>CM041629.1:51205635-51357907 GCA_023333625.1 Bothriochloa decipiens
AACTCTCGAGGACCCCCTCGAATAAATGCGAGACCCTCGAACGGAGATACCCTCGAACGGAGAAGAGAGACCCTCGAGTAGAGAAGAGATTCTCAAACAGAAGAGAGGCCCTCGAGCGTCGACAAGTAAGGAGGGACCCTCGAACGAAAAGAGAATGACCCTCGAACGGAAGAGAGACCTCGAACGGAAGAGAGACCTCGAACGGAAGAGAAAGACCCTCGAACCAGTGCCCTCGAGTGAAACGAAAAACAGAAGCTAGTCAAAAATAGATCGAGCCCTGGTACGAGCAGAAAGCTGATCGAGAAACCAATCGGGGGACCCTCGACAAAAGTGACGGAAAAGTTCCGATTCGAACGACCCCTGCCTCGAAGAGATGATCTAGAAGAAATTCTTTCGACGTGGGCCTCAACAAAGGTGACAGAGAAAAATCCGAATTGAATGACCCCTCGCTTGGGCCTCGATCTCAACCTTTAGACCCTCGACTGGATCTACTCGAACCCTCGACAAAGCTGCTCGAGTCACAGCCTCGATCTCTCGACCCTCAAAACACTCGACCCCTCTATCCTTGAACCCTGAACAACTGACCTCAGGAACTCAGCAAAAGAAACAACCCGCTCGACTGTTAGACCCTCGAGAAAACCTACGAAGGCTCTACTGGAAAGACACCTCCGTCGACTGAAAGCTCTAGACCCTCGATCCCTACCTGGAAAACCCCGAAAGATGAACTGCTCTTTTAAAGAACGGAGAAGAAAACTAGGAGGACCTCGAGTCAAGCAAAACTGATCGACTTAGGGCTTCGCTCTGAGAGATCGAAACCTAATTTGTACTCCATCGAAGAACTATCGAAAAACACGCAGTTTCACCCAAAACAATTAACTTTCGCCGATTTCCCAAAATTGCGATGCTTGAGTGAAATTGATCCAATCCTTCAGCAGATCTAGTTCGTCACTCGACAAAGCATCGATCAATGCAAAAATATCGAGCCAAAACACATCAAAAGCAATGAATCGAAGTTCGTTCACAGAAGGTCTATGGGACACAAAAATAGGACAACTTCACAGATCGAACGTAAAAGGGTCAGAGGGCATGAGGAGGATTCGGGCCTCCATTCCCACAAAATATCTCACAGATACATAGGAAAGATTCTTGTTCTTGGACCTCTACAAGAACAGAAACACACGCACACACAGCAGCGGCGGCGGCGTAGGTGGAAAAATAAGGGAAACACAAGAAAGTGAAAGAGGTACCTACTCCAGGTGCTGCCCACCTATATTTATAGTCCCTATCCTATACCACTACTACCCCTAGGTTTTTATTGGAGAGAACCACCTAGCCATGGGCACTGTGGTCCAACTTAGAATTTCCTGATCCGATGGCCACCGCGCCTTCTGACCGGTAGCCTTGCCTCGACGCTATCTCTTCGATGCCGCCACGTGCCATCCATCCACACTAGGACCACCCGGGTTTTGAGGCCCAAACCCGCGAAACCCACCACCGATGGTTTTAGGCTAAACCACCAAACCGTCCGTGAGTAGCGTAGCCATACGCATCCCCCGCCGATGGTTTTGAGGATAAACCACCAAACCTCCTCGCGAGTAGCGTAGCCCGTACGCGTCCCCCGCCATGTACACTTGCACTGGTCGATGTCCCAAGTGCCAGTCACCGCGACCAACCACCTGGTCGTCTGGTCCCTCGGTCCAAGCCTTGCGTCCGCCCTTCACCACACTTGGTCCGTCAGCACGGCACGCCTCTACTTGACCTTCACCCGATCACTGTCGTCGCCTCCGGACTCCACACCTGCACATCACCAGCCAAGAGACACGTTTCGGCACGTAACCCTGTGCCAGGGGATCAGTGAACCACCAAGACGAACCACCAACCAAAGTGTTGGACATGTTGACAATCACTCATCACACACCAAAAGATGCTACACTATGATATGGAAAATCATGTGTCCGCAATGATGTATTTGGGCAATTGAAAAATCGCTGTGCTATGTTACGTTGGCAGATCGCGACAGGACCAACTTTATACTAGACCTGTAACTGTAATGGTTCAGGAAAGATATACGGAGTGACGTATATGTATGTATATGCTCCTTGTTTCTTTACGCACCCCTCGTCGTCTTTCGATCTGTCGGCGGCACTAGCTAGTTGTAGTATAGAGTACTCTATTATTTCTGTGCCTGCTGCTCGGTTTTTCCTTTCGCTTTCAGGTTTCAACGCTACATATGATTCGGCATTTCGGCACTTGTATGTGTGGTGTGCACTTCTTCGTATTATAAAGCCATTTTTGTCAGGATATAATACTACTTTTCTCAATCAATGCTCAGATAGGTTAGAGACCGAGCATGAGTTCACAAGCCAGTGTATTTTCTTTTGTTTTATTTGTTCTCATTTGTACCGATACCGGATAAAGTATTATGTTATGTGAGTGTAGAGCTTTTTTTTCTTGAGCAAATGTGAGTGTAGAGCTTAGGAGCGTATGCTTTTGCCTTTCTCGTTTCTGGAACTCCAGGGAAAAAAATAGGAGACGGGAACGTTAGCGAGTTGTCAGTTTGGGTTGGGCTGCATAGCTATTTTTCTGGGCTTTAGAATTTATGGGCTGATATTGGAGGCCCAGTCCAGTTTGATTTTTTGGGCTTTGCCGCTTCCAAACCCACTGAAGCTGGACATTATTTTCAATTTTGACCCGTCTCTACGAATAAAGTTTCAGGAGTCATTGGACTTTCTTTCCAGCTACCTCTAGAAATGTCCTCTATTTTTAGAGCTGGTCGGAACGATGAACCACATCAAAACATACTATTGTTAGAGACCAACAGGACTTTTAGCTGCCTCTACAAATGAAGGCACTCCTAGAGGCGACTGGGAATTATAGCCGTCATACATGGTTTTCTAGAGGGGGGTTGCCAACTTGGTCCGTAATTAAAAATGGGTACATCATAGTAAAATTCATAAATTTTTAAAATTAATCCGGATGAAGATAAACTTTATATCAAAGTTATATTACTAAAAAAATATCTACAACTTTATAGTTGATGACTTTTCATTTGAAACAATTTAAGACTAAAATAAATTCATATTTAAAAAAATTAAAAGACCTCGAATGGATACTCAAAGGGATCTACATCTTTCTAGGTGCCTACTTTTTTATTTGAAATTAATTAATATATGTGCAAAAATTCTATTCAAGTTTTTAGATTTTCTAGTTCAATTTTGATTTGAAAATTTCATTGTCCATCTCATGGAGAAATGACATAAACAAAAGTTGTACTACTTCAAAATGTATGCTACTTGTAGGATGAATTTTTTGTTTGAAATCATATAGTGCCTAGAAATTTTTCTTAAGACTAATTATGATGGAATTCAAAATTTTTGGAAGTTTTAAAACAACATAGGATGGATAAACGACATAAACCTAAGATGTAATACTCAAAGATACAAAAAGTATCCCGTTTAAAATTTTATGTTTTTGAATTCATTACTAGTCTTAAGTATGCATTGCGGTATTCACTAAAGTGAATACAAAAAAATGTGTTAGCCACTTAGTTACAAGTGACATTGAGTCGTAGTGGAAAGGAAGCAACATGCTAGGTCTATGGTCTTGAGATTGATCTCTACGTGCGAAATCGCGTGACTTATGACTTGTGATTCTGATCTCATGTGTAAACAATTTTTTGGTTTTTGGCCAGTATTATAAATTCTAGAAAAGTAGAAATTGGTCTCTAGAGGCGACAGAGTGAGAGTATGTGCCCGTATTTTGATTTTTTTTTAAAAAAATGAAATTTGTAGTTGTGTACATGTTTGGATAAGGTTTTATATGTACATATATTTCTAGGCGGTGAATATGTATGTATGCATATGAGTGGATGTTTATACTGTGATGTACAAATGCGCATGTACAAGTAAAATGCGTAATGAAAAACTTCGAAGCTCGACTGGCCTTTTTTTTAGCAGAACCGTTCCAGGAAATAACAGAGGGAATTTGTCCTCGTTGGTCGTTGCTTGGTTGTTGGGTCATCACCCCAATTCCCAATACATGCATACGTACTCTTACTATATACCTGCGCTGTCCTGAAACGATGATGGAGCAATATATAATCACCCAGACCGCGATGGCGACCTTATCTTCCTCTCTAGCGTCGTCTCTGCTGCCATTGTTGTGCTTGCTGCTGGCAGTGGTAGCTGCCATCAGCAATTGTCGGCGGCGTCGCATGCATAAGCGGCAACACAGCAAGTGCGTCGGCCGAGTGCTCACCGGTAGTTTCTTGAGGGGGAACTACTGCAATTGCCCCGTTGGGTACAAGGGAATCCATACATCCATGGAGGATGTGACCTAAGCAGGTGGTTGTTGGGTTATCGTGGGCTCCATCCAACTGCTTCCTTCTTATACTCTACTTACGCAGATATCCGCCAAGCCCCATCAGGACGAAGGCTAGGGCCCGGCACGTCGAACATACCTTGGAACGTTGGAAGGGCCGGCGTTGACGGCTGCCATACGTGGGCCGGGGCAGACCTGTATTGGACTCCTCCTAACCACCATCAAGGCCATCCACTGCGCTGCTCCTGGCGCAAATCATAGTGCCGCATCGGCTAATCAAGATCGAGGAGCTTAGCGGGGATGCAATAAAGATAGATGAAGGCGCAACGTTGCAACATACTTACCTGATCATGAAGAGTCATGGCCTAGGTCAGTGGCCTTCGTTGCACTTGGGAGGAGCATTGACTTACCATCTTCCTAAATAGGAGAGTGGACGTCATAATTTGTGGTAGAGAGGTTATACGTGGTAGAGGGGTATGTGTTCGCGCGACCCCTACTAAATTAATTTATAAGGTTTAAAAGTTATCATTTTTTACAAAGTTATATGTTATAATTACAAAGTTGTATGTTATATATGGTTGAGAAGTTTCTTTTTGAACAAGAGCACTTTTAAAACTAACAAAATAATCAATAGTCTAACTAGGTACAAAGGATAATATGGTTGCTGAGGGGAACAAAACTCACTTATAATAAACCTCATGCATCACTCCGATCAGATCATTCCGAAGGTGGCATGGTTTTGACAATATAGACACGATGGGATTATGATCCTAACTCAAGCAGTCCATTCAACCCTCCCACAAGGCCACGACCACAAACCTTCACGTCGCAAAAAGAAAAAGAAAACCTTCAAGTTGTAACGTTTGACAGATACGAGTCGCAAAAAGTAAGTTTCTACTGCTTCCTCCGTTCTAAATTATAAGTCGTTTTAACTTTTTTGATACATGTTTTGCTATGTACCTAGACATATTTAGGTACATAACAAAATGCTAGGTACATAGAAAAATTCATGTACCAAAAAAGTCAAAGCGACTTATAATTTAGAACGGATGGAGCAGTTGATAACTATAGAGAGAATTATTTTGGTCAGAAAAAACTTTGGAGTAAAAAAATGACATGATAGAAGCTATAATATACTAAAAAGGGAGAATTAGGTGTATGGTCTTGTAAAAACTGCTCTTATGTGTATGTCTCTTTTTCTTTGAATTTGGCTTTATGACTTTAAAAAAAAAGTTCTATTGGCTTCCGTTAGTTTTGAAAAACAAGTAGGCTCATGTAACATTTTTTTTGAAAGGAAGGTAGGTACAATATATCTCAAGAGCATGAATAGTTGGATAGGAAGATAAGTGCTAACTAGAGCAACTCACCTCTGGCCTCCTTGTGTTGCCCTCGCGTCGGGCGGCTCGGGGCAAACCCTAGCCGCCGCTGGCCCTCCTCCCGTTCATTTCTGCCTCGCCGCCGCAAAGCCCGTGTGGCCCTCGAGGATGGTGGCAGCGGGACTGCACCTCGGCCTCGTCTTACCTCTAGCGCGACGGAGGCGGCGTGTGGCTGGAGGCCACGTTCTAGCGTTCGCGGGCGGCCGGCGGCGGAGGCAGTGTGGCAGTGGGCGGTCCAGCCTCTGCCTAGATCCGTCAGTTCCCGCTGCCCTTCCCCCTCCCGTCCTCCACCCTCCTCCACCCCTCCGCCGTCTACGACGCACGACGGAGACGGGCGGCCGGATCCAGCCCCTGGTGGGCCAGATCCAGAGGTTGGAAGCGCCCTCCCCCTCTCCCATGGGTCAGCGACAATGGTGGATCGACGGTGATGGCTCAGCCCCGCCCATGTCAGGGTCGGCTCTCCGGCGACCCGGGCAGGCTAGGGTCGCCGGATCTGGGCCGTGCACCATCCGTACCACCGCTGCCGGCCCGGCGTAAGATGCCAGGCAGACTTTACACCCAAACTGCAGCCAGACGACGTGGGCCCACCGCGCATGAAAGGCCACGCAAACGGCGGCGCTCCCCCGTGCGGCCGGCCGCCACCGTCAGGGAGTGAGGAGGGGGTGGGAAGAGCAGGGCCAAAGCCAAATCCAGGACCGCTACTCACCTTGTTGAAGGCGTCGCTGAAGCTGTTGCGTCCGTGGACGTTCAATGTGACAGAACCGACCAATTTATTAGAGCACAAGCACATAATTCGCCATTACGACGGCAAACTACATGATTGAGACCTAATAAACCCGGTAGTCATACCAAAATCTCAAAGAATTTCAAATATTTCCAGCACGACCAAGATCGTAATGAGTTTAGCATTCACCATTCACAACGTACATAGTTCGCACATAGTTTAAAACATCGGAGTTCGAAATAAGTTATTACAACCAAGTTCAAATTCAAAATAAAGCGGAAGCGGTTTAGTTCAAATCCACACACACACTTAGTTTAAATACAGTGCCATGTTCTTGATCAACATCCAACAAAAGCATTAAGTAGAGAAGAGTGACCATGCCCAAGGTCTAGTCATCTCCCAAGGCGGGATAGAAGCAGTTCTGACAATAGCCATAAAACATCTCACCATCTGCAAAAACATGGGAAATAAAACCCTGAGTACGAGAATGTACTCAGCTAGACTTACCCGTCATAAACTAAAAATAAATTGACTCCAAGGAGTATGCAAGGCTGTATAAGAGGGATAGCTGACTCATTTAATTGCGAAAAAAGCTTGCATTAAGAAAATAATTAATAAGAACCTTCTAGCAATGTATTTTACTAATTAACCTTATCATGCTATATTAGCACCTGTACTAAACAAGCATGGTAATAATTATTCAACAAGAATAGTAACCAATTCCGGTTGAGTATCTTTCAATCTCAACAGCTCAACCATCTCATCTCTTGTTCAAGTTCTTACTACGATGCCGCTGCTCAAGTCAAATGTTCACTGTCCAGGAACGATGGCGATTATAATCGATTACTAACCAGCTGGTGGGTATTCCTCACACAAACTACACTCACCAGCCACGGTGAGCTACAGATCACCGACATTCAATTCGGGAAAAG
Organism: Bothriochloa decipiens; assembly: GCA_023333625.1. Lineage (NCBI taxonomy): Eukaryota > Viridiplantae > Streptophyta > Magnoliopsida > Poales > Poaceae > Bothriochloa > Bothriochloa decipiens. The sequence continues at coordinate 51,212,988 of CM041629.1, forward strand.
CGCGGGATCAACAGGTACCATCGTATCCAGGAACCGCCCGGCTGCCTTATTCAGGGCGACCCTGACCTCGGACTTACTCTTCGCGTAACCCGTGGTCCCCCATCTTCACCAATACGATGCGTATAGTAGGTCGACTCCCGACCCAAATCAAAATTAGGCTTCGCGGTCGGAACGACTTATCCTTCCAGCTAAATGTGAAGCATAAATTCAATATGACTTGAGGACGTACAACGGACGGGGTCCTAGTTCGACACAGACGGAATAACCACATCGAACCTATAGTTCAGTCTCAACACCAATCCCGCCCGGTCTTGATTTATTATCTCCACATGGTTATCCAAGATAACAATGTATTCAACCATTCTGAGTCACCACCTATAACTCGTGGATGACAGAAAATCACCCAACTTCTACCAATCTAGTCAAAGTAGGGCTAAGCAGATATTCGTACCTAAATCTAATAGGGTTGAAGTATAACAGTGGCAAGGAATATAAGTAATGCAGCAACGGTATAAAATAACGCCTATAACTTAATGCATCAAACAAGTAAAGGACTCAAGTTAGATATTTTGCAAACCACAGGGAGAATGCTCCGGGGCTTGCCTTTCAGGAAAGAGCTTGGCTGGTGGTCGGGATACTCTAGAAGATCAACTTCGAGATCCTCTTCTTCTGCTACTTCCCGCACCAAAGCTTCCTGCTGGCCTTCCTCTTCTTGTACTCCGGGAACTACCGTTTCGATCTCTGACGATCCTGTATGATGCATAGTGCTTATGAATACCATGTATACATAGAAATACAATGCTGATGCTGATGGTGAATGAATGCTCAGTTAAGATAAAGGATATGATTTTGAAACATATAAGATAAGCACATGTCTTCTGCATTCTCTTCTACCGATAATTCTTAAACAAGCCTCGCATCATAATTTACTTACACAATATAAGGAATTATAAACAACCATTGTTTTGCATACTACCCTCTACTGAACTAAAACCAATAACAGATCACACACATCACAAATATCATAAAAAGTATTTTTACATATATGAAATGATAGCTTTAAAGCATTATCTATTATTAAAAGAATCAGGGTATAACTACAACATGATTTTAGACTATTCACAAAATTCTGTAAAAATTACAGGAGCTTAAGCATGTCTAATGTAGACTACCATAAAAATTTCAGGTCAAAACAGTAAGTAATTTATCCTATATAAAAATGACAAGGCAGCATAATTCACCGGGCATAAAATACTTTGTACATAAAAATATGTCAAACAACAAATCTCAGAATATCATTAGCTCGACATAAAAACATCCTCTAAAAAGTTTCATGTACAAATTCCTTATATATTATTTATTATGAATTATTTATCACCTAATGGAAATAGGCACCATAACTAGACAGAGCAAACTTTCCACAGGACATAGCCTCACAACATTTTTCACAAATAGAGCATGACATAAGAAGACTAATAAACTTTATCTCACATTTTTCGGAGCAACAGAGAATTACTTATGTATTTTCTAAGATAAAATAAATTAATAGAGATAAATAAATCTATACAGAAAACTATCACAAAATCCACATTTCATATTTTTCATACATAGAGCTTCTCATAAGAAAAATACTGCAAGTTTAACCAACTCATTTGGATGAAAAATGAAGAAGTTATGAATTTTTAAAGTTTTAATCAAAATCTGGAGTCAGTTCTAAAAAAGAAAAAGGAAAAACACTTTTGCATCGGAGACCCTGAGTTAACCCGAAATTCACTAAGCCCGATAAAGAAATATCCTGTGTCTGGCAGATATGCATGAAGACCCTTGACTTGGGTTGAATTCAAGGACAAGGTCCCTGCGTGGGAGAGGGGCAGAAGGACGGCGTCGGCGCGGCGTCGCCGGCCATTGCCGGGGCTCTCCGGCGAAACTGAGCAGAGGGGAAGCATGAGGGGGACTATGCGCGTCGATTTGAGGGTTCTATTGCGGGCGGAGCAAGGCTGAGGCGGCTTCGGCCACACGCACAGGCGGACGGCGGCTTCCCGTCGGCGGCGCAGCCGAAAGTCCGGCGAGGACCGACCCGCATTGACTTCATGGACTCGGGCTACAGCACCTACACGTCAAGACGCACCTAATGCTTGAGACAGGGAGAGAAAATGTCGGCCGAATCGATCGGGACACGGTGCACCACGGGCTCGCGGAGTCACGGTCATGGCGGCGGACAGCAACATGCCTGATTGGGCCATACCTCGAGCTCGCCTTGACGAGGTGAGGGCAGCAGAGGATGGAGCACACGCGGACGAGCTCGATGGCGGCTTCCAGGAAGAAAATGGCGCGGTGGCAGGCGAAAATGGCGGCGGCGGACGATGGCGACGCCGGCGAGCTGCGCTGCGGGGAGGAGAGAGGTGGGGAGAGGGGGAAAATGGAGCGGAGACAGAAAGGAAGGAGCGGCCGCACTTGCTTTAACGCAGTCGGGACGGTCGCGGCCGCCCCGGACCACCGGTGGACGCGCGCCACGCGGTGCGTGCGGGCTGGGCGTGATGGGCGGTGGCCGGCCATTTCCCTGACGGCTTTGACCAACCGTCACCGAAATGTTATTTCTATGATCTCTAATACAAATTTTTCTATCCTATAACTCCCAAACCAAACTGAATTAGCCAAAACTTATATTGAAGAAAATATAGCTCTGGAAGAGTAGGATATTTCATCTATACAAAGTATGGCCAGATTCTGCACAGATTTTGAAATACAAAAATCCAATTAAAATACCCCTTAAATCCCTAAAAATGGAAAACAGCCCCCAAATCTACCCTTTTTCAACATTTTTGAACATCTTTCATTCATTTTCATGAAAAGTGGTAATAACAACTTTTATTCCTTATGAAATTATCTACAAACTTTATTTAGGGTGCACACACATGCAAGCAATCTAACTACCACTTTCAAATCAGTCAAACAAAACCATTTTTATGGTCCACCTTGGTCAACCATGACAACAAAGCTTAATTAACTAAAACCATGAACACAAGAACCTATGGTGACGATGAGACAAATGGCCAACTGGTAGTGATAACTATCACCGCCAGTTTTAATAAAATTAGCGGTGCAAGTGCCATTTGATATAACTCCTATAGTAGTGGTTGATAGCAGGGACTCTCTCGACTTGATAGATTATGATCACGACGGACCATTCGTGGGCCCTTTTCAAGATGCTATGTTTTTTTTGACGTTTTTCCAGTCGCAGATAGGCTATATTTTTTTGTTTGACAATTCCTCGAACCATCCATTTTACACTCGCCAACTGTACGTGGAAGAATTCTCGGTATATATAACATAGACGTCCACATATGCACGTACAATCACCTTATAAATACACACACAAACCCTAGCCCTACGAGCATCTGTACCTAAGTTTAGGAAGTCATCATCACATGCGCCCGCTATCAACAGAGACATCGCCTAGCACTTTATGCATAGCGTCGGTAAATCTCGGGGCAATCATAGGAAAAGGTGCGAACACCAGAATTAAAACCCTGATGGATGACGTCCCACGGGACCATGCTCATTCGCGTGGAAACACAGTTTTATCGTAACGGTTATTGGTTATTTAAGCACCATGTACTTAATAAGAGCACCTAATATTAGTTCTCATTCTAGTTGTGTCTCCAATCTCTCCCCCGCTCATTTCCTCATATGTCTTCAAGATTATCTTCTCATTAATCAAGTGCCCTCAACCATCTCAAATCACTCTCAACCATCCTAAATTTTAATAGAGGAACCTCTCTGCAACCCTACTGGTAGATCTATATAGCGTTGGGGTGATTAATTCCGTACTTCGGTTGGGGCGAAGTTGCATGCAAAGCAACCAGAAGGCAGCAAACGAAAGTTGGAACAACGAGAGACGACGATCGGTGGTGGAGCTACCCTCCCTCCGGCCCTGGTCCGTGTTGGACAGCCATGATCGTTGGAGACACCTAGAGAGAGTAAAGATTCCGTCGACCTCCTAGTGCTGCTACTCGTGGTCTCCAGCGGCGTCAGATATCGAGGTGCATCAATGATGGCAAGTATCGGCGTTGTGCCGAGAGAGAGACAGGCGTGCATGCATGCGCTGCGCTGCGCATGGCGCGTGCAGCCCTGGCCCTGGCCCTGCCGACGACCGGTCCGGCCGGCCGCTAGCAGCAGCAGGCAGTTATTGCAACCCCCACCGACGCATGATAATGGCGGCAGCTTGCACTCACGCATGGCAAAGCATGAAGAGACGACGGGTGGGCATTACCTGAGCTTGCTGCCTGGTGAGCCATGTCGTCGCTGGTCCTCCGCTCTGATCTCCGGCCTCCGTCCGGCTCCTGCTGCTGGCCGTCCCCCCCACACCCACCGCAAGGACGAAGCAAAGCAAGCAGCAGGCACCATTAAACCATTAAACGAACCACCTCAGGCCGGGCTGCATCCATGCACGGCACCCCAATTCAATTCCTCGCCAGCCCTACCCCTGACGACCTCCCTGCTTGCTTGCTGCTTGGCAGCCTGCGACTCCCGGCCCGCCAGCCTCTTCAATTCCCCCACTTCATCTTTTATTCTTTATGTTCTACCGCGGATCTGGAGTTCTTACCTCAGACAGGAAAAACAATTTCACATTTCGTTTGCAAAGCAACAAATTCACATTTCGTTTGCAAAAGCCCCCTGGTGGCGTAGTTGAGAACACAGACCAAATGACAATAAAAGACGCAATGTATATCAATGCTAGATATAACGTTATAATATGGCAAAACTGATCAGAAGGTACGGTGAAGTACTAGTACTACAATTAGTTGTCAGTATCCGAAGGGCGGGCCCCCGTGCAAGCGGTAGAGCTTTACCGCCTATGACCAAGAGGTCCAGAGTTTAAACCCCAGCCTCTGCATATTTGTATAGAGATGGCTGTTGGCTGTTTTTCCTTCCCCAGAACCCGCAGTGTGGGAGCCTATGGCACTGGGTACACCCCTTTTTTATCCGAAGCTTAAAAGAAGGGAAATATGGCAGAGCATATTAGATCTGTTTAAGTGATTTTCACATTTCACATTCATATAGGTTATAGTTTACTGAAATTAGAAAATTCTGGTTGACAATCCATCAAAATATGTTGTGGCCATATGACTAACAAAACGCTGGAGTTTGTCGACTGATTACCGAATTGAATCCTTGTGGCCATATGTTGTGGCCATATGGCCATATAATTGTGTTTCGTAAGTATTCTTCAGTTAATATTTTGTTATACATATGATTTTTTTGTGCACAAAAGTATATGAATAGTACTCATCAAATAAAAAAGAATAGAGGTGTTCATATATATGCAGATAAAAAATAAATATTACAAAGTTTTCCCATCTAATAAAGCAATTCTTGACTCAAGAAAGCATGGCTGCATGCATGGGCAGAACCCTTTTTTATTTCAGTTCAACAAGAAAAGTAAATGTTTGCATTATGTATGTATTTATATCTTAGTGCTTTACCACTTGACTTGATATCTTGTCCTGGCGAATCTATTCTGAGCTGGAAGTAGTTGACACATAAATTATCTTTCAACAAAAAGGTTCAGTGCAAACCATTTATAAATGATATAGATGTCATGTTGTTCTATTTAATCTGTATAGTTTAATAGTGATAATGTCCTGCTACTATATTTAACAGTTCATACTGATTTCTTTCCGCCCAAAAAGTGACGTCGGATTTTTTTTAAAAAAGAATAAATTTGCAACAATCCAGATCAGCATCTTTTGACCACGCACAAAGTATCTAATTATGCTATTTTAGCTAGAACTTGGCGAAGTGTTACACTTGTCGTGGAACAAAATCATGAATCTCGCGCATCAAGAAACCCAACCGGAATTGGTGTTGCGTCCTCAAACATTTCTCTCGATTGTATCCTGTCACCCCCTTTCTGCTGCCTTTTAGGAGCCCGGAGATAAAAAGTTGCATCATGAGCAAGGGAAGCAGAGGCTCGCCCGCCCCTCACGCAGACTGTATAATCCCCAAATACAGTACAAGTCATCCACCCACCTCCTGGCTATATAATCCCCAAATATCGCTTTCTCTTGGAGAGAGAAGATAGCAGCATTAGGTATCCTCCGTCCACACAGCAAGCACCAGCAATGCATCTGTCTTCTTCAACCTCCCTTAGGCCTCTCTCTCTCTCTCTCTCTCTCTCTCTCAGTGCAATAGAATATATACTAATCTGCATCTGCTATACATATTTTTTTTCTTTTTTCTCTACTTTCTGCTAGCTTTTCCAACTAACTGTAATTCGCTAGAGATCGCTAGACTTTCGAGTGATCCTGCACAGGTGCTGCTTTCTTGTGATTTGCTTGGCATCTAAGGAAAGGAACAAAGCTGAGGCATGCTTCGGCTACCTTGTTGGTGCTAGGACAAGGGAGGTATTGGCGCGCCTCAATCCGAAGGCATGGCTGATTGGCGCGACAGCCATGTTCTCTTGCATTGAGCCGCGTCAATATCTCCCCTTGCTTGTCTCGTGCCTAGCCTCAGCGGCTTAGCCTCTGAACTCTGCTCGATCTCTCTCATGGAGATAGACGATGCTAGCTGATGATTCTCAAGCAAGAATCGTCTTTGCCTGCAGCAAGCTATGGAGAGGAGCTCAAGGTATCCTCGATCTGAACAAGAACAAGGACGGAATTGACTCCTTGAGCCGGTTAGGTATGTAAGTACTTCAGCTCATGTCGTCTCAGCTCTTCATAATTTCTTCCAGCGAGCCAAGGTTTACGTACTACCACAGTAGCGAGATCTATAGCTAAGGTAGGGTAATCACTAATCACTCTAATGCCACATAGCCTTCCAAAATTTCTCCGTTCCATATTTCCATGCCACTGCATGAACTAGGCGTTCACGAGATCCGTTCCATGCCACTGCATGAACCAGGCGCTCAAAATCATATATATGCATTGCCTTTGTTTCAAAAAAAAAAAAGAAAGAAAACCATATGCATAAAGCCTTTTAAATTTTCTCTGATCCGTTCTATGCCATTTGGAATGTCAGTATAGCTCGAAATGGTAAAGGTGGGCACAATGGTTTGCGATTACATTTGGTAGTTTTAAAATTTCAGCTTCTCGCTACATTTGATGATGTCTGAATCAATGACTGATGATTCGTCTTCGAAGTGGGAGTAATATAAAAGCCTAGGAGCAGGGTACATTTTTTTTGGAATGGGGTGGGTTCCACAAAAGAGTTAAACTAAACTGAATAATTCTTTCTATTCAAAGCAATGCTTGTATGAAAGTAGACTGCAGAAGTTGTGTAAATGAAGTATAATAATGAACTAATTGCACTGCACAACAGCCTTGGCACCGCAACCCCACCCCCCAATCGTCCCCTATAGTTTCATAATGCACATGTGTAAAGAGAAATGTGTCTATATTATTGAGTTGTGAAATTAAAAGGTCAAGTAGCCTCATGTAGCTCACGGTACATTTTTCATATAAAAATATACTCGTACTTGTATATATTGTATTATTTGGTCTACCTACCTAATGGAACAGACCTGTCGAAAATGTTCCATGCCTCCATATAGGTACTCTTGCATTATTGTCACCTTTAAATTTCCTTATTACCTATAAAAAAATCCAGTGAAGAAAGTGCAGGGTTTTATTATTCTACAATAGCTTCCAATCCTTCGTGCTTGTGTTGGACTATCAAATGAACCAAAAAAAATCCCTTGAGAATATGTGTGTATAATCATAAGGATCATAAAACTTATTATCAACTTCTGAAGAAAAAATGAATCAGTTTAAATCATCTAGGAATATCTATTTCCTCAAACGGGAAATCAATTTCTTTGTTGGGATGCAAAACCGTCAGTAGTAAAAATAGTCCAAGCGTAAAAAAGCGTTTGAACTATTTTCAATAATTCTTACATTTTGGCCCCTCGTCCTCGTGCATGGTACCAGTGTGGTCTGCCATGTAGAATTGTCATCAGCTATGCTTCGCCTCCTCGGCTTCTGACATGTCCTTCTTTTCGCCAAGGAGGGGGATTGGGTCGATGAAATCATTTTGATGGCATTATTATTGCTGCGCCATATCATCAAGAGCGGCTCCATTTGAGTTCTCTTCTCTATGACAGACCTCACCACCTTGGCGTGTTACGCCAACATGGCTGAGTGTCACTCCACTATGACACCCATAAATTAAACGTGGTTGCTGCATCTTACTTGGTGGCGACCTGGTGTCCTAGTTGTCCAAATGACCGATCACCGTGCCTCGTTCTAGTGCAAAGGTGGTGGAGTACGTATTGCCTGTTGGCTACACGGTCAATTAGTGTTGGTTTTTTTCGGTTTCTTCAGGAGTTCCATCTCTTGATTGCTAGTATGACCATTTTCGATTGTGACAATGTTTATATATATGACTGTCAACCATGTACATCACCTTTTAGGACACATCATGCATGTAGTATATGTCCTGTCCTCTCATCAATCTGTGAATATTATGACCAAAGACTTACCTATACAATTGTTTATCGAGTTTTGTTTCAGTCTTTTGCATCCGTGACTCTCCCGCTTTCATTTGTATACCTGCATTGGCCTCCATCATTCACGCATCCAAAATACCCATACACACATCCCTCTTCAGCCTCCAGCAGCCATACCATATAGGTACCGCAAGATGCGGTGATAGTAGAGCTAAGTAGAGTAAGTCCAAATATTCGTTTTACCAAGACCGGTCTCAGATGGAATTTTATGTCCTAGTTTTCAACAAACCCATATCTTGGAAATAGTGCAGAAGAGCTATCATGAAACTTTTATCTCTTTTCATCAATATAATGTCATGTCAATATATTTAATTAATATCTATGAAACCCCTATATATTCAGATTATTGGCCTAAAAGGTCAACAAAATAATGTAGAATGATCAAATGACTAAATGCATGGTAAACAACTATATCAGCTATGTAGTCATAGGTTGCAGAAATTAATAAGCTTCTTGTTGACGCATTTAATTAGTTAGTAGGAGTATAAACTAAAACGGTGTGCATGTCCATATCAAATTGTGCAACTATATATTGTTTATACTTGAAACTATATGAGCCTAGTATAAGCTACAAAAGTATTGATGAATCATGAATAAAAATTGTGGAAATGCAAGCCCCTCACTTTAAAAAAACAAAAAAAAATTGTCGCTCCATTAACATGAGATCAGCTCACATTTGTAACAACGGCAACAAACACTATACAGAGATAATCAGACTGAACATCCTTATCCTACATCGGCTAATTCTTATATCTGACAATGATTGTGTTGTTTATTTGATTATTTCTGTGCGCTTCTGTCTGTCCTGTACATAGTGCAGGTAGCACCAAAAGGGAATGGATTGCTTGTAATTGTAAGGTGAAATGCGTAGTGATGTTAAGTTTAGCCGCCACTGTTGCTGCAGAAGGGGCCAAAAAAAGTTTGGCGAGCTACTCCTAGTGGAGGAAACATCACATAGCACTTTACGGGTAATATTCTTTTTATAGTCTCGAGTTTATTTTTGAACGTCAGCTCAGGCGCTATGCTTTTTGGAAAGCGTCAGCTGGGCACTGGTACATTGGCCTTGCTATTCAAGAACCAGAATGAAATCATGGGCACACCGGTACTGAAATTTAGTTTACCACCTAGCACGCTAGATGCGCATTGTTTGTACTGACAACTCTTTTCTTCTTCGTAGCAATGATACGCAAATCGATCTTTTGCATATTTGAGGGAAAAAAGAAATTTAGCTCCCTGTGCAGTATGTATAATATGGCATGGTACTTTCTTTTCCAATATAAAGAACAAGACCGAGTGATAACGAATTAACACTACTAGGGCGCACTACCAAGAAAAGGACAATGGATGAGCTAAAATGCAGCGCGGGCCGAAAATCCCTATTTGAGCCCACCGATGAAATGGTCGATCGGGTTGGTTAGTTAGGCTATTTTGGAGTTTCTCAAAAAAAAAAAGTTAGGCTATTTTGGGTGGGTTTGGCCGGTAGGTAACCCATGATTACATCTAAGCATTACATTCCGATATATTCATTTTTAATAATACTAACCTAGAAGAAAATGTATCCTAAAAAATCGTTTCAATCACCCACGCGTAATTCTTGGTACTAAAAGATGATCAAGTAATGATGACAATAGACTGTATACAGCAGGAGCTGATTATTAGACTACTAAATCCGATCAATCCATTTAAACAAATCACATCAATTAGCCAGCTGGCCATATATATCAATCTAAACATCAAATTGTTAGCAGTACGTCCTATAATCAAAGGAGAAGCCAAAGTATAACCATTGGGCCGGCGACCCCGATGGATTTTAGAATTTTCAATAGGAAATCACTGTGTTTAGTGCTAATAGGTCATGATGACCCCATCCATTTTCAAGCAAGACCCCAGTGGCCATCTGGTCTAGCTTCGCCAGCACGATTTAAATGCCCATGCTGCAACCTCCTGACATCGCAATTGCAGGAGTCCCGGCCCAAGATCCCGAACGATGAGAACGGTCTCCTCCTTGCTGCTGCCACCGCTGCTGTCCTCTGCGCCGTCGCCGAGTCCCAAAAACTCAAAAAGGATGGTTCCCGGTGCCGGACATCGGCGCCCCGAAAGTGCAGCAGCTTGGCCGGCGGGCGGTGACGGAGCACGACAAGAAGGCGAACGACAAGGTCAAGTTCCATCGGGTGGTGAGCGGCGAGGAGACGCTGGATCCACCAAGGTCAAGTTAAAAAAGGTACCAGCCTTGGTGATCGATGCGTCGGACGGCAGTGGCCAACGTAGAAAGTACGAGGCCGTGGTAGGTGAGGAAGTTCGGGACCAAGGTCGAGTCATTCTTATCTCCTTTAATCCGGCCACATGATTGTGGCACGCATAACAGGCATTTATGGTAGCGAAATTTACATTGTTATTAAGAAGGGAGAAAATATCCCATAACAATGGTTCCGTAGGTTTGCTACATCAGGTCCTGAGATGGATTTTGAGGCTTTTCTAATAAGTTACGCTGTTTCAAGTTTTATTATCAAGTTTATAAAAATAATAAAAATCGTATATTATTATATAAATGAGTTATTAATAAAGAAAAAGTTGCCCACTTTTGTTTAAGTATAACAAGTTTTCCTTCCGCGTAGGCGTCATATATAGATATAGGCATGTTGTCCCCTTTCTTCTTGTTAGGATGTGGAGGTGGGACTAACACGACACATACAAAAGGCGGTGTATTGAGGATAAGAAAAACTCCTTGTATTAAGCAATAGTTCGAATCATTAATGCATCTCCAACAGCTTGATAAAATTCACTTGGCAATTATGGAGTTTTGTCAAGTTGCTAAAAGAATATGCCAAGTAAAGGCTCTCTCCAACAATTCTCTATTTTCAACTTGCCAAAACAAAAAAAAAGAAGGGCACTTTACAAAGTGAATACAGTAAAAAAAACTACTATTTGCATTGATACACGATGCCAGCCGCGTGCAGAGGGATAGCAAGTAAGATACGCGCGCGGACGGGAGATTTGAGAAATAGCAAGTGTATTCGGCAAACTATCAGAGAATAAATTTTGTTTGTTTTTTTAAATTTTGATAATGACAACCGCTTTTACCAAACTACTGGAGATGCTTATCAATGCTCAACCTTCGATAAAGTACGGTAGAAAAAGAAGAGCAAGATGAATTCATTTCACACGAACACCCAAGATGAGTAGCACCAGTACCACCACAGTCCACTGCCACGGCAGGCCATGAGGCCCACAATGCTCAGTTTGTATGTTTGCTAGCTCGTCTTCTTTTCTTCCTTTTTATGTGTTTGATTGCAAATTCCAATAACTTTTAGTATAATAATAAATATATCTTCTGGGAACAAAAATATGTAAGACAATGTACAAATGCTTCTTTTGTACATATTATTTTCTTTTGTAGTTATCTACTTCTAAATTTTCCCGAAGTATTTTGTGAGAACAAAAAACATAATATTCTCTATCAATAAACAAATGAAAATAAAAATGGTTAGGGTCGTTGGCCACCCACCCGAACGGGTTTCATTGTATATGCAAACAGGTGTACGGAGTGTCAACATACTAAGGGCAAGTAAATTAGTGTATTTGTGTAATCTCATCGTTGGTCACGTAGTGCCATATAATTTAAGATGACTTATTAATGGACTATAAATATAATAGTTATATTTTAAGTTGTATCATAGTAACTTATAATTCTATAATTTATGCATAGGGTAAAATTATAATTGTGAGTTGCATGACAATACCAACTTTTTTTTCGCGATCGTTCCATTCACCCATATTTTATTAAGAGGGAAAAGTTCTGATGGCAAGCAGCCATCAAGACTCACCAGCAGACGATGCTCATAGCTAGTGGATATAACTTAAAAGATTACATGGCAGCCCTATTTGGCGACCAAATCGGGAGAAGCAAGGTATAACTTTGGTGCCGCGAATGACCCTCGAGGCTTGCTGCTTTCTCTCGTCTAAAAGACCTGCATAGCTTTCCTTGTGGACTCTGACATTGGTATGGCCAAGGGCATTTGTAATTCATCAAATGAGCGTCGGGGAGCTTCGTCACCACCTCGAAGTTGAGGCGCTTCATCATCACCTGCGAGCCTGCGCCACAAGAGATGTTAGGGTTTGTGTAAGCGTATGTTTGGTTATCAGACCATTGGGAATGGGTTGGACCCAACCCATTTTATGGTTGGGTCGGTCGGCGCGTGCACGACACCTGCGCCTATTTTTGTTTGCTTGTAGATAATGTGGCGTGGGTTCAGATTCCTGACAGGTATGTCCTCCATGTCATCCTTGTCGATGTTCGCCCTGCTCCTCCATGTTTCGCCTGGTCGATGGCACATCTTCTCAGTGAATGCACATGCTGACCGACCTACTAGCTCACCCACACCTACATACCTCCTTCACATCGTGCGCCCACCGGGTAGCCCTACCACCTATCCCTGCTCATAACCTCCACGCCCTGCGCCTGTTGGCCGACCTTGCTCCCCTAGGCCCACGCACTGGCCCTGCTCCCTACGCCTGCACATCTCCTACGCACGTGCGTTCACCGACCGGCCCTGCTTCCCCACCATCACGTCTCCTCAACTCTATACGCCCGCTGGCTAAACTTGCTCCCCATGCCCGTACATCTCTTGCTTCTTCATGACCTCTGTGTTTGCATGAATGACGACTGGGCTCATTTTTCTTCTTCATTTCTGACCCACATCTGCATAGAATATTCCCTTCTAGGGATAAAAACCAATCCACTAGCCTCGTAACCGAACACCTAAGAAATAGGTCCGACCCACCACAAACCACTCTAACCCCAATACCAAACACATGCAAGAGCGTTCCCAAAACACACTAGCTTGGGCATGTGAAAGATCTTGTTTGGTTTTGGGTAATTGATGAAACCACTAGTGGATTAATTCTATGCTTTGAGTGTATGACATAAGATAGGATTATCCAAATTGAAGAATGCAGCTTGGTGGCTATGTTGATGGTGGCCGCAAGATCGTGGTGATGGACATGGTGGACTATTATCGAGCTCCTAGAAGTTAAAATGAGCAAAACCTAGATATGAGCAAGGCAAAGGTATGTGCTAAGGTTTTTGTTTCGGTGGTAGGACACTTAGCTAGACGGTGAGCTAAGTGTGACAAGACGCCGGATGATGAGCTTCTGGTGCTGGGCGTGGCGTGTCTGGTCATCATCGTGGGGGCATTTGGTCAGCTTGGCTCTTGGATGATTGAGCTAATGATCATTTGGTCCAGTGGCTAATGTTTAAACGAGGATGACATATGGTCGGCTGTAGTTGACCAGATGTTGGCTTGTGCATCTAGTCGGTTCGACCAGAGCATCTGGTCACCTCGCAATAGGCTGGTTTTTTTCCTAATGGTCATATCCATCCTTTTGAGGGGCTATGATCGAGTTCCAAGAAGTGGAAATGAGCAAAACCCAGATATGAGCAAGGCAAAGGTATGTGCTATGGTTTTTGTCCCTGGCAATGTGGCCACAGATGTAGAGGTAGCACCTGTCTGCCACCTGCCCACCCGGCCACTGTCACCGGCCCCCAGCTGGTCCCCTAACAGCCATAACCCATTGCCCCCTAGCTGCCTGCTCTACATGGTCGTCAACACCAACCGTCTTGGCTTGGTTCCTGCGCACACGTGGGCTGCATGGTTGTGACCTTCGGTGACCTGCAGAGTCCTCCATCACTGCCTGCACATGGTTGGAGTACTCCTCCGTTGCTTCTTCTACCGGCGAGGGCTGAGGAGACCAGGATCTGGAGGAAGCCGTGACTGTTGTCTTTTTTCTTTGCCCTTTTTCCTATTCTATTTTTTGGTTGAATGAATGGTTTGGTTGGTTCAAAATAACCAAAACCAAACCAAACTAATCGAGCGAAATTCCTCGATTCAAAGATTTCCAACTAACCAATCAGTTCCAAGTTTGCTGCAACCAAATTTCATAAATAACCGAGGAACGAAACTAATAGGTTTCAGTTAACTGAATGCCTAGGGTGAGAGGTTTCCACGAGGAACGTGATTGAGCAAAGCAACGAACTAATAAGTTTGTCCTATGACACTAGGTTGTATGATAGATTGGGTAGAGAGGATTTATGTAGTTATTAAACTATATTAGTAATGTAGATACAAAGATCATTGTTCACTTTGAGTGTCATTGGTGTTTTGTCAACTTACTAATGAATTTATATGTGTGTCACACTGCTCTAGGAAGACGATGGTAGCATCAAAAGACACAGGGAATTATCCTAGAGAGAGAGAGATCAACTGTGTATTCCTCGATTGAATGCTCTAAAGTTCTTACAATGGGGTGTGTAAAAAGAGGGATTAAGGTAGGAGAGTGGAGAGGAACTTCTTGAATGAAGTCACGAGAGTCTGTCCCCTTGAAAGGGAGGCGTAGCCAGCATTATATAGAGTCCAAGGGCTAGGCTACATGTAGAGAGAGAGGTTCTCTGAACGAATGCTTGTGAGCCTGAGGGAGGGAGAAAACTAATAAACTTGGCTTGCAATGAAGGTCTTGTCCTAGCGTTGGTGCATGTTCTAGTGTAGTTGTTTTCATGGTCTTGTTCCCACATTGTAGTGTGGCTTGACACCATGCCACAATTCCAGTGGTGGTTCGCCAACTGTCCTATGCAACATAGCTCACTATGGCCTTCAATATCATCTCCATCGTGGCGATAGTGAGGTAGTTAGTAGCCATCTCTGGGTCATCAATCACCTTTCTTAGCTATGATGCCAGTGGACTCTGAAACATCCTCAATTTTCCGCGAAGGGAAATACACAGAATGAAGGATAAAATGATAGCCCAGGAGGTCAAATCATCAAATATCCGATAACAGTTGATTACAAAGCCATACATCAAATAAAAGAATACAATAGAGGGGTTTACATAAATATTACATCGTCACATGGTGAAATCATCAGAGTGTCTAGCATCCAGAACAGCTACGTAAGTAGAGGGATATCGTGGAAGCAATGTCTTGCACCATCTTGAGCATAGGCATGAGACCATCTAATCCTCGAGCCCCTCGTCGCAGTAGGCGTAGTCAGGCTCACCTGCCAAATAAGTTTCAGTATGATTTGTACTGGCCACCGGCTCCCACCCTATGCTTTGCTTATTCTTTGTGGTAGGTGGATGCAAATGGATATAATCAAGATACCTATTATTTGGCTATAGTTTCCTATGCATGTATCATCAATATTATATAATAATTGTTCATCAAGTTTTAATCCATTCCCATCCCACAACACCATACCACCAACCATCATCTTCTCAGCTCTCTCAACAACCATGCTCACACGTGGCGGCAATGGACCTCTCCCTCTCATCCATGCCTAATCGGCCATCATGCCGTAGGGTAACAACAATAACATCACTCAGGGGGATGTAGCAGGGACTCATCTCACTACTCAAGAGAAGAGTGAGTCACGGGATAGCCATACCGAGGTTGCGGACTATATATAGATTTGAATCAACTCTGCAGAGTGTGTACATCTGTAACCGACTAAAGCCGACCATCCACAAGATAACCATCATTGGCGCTCTAGAACGCCTAGGCTGATATCAAAATGACCAACTAACTATGACGATGCCACCCTACCTCTCAACCCTGGAACACCCCAACTCTGATCTAGAGTGGCTGAGAATGTGAAGTCATGTACCGCGCTCGGAGGGGCCGATGCTTGATGAGGGGCTACATGAACATCTCGGAAGGGCGTGGGCTCCACCCGTACCTTCCTACACTACATACGTCAAGTAGTAGTGGCACCGCCCTAGGTAGCTGAAATCATCCATCCCCGGTTCATCTAGGGCAAGTGGTGTGTACGAAGGGGTCCGTGGTTCTAGTTCTCAAGAGATAACAGGTCCTAGGGGGACCAGACAGGATATCTCCTCAAACAGGGCCATCATCTCGCTCCGAGGGCCTCGTCCCATGAAGGCTCTCAACCCTGGGATCTCTTCAACTCACCATGTACCCGCCACAAGTACTCAGATCACAGAGGTGCCCAGGTCGCACCCCCTCGGCAAGACTCGCTCCAAAAGCTCGTCGTAGATCCTGTCCAGTCAACTCAACCCTCACCAAACAACCCTCCCATGTTATATTACCCAGAGACACCCATACAAAACACCAAATCCGGCATCCCAAGCCGAATCCACCCAAATCCACCATCCGCATCATATCTCCAAATATAATGCAAGTGGAGTATAAGTAGCATGTAACAAGCATTGCATAGCGTGTATATCCTACAAGCGGGTGAGCAGGGTGAAGATTATGACAAGGAAAGGCATACAAGTAATCTATCATGCAGTCCTATCATAGCATATCATAGCATTATTGTATAAAGTAGAGCACTAGCATTCTATTATGTTGCATGCGTAATAGGATCTACGAGGTTGGGTGGGATGTGGCACCTGAATAGCTATCACTCAAGTCCTCTGTCAAGTCCTTGGCACACTCCTAGTCCTTCTCTTCTAAGCAGCTCCTTTGTAGGATCTGAAATCGAGACATAATGATCGCAGGAGCGACCCCTATAGATCAACAACAAAGAACTAATGAAATCCAATAACTCCAAATGTAACCATACATATGCCTATGACGTAGAGCTTATTTTTATAAAAATTTGGACACTTGGTTCATATTTTTTAGAGTTCGTATGAAGAAGTTATGAATTTCCGAAGTTTAAATCATTTCCTAAAAAAGAAAAAGGCTTATTAAACCAGGGGCTGACACATGGCGCAATCTGGTTCATCCATGTGGCACTGTGGGTCCAGCAGTGGTGGCGTAGGGCTGACGTCATGTTGATGTCAGCATGGGTCTGGCAGCTCAATCACTGCCAGGTGGGAACGAGGTCAACGGTCAACGTTGACCGATCAACGGTCAACGCTGACCGGGCCTAATCTGGGCCTCGGCGAGCCTGGGTAGGGTCAGATCTAGGCCGGTTGTGCCAGCCCGGCCCTGACGTGTCGACACCAGGGTTGACCAAGTGGCGGACTTGGATCCGCTGGGCTTGGTCCACGGCGTGGGGCTGTGCAGACTAGGTCTACGGTGGACCAGAGTCAGGGAGTCCACGCGGCTCCCTCCTACTGGTCCAGCTGGGATCTGGTGGACGCAGTGCATCGGGGAAAGGAAAAATTCCCCTCTTCCATTGCCCACGCGTGTGCAGCTGCGATGGCACAGTGGTGCTTGGCCAGCGGCTAGTGGCGCTGCGCCTCCGGCTGGCTCGGGTGGCTAAGGCAGCGGCCAGGGTTAGGGGCAGGCGGGCACGACGGCGGCGATGTGGTGGGCGCTCGGTGACTCAGCTGGCGGCGCTCGTGTCGTGGCGGCGTGAGGCAGCGGTGCTATGACTACAGGGCAAAGCGACGCACGGGAGGCAGCTATAGCGTGTGCTATGGCTGCGCGGGGACAAGGCGGTTGCGATAGGGGTGCCAATTTGGCCCATGGTGCTCACAGCTCGGTGGCCGACAAAACAAGGTGCGACGGCACAGAAGGCGGTGGCAGATGGTGAGGCTTCGGCTGTAGGGCACTGTGGTGCACTAGAGGCGACGCTGGCGTGTGCGTTGGCTTTGCTAGAAGCATGCGAGTGCGGCCGTGGAGTCCAAGCAGGCCCGCGGAGCGAGGGCACACCGGCGCACGCATGGTGGCGGCGGCGGACGGTGCGGCCACAGCTGTAAGGCGCCACAGCACTTGAAAGGTTGCTTAGACTAGCGCATCGGCATCGCGAGACTGAGTCAAGCAAGGCTAGGTTGTCAATTTGGGAAAACAGGCTCTTTGGACGACGGCAAGGGTACGGCAGCGGCGGTCGACGAATTCTTCCCTCAGAGCTTGAATCTTGCGCCATCTTCTCTTGTCCTTCTTTATTGGAGCAGCTTGGAGCTCCAAAGCCTATCTACCATGGCTAATCGGGCAAGGCAGGGTGCGCACAACGGTGAACACCACGGCAGCGCTTTGGCGGCCGGAGTCCAGGAAGACCGGGACCTACAAAGCGCGCGGGTCCCATTGTAGTCCATGTCGGCTCGAAACCTTGCCAACTACGCGTTCTCAACAATGGCAGACACGACGGTGTAGCTAATGAGGCCTATGGTGCTGTGTACAACGGGAATGCAAAGGGGATGCTCTACGCGGCCATGGACGTGAGTAGAGAAAGCTCACCTGTGTGCGGTGCTCCGGCGGCTCACGGTACAGCGACAGGTGATGCAGCAGTGGCTTGGTGAAGGAAAAGCAGAGCCGCGATGTAGGGGCCGCTGGGGCTCCTCGTTCGCGTGTGAGCGGCAGCGCCAGTGGTGCTCTGCTTCGGCTCCGGTCTTCCTGCTCCTCGGCGTCAGCGGGGACTCGGTTGGGATAGCTCGGGTGGAGTGCGAGGACAAGGTGAGCCTGTGCGCCGGTTTAGGGTTTAGGGTTTAGGGTTTAGGGTTTAGGTCGCGGCAGCAGTGCGCCGGTGCCCGAGAGGGTGGTGGTCCCGGTGGTCCGCGGCGTCGGCAAGGCACCGCTTCCTCCCTGGTGGTGATGGGTGTGCGCGGCGGTGCTGCTCTCCCGCACTCCTCTCCTTCCTCTTCTCTCACACTCTCGGTCATTGAGGGAGGGGCTTACGTTTTGTGGCGGCCGAACGATGGGGAAACCCTATTGGTGCCAAGCTCCTCCCTTTATAGAGCGTCGGTGGCCATGGCAAGGATGGCGGATGGCTGAGATGCACAATGCCCATCGGGTGGCTGTGTGCAGCCGTGAGCTAGGGTTAGGGTTGCGCGGGTGTGCGTCGTGGGTAGGCGGACGGCATCGCACAGCGTGGCGAGGATCGAGTGGCAAGGCACGGCCATGGCTTTTTCCGGTAAGCGGATGGGATATCGTGGTGGACAGAAAAGGGAAAAGGGAGCTTATGACAGGTGGGGCCCATGTGGCAGCGGCTCAGGTGGTGCACTGGCGCATGCAGAGCAGGCGGACGCCTTGCTGGGCCATTTGGCCATCATGGGCCATGTGCAGGGAGGCAAGCGCGGGCAGCTTGCTAGCCAACTGGGTGGTGGGGCACGCGCACGGAACTGGGCTTGTTGGCCTTGCTGGGCCACGAGGCGAGTAGCAGCGCAGGTGAGGCCAGGCTGGCCGATGGGGCTGGTGGGCCGCGAGCGGGGCAGGCGGCGCGGGCAAGGCCAGCAGGCCGATCTAGACCGTTAGCTACACCAGGCTAACTTTGCCTCTTCCATTTTCTTCTTTTATCCTTTCCCTTTTCCATATCAATTTAAACTATACCATGGCATGAGCTTGTTAGCAAAGTGTTAGTGCATGGAGGTTAATGACCATGACACAACCTCATGCTAAGTCCACTAGGGTCTCAAGGGATGTTGGTAGCCGTGTCCATGGTTAGTAGCATATAAACACATATATATACACATGTTAGCGCATGCGATACTTATACATATACATGCTCACATGTGATATAAAGGTTATTGATTTTATCATCCTCACATAAAATCAATAAGAAGTAAATCACAACTTGTAATTAAAATGCAAATGCTCCAACTATCTTTGGTGCTACTTGTGCATCTATTGGGTGTTTTCTACATGACACTCACCAAACATTGGTATACTTTAGAAAAAATTTTGTTGGTTGTGATTTTTGGTGTTGGGATTTTTAGGGTTGTTATAGTCCTACCCCCTTATGAGAATCTCATCCTCGAGATTTTAAAAGATGCAACCTCTTTCTAACAGGTGGGGATAGAGCTTCTTTTAGTTCTGACTTCCATCCTTCATTGCTGCTTCTCTTTTGGAGTGATTGCATGCTGAGCTTTAAACATTGGTATGATGGTGCTTCTGGTCTCCTCGATGGTTCTATCCAGAAATGAGGGCGAGGTGCTCTCGGTATTCCATGTTGTCCTAAACATCAAGTGCCTCTAGGGGATGTCGGTTGTTCTGATAGTTCCAACACTTGTGTTTTCATGATAAAAGGAACACGGGGTGCACATCTGCGAGTTGTCTAGGCAACTCTACCCTGCAGGCAAGCTTGCCAAATTCTGATACTGATCTTGTATGGCCCTTCATATCCTGAAGTTAGCTTTCTCACTTCATGGAAGTTGGGGTTCCATGATGCGGGGAGACCTTGATGTAGACAGTGTTCTCGACTTCAACTCAAGCATCTAAGCCTCCTGTTGATATAACCCATCTGATGGCTTTGGGGCAATCTTCAGGTTCTTTCACACTTGGGCGGCTCATTCTTTGGCCTTTTGATGGTGGCAGATCCAAGGGATTATCTTCGTTATTCCTCTATCCACGTCAGGGGTGGATCCTCCATGGCTCTTCTTTCAAGGCCTCGAGCGGTGATATCTAAAGACTGTCGTGGTGTCTGATGTTGTATGAGGATTCTTCATGGACCAAACTCTCCTTCCACTTTGTCCATATTTGAGAGCACAAGCTTGAAGCATGTCCTCAAGGATCTGACTTTCCTTTTTTGTTTCACCACTGAGATGCGGTGGTCCAATTAAGCTCTTATAGCCTTATATAGGGCTCTTCAAATCTTGGACTTATACTGAGGTCCTTGATCAGATGTTATGCTTCCAAGGGTTCCAGGCAACTTGATAATCTCCAACATACAGATCTACTAGCAGTCTAACTCTGGTGCTATTCTTGATTGCCACAAGTGAGCTACTTGGGACAGGCAATTGATTATCGCTCATATAGCTGGCCCTTTGGGGTTCTAAGATAACCCACGATGAAGTCCATAACCAAGCTATCCTGATTCCATTTAGACACCTCTAGTGGTTTGGATCTCTTGTGCTCCGCTTTGATGTGTCTGCATATGCTACTCCTTGTAGCATATCCCACGTTGTCTGCTTCCATATTCTTCCACCAGGATTTCCCTTTTCAAGACCACATACTTCCTGGTGCTCCCAGGGTGGCGCGGTACTTGGGGTCATGCCCTTCTAACGGGGTCTCATTGTGCATGATAGAGGCGGATAGCACAAAGATTTCGTCCTTGAGTCAAAAGGTGCTTTGCTTATCCTGACTTAACCCTGGGCACTTGTTGCACTTCATGATCTTATATATCCTCTTCAGGGTTGAGAAAACTTGTTTGTCCTTTGGTGTGTCCATTCAGACTCTTTGGTCTTCTTTGGAAGGTTGATCCTGGGGTGAGCTATCTTGAAGAAGTTTTCGATGAATCGATGGTGGTGACTGACCGATTACACAAAACCCCTCACAGTGGTTGTATTTTGTGGTTGCTCCCACTTCTTCATTGTCTTCATGTTGGACAGGTCAATAGTTTATTCTGATAGCATTGAGTACATGGCCTAGGAGAATTGACCTATTCAAGCCAGACTCATACTTGCTGAACTTGGCGTAGAGCTGATGCTTCTGTATCTTCTCCAGTATTATCCTTAGATGTTGCTCGCATCTGGTGACATGAGTTTCCTCTTGTATGTCTTCTTCGTTGCTTCATCTGATGGTTGCCTAATCTAAGGTCAACTTGGTGAAGTACTTGGCATTATGCAGTTGATATAGCAGGTCTCTATCTTTAGCAGGGGTACTTGTTCCTGATAGCACGACATCTTGTTTCCTTGTTTCCCTTTCAGCGTAGAGGGTTGCATTCACCCAATTGGGCTTGCATCGATCCATGTGTTTGCTTGCAAAGATCTTTTCCAAACAACAAAGTATTGCTCATGCTCTTAGGGGTAGCAAGGTGAGCTTAGCTACTAGGGTATCCTAGTGTAGTGATCCTTATAACCTACTTCTCCAGGGGCGAAGGCATCAAAAAGGACTATAACTGACGAAATCCTCATATGGGAGTGTCCAGGTTAAAATCTTATGCAGACTTGGTAGTAAGTGCATAAAAAGATGTAATAACAGATTTAAAACAATTTGAAGTGTTAGCTCCAATTATAAGCACATAAGTTTATCTATGTCGAGGGTGTCCTTAGCAGCTTGCATGGCGAGACTCCAGTAGGCGGCTTTCTGCTCTCTGCAGCTCATGGGTCTTGCAGTGGCATTCTTCAAAGGGCAAAATGCAATCTTATGACCCTTTTGGCCACATCCGAAATGGGTTATACCATTGAGGGTTATGGTGACTCTTGCACTCTGATCTCCGTTGTTGGGTACCTCTTTATCAGTACTTTGTGTAAGTTGCCAGCGGGTAGCTCGTGCATCATTGTGAACCTTGTTTGCTAAACCTTGGGTCCTTTTGAAAGAAATCATGGCTGGTGATGCAATGTTGACTCTTTTACAGTTGGTGACTCTATGACCTGGTTGTCCGCATCCAAAGCAAACGAGAGGAATGCCACTTGTAGGTGTGGGTGTGGTAGCCTTCTCTGTTGGGTAGACAGCGATCTTGTGACCAGGATGGCCACAACCATAGCAGATGAGGGGCACCTTAGTTGTAGGAGTGGCAGCAGTAGCCTCCCAAGCATCAAAATCCTGAATGGGGCGGCTCTAGGAGGAGCTGCTCCTAGGGAGACCATGCGTACGCGGTCGTTGTTGGTCTGAGTTGTTAGATGATCCCGCAAGGTGACTCTTCATATGAACGAGCATGCCTGTTGTAGGATGGATCCCCTCTAATTTAATTTCCTCATTGATGGCCTCTTTAAGAATGTGGCAAGTCCTCCTTGTGATAGCAATGCGGTGGGGAACTTCTAGTCCCCGAGTGGAGTAATACACCTTGTCCTTCTCGATGGCCACACTTTCAGGGTGCACATACCACATCAGGCGAACGAAGCGGGTAGCATAATCGTGAACCGTGCCTACTCCTTGCTTGATACTATGGAGCTCTTCTGCTAGAGTCTCCACCTCTGCTAGCACATGGCACTCGGGAAAGGTCTTAGTGAACCCTCCCCATGAGATGTTGGTGGGGTCTTGGTGAGATGTGCTAAATCCATTCCACCATGCTTGAGTGTTACCCTCGAAGTGGTGGGCTATGATCCTGACCTGATTCTCCTTGGTGCAGACTGTTGATTTTAGCCACTCAGTCATGTCGTGCAGCCAATCTATGGCGGCGATAGGGTCATCATTGGAGCTGTCAAAGGTACGAAGCTCCAATAGGAGTGAACTAGCCAACTTCTGCTGGAACTCCTCACCCAAGGTTCCTAGAAGGCGTGTCTGCTGAGCCAACACCCTAGCCAAGGGTGGTGGGAGTGGTAGAGAACTCTCCTCAACATGGGTATTGATGGGTGCCAGAGTGACGATCCGATGTTCTTCCTTCTCTAGGTCGAATCCAATGGGGGTCCTGTGTCCCATGTTGCTATGACTACCACCGCATCCATGGCCCATGGTGGCTTTGGGAATGGTGCATGGTGGCTCAGATGAGCTGAACAATGGGCAGACATCCTGCTTCTAGATCACCAGACTTAGGGAACATGTGCGAGTGATGTGTTATTAACAGCTTAGCTCAACAATTAAGCAGATTTAAATGATTTAAAACATTTCATTTATCCAACACTCATTCAAAGAAGCATAAAAATCCATAAGAATCGATAAGATTCGATCATTCATTACACCAAGTTGGTTACATGGCGACGTCCCTAGTAGCTACACTAGAAGACTCGCGAGAGTTTTCGCACTACACGTAGGTAGGCTTCAAAAGGGGACAATCTACTCTACTTCAGAAGTGAGTCATGACTTCTTGGCCATTGCAGGGCTCTCTATCCGCTTGGTACTTCATCTTCTTGGAGGATCATGGCTCAGGAAGCTAAACTGGGCCATGGAACAAAGCGGATGGATCGTCATTCATCTTGTGTTGCTCTGCATGGAAGCACTCAGGTGACTTGGGCTTAGCTAGGGTAACTTCCTTGTCCTGGTTCATCAACCTTTTTAGTCATGTCAACTCTTTTTCCATGGCGTTACAGCACTTCTTAAGCCTTTTGTTGATTGGCTCATACTTCTTGCTCTTGCAGAGCTCCTCCTTTAGCTCTGCTATTTCCCTCTTCACCTCTTCTTCTTGGTTCTTGTGGGCAGCCTCACGTTGCTGGTAGGAGTGAAGGTCTATGTGGATGGTCTCCATCAGGTGGGTAATCTCCCGTTCTTTGGCCACGGATCGCTCCTCGGCTCGGCGTAGCACGTCACGGTAGCCGTGCCTCTCTCCCTCCAACTCCATGATGTACCTGTCTTGGTGGAGGATGTATGTTGCCGAGGCTCAAAGGTAGGGGTTCCTTTGGTTGACCGCAAGCTGTTCAGCAGTGATTATCTATCCTCGAATTATTGGGAATATGCCCTAGAGCTAATCATGTAGATGATGATATTCCGATTGTATCCATGATTAATAAAGTATTCATTGAATATCCATTATAGACAACTTGTATTGATTAGCGATTATGTGAATTGTTTGTGGAACTCAATTACTTGAATGGTTATTCTAAAGTTGTCCCTGGTCGGCGTTCTTGTGAGAACACACTTGAATATTAGACCAGCACATGTATTAGTTGATGGCTATGTTTCACAAGTCATGGACATGGAGATGTCAAACTAATAATGTGGGCACATGTGAGACATGTAGGCTGGACTGATCCGACATGAGAAAATCTCTATTCACGTCATTTACATTATGTCCTTAGACCTAATATTGTGGTATGTACTCAAGATGTGAAACGGCCTACTTAGGGACTATCAAACGCTGCTCCATAACTGGATAGTTATAAAGGTGGTCTTCGGGTGGTCAGGAAGCATGCTATGAGACATAGACAATCAAGATGAAATTTACCCCTCTCTACGCGAGAGAGATATCACTAGATCACTCAAGTGATTGGATCAACAAATGCATGGCCGTGCTTGGGTTAAGTGTTAACCCACGAGTTGAACCATATATCGAGTGGCAAAGGGAATAACTTGTATGTGGTCGTAGTAGTTTGTCTGATATGATCTTTGCGTGCACATAGGAGTTGTCACACCTTGCTAGAGGCTGCTGTCAACTATTGGGCGAGTAGGAGTACTCGGCCCATGTCAATGTGTGCATGAACCTATAGGGTCGCACGCTTAAGGGGATGGAAGCCTAATTCAGGTTGGACCCGAATTAGACAAGGATTAGGGTTACTAATGGGCCTCCAACTCGTGAGCTTATTGGGGACGCCTATATAAGCAAGGGGTAGGGGAGCGGTCAGGGTTACGCATGCCTTTGGCAGTCGCCGTCGCCCTCCCCACGCTCGCGCCTTCTGCTCCTCGCGGACCTAGCAGTCCGGAGGCACATCGCTTCTTCCCTACACGTCTGGGATTCCTCGGAGGTGCTGCATCTGGAGCACTGGGATAAACCACGCGAGGGATTGAAGTGACGGACGACAACCGCACTGCCTGCTGTGACGCGTACGACTACATCGAATCGTCTTCCGCTGCACCTGCGCGTCTAGTGGTAATCCCGTAACCTGTAACTAATAGTAGATCATGGTTTATGAGGTTGAAAAGTTTTGTTTTCTGGCTAGTGTAGTACCCTCATAACCATTCACGGATATCCCTGGTGAGGTCCCAAGCTTTGGGTAGCAACCGGTATGGACCGTTCTTGAGTTTTTCATGGGCGTCATGCATCAAGCGGCCAAGTGCCATGCGAGAGACTATCTGAACACCTGTTTTGATTGACATACCCATGCTTGTCTCGGTGAAGCCTCACAGTTCTTGTACGGTCCTGCTTGCAGGGACTTTGAGGTGTATAATGAAGTGTCCCTAGAGATCATTGGGTGATAGCTTGGCTCGACAGAAGTACTCGATGTACTTAGTGCGAACACCAAGCTCCTGGAGCACCTCATGAAGCATCTTCACAAATCCTCCAAAGCCTGTTACGTCGATCCAGTGTCCATGAGATGCCATCTGCATTCAGAACCGAGAAAGAAAATTAGAAGGTAAGTGAGAGAGGAGGTAAGCCAAGCATAAAAGCGCTATGCAAGGTCGATGCATAACCGAAAGTATTTCGAGACCTTCCTATTCTATCGTCCAATCCTATGGGTCTCGTCCTAGGATCAAGCATGACTCTGGTACCAACTGAAACATTCTCAATTTTCCACGAAGGGAAATACATAGAATGAAGGATAAAATGATAGCCCAGGAGGTCAAATTATCAAATATCCGATAATAGTTGATTACAAAGCCATACATCGAATAAAAGAATACAATAGAGGGGTTTACATAAATATTACATCGCCACATGGCAAAATCATCAGAGTGTATAGCATCCAGAATAGCTATGTAAGTAGAGGGATATCGCAGAAGCAACGTCTTGCACCATCTTGAGCATAGGCATGAGACCATCTAATCCTCGAGCCCGTCGTCGCCACAGGCGTAGTCGGGCTCACCTGCCAAATAAGTTTCAGTACGATTTGTACTGGCCACCAGCTCCCACCCTATGCTTTGCTTATGCTTTGTGGTAGGTGGATGCAAATGGATATAATCAAGAGACCTATTATTTGGCTATAGTTTCCTATGCAAGTATCATCAATATTATATAATAATTGTTCATCAAGTTTTAATCCATTCCCATCCCACAACACCATACCACCAACCATCATCCTCTCAGCTCTCTCAACAACCACGCTCACACGTGGCAGCAATGGACAACTCCCTCTCATCCATGCCTAATCGGCCATCATGCCATAGGGTAACAACAACAACATCACTCAGGGGGAGGTAGAAGGGACTCATCTCACTACTCAAGAGAAGCGTGGGTCATGGGATAGCCATACCAAGGCTGCGGACTATATATAGATTTGAATCAACTCTGCAGAGTGTGTACACCTGTAACCGGCTAAAGCCGACCATCCACAAGATAACCATCATTGGTGCTCTAGAACGCCTAGGCTGATATCAAAATGAACAACCAACTATGATGATGCCACCCTACCTCTCAACCCTGGAACACCCCAAGTCTGATCTAGAGTGGCTGAGAATGTGAAGTCATGTACAGCGCTTGAAGGGGCCGATGCTCGGAGAGGGGCTACATGAATGTCTTGGAAGGGTGTGGGCTCTACCCGTACCTTCCTACACTACATACGCAGAGTAGTAATGGCACCGCCCTAGGCAGCTAAAATCATCCGTCCGCGGTTCATCTGGGGCGAGTGGTGTGTACGAAGGGGTCCGTGGTTCCAGTTTTCAAGAGACAACAGGTCCTAGGGGGACCAGACAGGATATCTCCTCAAACAGGGCCATCAGTACCCTCTACCTCAATGGTGTCTCATTCCGGGGGCCTCATTCCACGAAGGCTCTTGACCCTGGGATCTCGTCAAGTCACCATGTACCCGCCACAAGTACTCAGATCATAGGGGCACACGGCGGCGGTGGCGGACGATGCGGCCATGGCTACAAGGCGCCGTAGCACTCGAAAGGCAGCTTAGACTAGTGCATTAGCATCGCAAGACTAAGTCAAGCAAGGCTTGGTCGTCAATTTGGGAAAACAGGCTCTTTGGACAGCGGCAAGGGTACTGCAGCGGCGGTTGGTGAATTCTTCCCTCAGAGCTCGAATCTTGCGCCATCTTCTACTGTCCTTCTTGATTGGAGCAGCTTGGAGCTCCAAAGCCTATCTACTGTGGCTAATCAGGGCACGGCGGGGCGCGTGTGGCGGTGAACGCCATGACGGCGCTCCGACGGTCGAAGTCTGGCTAGACCGGGACATGCAAAGCGCGCGGGTCCCCATTGTAGTCCATGCCGGCTCGAAACCTTACCAACTATGCATTCTCAACAACGGCGGACACGACGGTGTAGCTAATGAGGCCTATGGTGCTGTGTACGACGAGAATGCAAAGAGGGAGCTCTAGGCGGCCATGGATGCGAGCAGAGCAAGCTCACCTGCGCGCGGTGCTTTGGCGGCTCGCGGTGCAGTGACAGGTGATGCAGTGGTGGCTTATTGAAGGGAAAGCAGAGCCGTGACATCGGGGAGGCGAGTCGGGGTCATCGGGGCTCCTCGTTTGCGCGGGGGCAGCGGCGCCAGTGGTGCTCTGCTCCGATTTCAGTCTTCCTACTCCTCGGCATCAGTGAGGACTTGGTCGGGGAAGCTTGGCGTGGAGCGCGGGGATGAGGTTGAGGTCGTGGCAGCGGTGCACCGATGCCTGAGAGGGTGGTGGTCCCGGTGGTCCGCGGCATCAGCAGGGCACGGCTTCCTCCCTGGCGGCGATGGGTGCGCGTGGCGGTGTTGCTCTCCCACACTCCTCTCCTTCCTCTTCTCTTACACTATCTCGGTCGTTGAGGGAGGGGCTTACATTTTGTGGTGGCCGAACGATGGGGAAACCCTAATGGTGCCAAGCTCCTCCCTTTATAGAGCGTCGATGGCCATGGCAAGGATGGCAGATGGCTGAGATGCACGATGCCCATCGGGTGGCTGTGTGCCGCCATGAGCTAGGGTTAGGGTTGCACGAGCATGCGTCACGGGTAGGCGGACGGCATCGCGCAGTGCGGCGAGGATCGAGTGGCGGGGCACGGCCATGGCTTTTTCGGTAAGCGGATGGGACATCACGGTGGACAGAAAAGGGAAAAGGGAGCTTATGATAGGTGTGGCCCATGCGACAGCGGCTCAGGCGGTGCGCGAGCGCGTGCGGAGCAGGCGGATGCCTTGCTAGGCCATTTGGCCATCATGGGCCGTGTGCGGGGGAGGCAAGCGCGGCTGCTTGCTAGCCGGCTGGGCCGTGGGGCGCGCGTGCGGAACTAGGCCGGTTGGCCTTGCTGGGCCGCAAGGCGAGCAGCAGCGCAGGCGAGGCCTGGCAGGCCGGCGGGGCAGGCGGTGTGGGCGAGGGCAGCAGGCCAAGCTGGACCGTTAGCTGCGCCGGGCTGACTTTGCCTCTTCCATTTTCTTCTTTTATCCTTTCCCTTTTCCATATCAAGTTAAACTATACCATGGCATGAGCTTGTTAGCAAAGTGTTAGTGCATGGAGGCTAATGACCATAACACAACCTCATGCTAAGTCCACTAGGGTCTCAAGGCATGTTGGTAGTTGTGTCCATGGTTAGTAGCATATAAACACACACATATATATACACATGTTAGCGCATGCGATACTTATACATATACATGCTCACATGTGATATAAAGGTTATTGATTTCATCGTCCTCACAGAAAATCAATAAGAAGCAAATCACAACTTGTAATTAAAATGCAAATGCTCCAACTATCTTTGGTGCTAGTTGTGCATCTATTGGGTGTTTTCCTATATGACACTCACCAAACATTGGTATACTTTAGAAAAAATTTTGTTGGTTGTGATTTTCGGTGTTGGGATTTTTAGGGTTGTTACAGACTCGATACTAAGGTGATGAGGCGCTATCTAGATCTCATTGTGTATCAGGCAAAAATGCTATGTTGGGCTAGCGATAGAAGTGGCTCTACCTCTTGGACATGATACTAGTGTTGCCGCCCTATTTTGCAAACAGGTTGGGTGATGAGGTTCCATTGTCATGGTAGAGCTTCCCTACGTTGGAGTAGGGAGGCCTAGCGGTGATTGACAACCTGAGGGAGAAAGGCTTGATAGGTCTGAAGGTGATTTGCACCTTCTTGAGTTGTTGGGTTCTACCCTGAAGGACAGGAAGCATAACCAATGGGTGCTCAAGTGTATGGAGGACCAACGATCCCGCTTGACATCTTCATCCCCACAAGTCAGCTTCAAACCCAGATGATGATGACATCATGAGGGGGACACATGACGTCTTAGTCCTTCCTATTTTACACTCTATGTATTAATAATGTAATTTTCATTTCAAATCTTTAGTAGCTACAACATTAAATGAGCTACACTAAATGAGCTACCCGTTACACTATCTGTTAGATCTTGAAAAAGAATTTGAGCTGTTCCTTACCAAACAACCAGTGAATTTCCAGCCTATGGTAGATGCTAGCTAACACCAGATGGATTAGAAGATTAGTATAAATACCCATGGTTCAAGCAATCCTTTGCTTCAACAGATCCAAAGCTAGAAGGAGCACAAGTAGATTCTAGTCTACCTCAAAAAAATGGGTGACAAACCTATTCCTATGACATTGGATGAGGAGGTAAAGGAACCAACTACTTTGGATGAGGAGGAGGATATTGAGGCATTAGCAGAGGCACCAGATTGGCTCCCCGATGGATGGACCATGGAGGTCTACCGCGCTGAAGATGGCACCATTAATCGAGTAAGTTACTCAAACAATAGGAATAGTGCTTGTATATGGTTCAACAAGTAATTGTGTGGTATGGTATGTCCCTATAAACTAGATGACTTTCCTATTTATTTAGATTTATGTATTTTCTTTGAACCTTTGTAATATTTTGCAAGTAGTACTATACATGTCCCACAACAAATTACACATTCACCACACAATCGGAGGCATTGGAGCACCTTTTTTGTGGGACAGTTGAGCATATGTTCGAATTGAATGAACATGGTGGAGAAAACACGCTTCAGGTGCATGAGTACAACTTTTTATGTATCATCAACTTTTTATTTTGGACATCTTATTACAATTCTTTCTCTGTTCTTGCATATTCAGAGACAACATGAATGGCTACCAAAGGGGTGGATGATAGAGATAAGAGCTGGTGGGGAGAACATAGACAAGATGTACAAGGTATATAGCCATGAATTTAGTTAGTTTGTACCGTTGTTATATTATATATATGTCATTGTTGGTTTTACTTTACTTTGATGCTCCCATATTAACTAATATAACAGTTGTAATTAAACAAGTTATATCTTACTGTAATGTTCTTCTATTTGTATGAAAGTTCTTACATTCAAAGAAGCAATTCAGTAGAAGAGGATGGTAAGGAGTAGGTAGATTCTTAATACGTAATTGCATATATTTGAACATGTTTTGTACGTGTTACTAATGATTTTAGTATACATTGATGGCTACTATTGATAGTCCTTATTATGGTTTCATTGTAGTTTTATGTCCACTCAACCACTGGTGTGCGATTTCTATCAAAGCAAGATGTGCTACTCTACATAAAAGAGAAAAAGGTCTCTGAGTGCAACACCAATGGACAATGTGACACAAGTTCTGAAGATAATGTATGTCTCTTGCTAGAACTTCTTCAACTCAAATAACACTTACATCTTTTGAGTGTTTGATATCTTTTCTATTTATTATTTTGGAATACTTGTAGATACTTGCAGAAGTGGACTTGTGGCCAAGAGGATTGCCTGAAGGTTGGGTGAAAGAAGTAGTATATAGAAAAACAAAGGAAGGATTGACCAGGAAAGATCCGGTAAATAATAAGGCTCATGTTGCATGATATTCTTACCATTGAATAAATGAATATTTCTTGATTTAGGAATCATTATTTTTCTTGTGCAGTATTACACAGATCCTGCTAGTTCCTACACATTCCGCACAATGAATTTTGCATTATCTTTCCTAGAAACTGGAAAGATAGTACCCAGGCGTGCAATTATTCAAAAGACAAGTGTTCATGATCTATATTCATTTGAAATATCTGCAGATCTGGTAATTTTTCTCTTGGTTTTATATTTATTTAGTGAAAACTATGACATATTTTCATAGTTGCTTGCATTTTGGACATTATCATGTAGGTAATTCAAGTATATAATTGATGAATTTTTTCGTTGGCAGCATGAAAGTTTACGCGGTAGATTAATAGTAAAGGAGAAGCCTTATGAGGAGCCCACAGGATCATCCCAGCCTAGGCGAGCACTGAAAATACAACGTGATGATAATATAGATCACTGTAAGATTTTACATTTGTTGTTATTATTATAATCTTGCATGTTGTGTGCACACTTGATTTATTTTTTATTACTTTATTTATATTATAAAAATTTGCAAATACTTACATGATATCAAAGATAGTATGGGGTTGGTTATCAAAAGCCTATATTTTATTTTTTACTTAAATTTTGGATTGTTGCTTGTAATAGTATTTTTATTTCTTTTTTCATTGGAAATGATAATATTTGTGGTACAAAATTTTAGGAAAACTCCCTTATTTGTTTGCTAAACTTCTCTACAACAATAGATAAATAAAATATCAATCTTACATGGAAGCTTTAAATCTGATATGCTTAGTTTGAGATGAAATAGGAAAGATTATAATTTGGCCATTAATTATTTGGCATGTATAAGCACCAAGTAACATAATTATTCCGACTAGTAACATGATTATTCCGACTTTGTAAGCACCAAGTAAGCAAGCAAAGAGTTAACAAAGTTTCAAGAGTATTGCTAGTACATGATTATTCCGACTAAATGCCTTTAATAATTAGCATGCATAACACACAATATCTGTTAATATTGATGTTTCTAAGTTGGTCTATTGCTATCTAAGTTCTTTTTATTTTTCACTTTCTCTTAAATCTCCTCATGTGGAGTTTCCTTTGCATCCAAGTCAAATGACACAGAAGGGAAATCCCTGGTTATTTAGTGAATGCCTCATAATCTAATTAAAAAAATTAGTGAATACCTCTTTTAGTGATGAACTATAATTTCGAGGTACAAACTTGTGTGGTTGATTAGACGCATCCAACTTTCTTGATTCAAACGATAAATGGCTTAATAGAAAGTTTGCTTACATATGGAACTAGCTAGCGAGCACATTCAATAAAAAATTATACAAGATTTGAATGGTAAAAGTTATTACACATGCATGGTTCTGTTTAAACAAATAAGATCTGTTTATCATTGTTTGATATGTTGTGTTTTTACTTCTATGCTATGATACAAAATTTATGATCTTTTCTGCTAGTGAATGATGGCGATACCTCAAGTGTCGCAGATACAACAAATGAGTCTGAAGAAGAAAACATTAGCAGCAAGAAGGCTTGCGGGGAAAAAAGCAACTAGCTCAAGGAAGAACACTGTCAGTCATCCATCAGGAATGCCTCCTCAATTCAGGATTAAGGAGGGGACGGACAATCAGGATGCAACCTCAAGAAACTTCTCGTCACTATCCAATAAAATTTCACCAACACTTATGTTGTTGTGGTTTGTTGTTATTTTTAGTGAATTTTCATTACCAAAATAATGATTATTGCAAAACCAAAACTTGTATTAGCTGCTGCGAGGCTGCATAATTTGTTATCGTTAATGCTTCAAGTGCACTGATTGCTAATAATGTTGTTTTTAATATATTCCAATTCATAACTCAGTGTTCAATATATTTCATAAGCAACTGCAAGAGTTGCAATGGGAGAAAAAAAAGCTCTTATTGATAGATAGATTTTTATTTTATAACTTATTCAATGATGTCAATGACAACCATAATTTTAAATTATTATTGGTAATAATATGGCAATGCTCTATTAATTCCATATCAACTTAAAATAGAATTTTGATAGATTTTTTCTCTCGTTGTAAAGTACATAAATGTTTACTTGCGACTAGCATAAGTTTAGTTTCCACATGATCCATGTGTTGGTAGACTTAAATATAAAGTTTCACGATTTCCTTTGGGGACCCATGAACTATATCTATTATTTATTTATTAGAGAAATGTCATGGTTAAAAGAGTCGTATTAATATATTTATAGTAATCGTGTTGATGCATTGTCAAGGAACCTACAACTTACGGTGTAGTCATCTAAATAACTTGCAGCTCGGAAATTTATTTAACGATCGTGTCATCTATGCCGCAGTCGAATGCCGTAGTGTTGACAGACACATCATGCAGTTTGACACTATAGGTGTGTTTGCTTCATTTCTCAGACCAGCCTGGCTAGCAAAATATAACCAGGCCAGTCTTAGCCTGCCTCTGGCAGGCGAAGAAGGCTTGTTTGGTTGTATTATACCAATTAAACCTGGCTACGTGTGTTTGGTTGATTGGTTTTGGCTAGATACAATCACCTCTTCTTTACACAGGTAACCTCACCCCCTTTGAAGCAATTTGACAAACACTTTTGAGGCGAGCTGAGAGAGCATACGAGCAGAGGGAGCAAAGCCATGGGCCAGGCGAGCAGACGGAGCAAAGCCATGGACGATGTATGGTCCTTGGGTGCTCGCTCGATGCACGGTCCACAGCAGCGCGCATCGCATCGCTGCACGCACGCCAGTGTCGCCACAGCAGCGCATGTGCGCGTCCTCCAGCAGCAGCCCCCTCGCAGTGCCATTTCGCGGCGTGCCACCCACAGTGACGCGGGCGAGGACGGCGGAGTAGGCTACGACGAGCACGGCGATGAGCGTGGCGATCGCGACGGCGAAAAGTGTCGTGATGAAGCAGCAGCAGCAACGGCTGGTGGAGCGGCTGCAGTCGGTATCTAGGCAGAGTTCGTAGATGCAGAAGCTGCATTCGCCATCGCCGCCACAGTCACAATTGATCCCGTGTCCGCATGCCGCCGCCACAATTGATGCAGGAGGCGTCCGCTGCTGCATCCGCACCTTCTCAGCGCCACTCGTGTCCTCATGCCGCCGCCGTCATCCACAACTGGAGCAAAGTGCTTCGCCGCCATCTAGATCTGTCACTGCTACAAAAAAGGCACAAGAAGGGCGGCTCATTTTGTAATGTAAGGGTAGCTGAGCGAAGCATTCTTTTTAGAACGGTCTTACAGTGGAATCCACTGTAAGTGCGGTTTTAGATTCAGCCGTCCGGTGCACTGTTAGGGCGGCTGAAAATACTAGCCGCCCTTACAGTGCCCCATTAGCAAGGACGGCTGATGTTTCCAGCCACCTTTACAGAGGAAAACCGAAAAACAAAAAAAAAGCCCACAAGGGCTTGGATCTGGGCCGCCATGGACCCAGATCTCGACGCCGTCGTCGATCCGCCGCCGCAGCTCCAGCCGTCGATCCAGTGATGCATTGCCGCCGCATGCGCTGTCACCGGGGCCGGATCCGGACTCGCCGTCGCCGGATCCGCCCTCCCCGTTGCTGGAGAACGCACCACCGCAGTCTTGCTCCGCTGTCGTCGTCGTACGGGAGGAGGGGAGGGAGGAGGCCACCGTCATCGTGGGAGGAAGAGGCCTCGTGCCACCGCGGCCTTGCTCCACGGGCGCCCTCCACCGGATCGAGCTCGCCGAAGCCATCTCACTCACAGATCTTTGGGGGACTAGGGTTAGGGATGGATCCATAGGGAAGAGAGTGGGAGCAGAGGGGAAGAGATAGTTGTACCAGTGCATCCGGCCGGTCTCCATCGGGGTAGCCTCGCACGCAGCACCACCTAGCTACTCCTCGCACGCCGCAGGGCCGCCGAGCTCGTCCTCGCGGCCCAGATGAGGGAGGCGCAATGTGGACGAGGCCGCCTCCACCTGAGGAATGTTGGGGGTGCCACGGCTCGGGTGAGGGCCCGGGGAAGCCGCGGCTCGAGGGAGGATCCGAGGGCGCCGCCGTGGAGGGAGGATTTGGGGGCGCCGCTGCTTCGGAGTGCCATAGTGGAGCCACTCGACGGCGCTGTGCTCAACCAACCTGGAGCATGAGCACCGGCGAGCAAGTCCATGACGGCGCCGGTTTTCCTCCTCCCTAGCCGCCATGGTCGTCTTGCTATCTTAGGCGGTGGCGGCTGCTGTAAATAGAAGGTAGGGGGAGGAGAAAGAAATGGAGTTAGGGTTACGGGGCAGCCGATGCCTGGTGTTTTGTTCTCCCTAAACTCGTCCTGAGCCGTTGGATCTTGGAACCCTCAGATCAATGGCTGGCAGCGACTGGGCCAGACAAGCTGGGCCGCCGCGGGCCACTTGGCCGGGAGCGCAGCGCGCGCGGCCGCGGGAGCAGGCCGTGGGCTGTTTTCACGCCCGGGCCGAATGGTTTGCCTTCGGCCTGGTATGAACAGTGCGCTTTTGAATTTTTTCTTTAATATTCTAGAAACTTATTTATTGAATATTTGAATGAATTTAAATTGGATTTAAATGTAGATGTCAAATGGAAAATTGGCTATATAACAAATGAAGATATTGATCAGTTATAAATCCGTTGTATTCAAAAATTTTCATTTGAGGTCATTTAGTGGCCAAATTGACCAAGTTTGACCAAGTCAAACCTTGGATTTTAATAAAATGACAATTAGACTGTAGTTTTTAAAGCCCTACATTGT
This sequence comes from Bothriochloa decipiens, assembly GCA_023333625.1. Classification (NCBI taxonomy): domain Eukaryota; kingdom Viridiplantae; phylum Streptophyta; class Magnoliopsida; order Poales; family Poaceae; genus Bothriochloa; species Bothriochloa decipiens. The sequence goes on from CM041629.1 coordinate 51,249,374, forward strand.
CTCAACTTAAAAAGTCATGAATACCAAGATTGGTCCACTCATCAAGATCTATTTGATACATAGGCCATTTTTTTCATTTGAGGCCATGTAGTGGCTCAATTGACTAAGTTTGACCAAGTCAAAATATGGATTTAAAAAATACAATTAGACTACAGTTTTTGAAGCCCTAAATCTTCTCAACTCGTAAAGTCACAAATACCAAGATTGCTCCACGCATCAAGATCTACATTTGATACATAGACCATTTTTGCATTTGACAAAGAATTAGCAATGTGTAGTTCTAAATCCACAAGTCTCACATATAGTTTCATAAAGTCTGTGTGAGATTTAAGATTTTATGATTAGTGTTTACTAACACTTCCTCAAATACAAAAATGATATATGTATTAAATGTAGATCTTGATGAGTTCTACAAATATGGTTTTCAAAAGTTTTTCATTTGAGGCCATTTAGTGTCTTATTTCACTAAGTTTGACCAAGTCAAATCATGGATTTTTAAACATGTGACTAGTGTTTACTAACATTTTCTCAAATGCAGAAATGAATTATGTATCAAATATAGATCTTAATGAGTTATATAAACATGGTATTCAAAATTTTTTCATTTGAGTCTATTTAGTGTCTTATTTGATCAAATTTGACCAAGTCAAATCATGGATTTTAGACATGTGACTAGTGTTTACTAACACTTTCTCAAATGCAGAAATGAACTATGTATCAAATGTAGATCTTTATGAGTTATACAAATATGGTATTCAAATGTTTTATATTTAAGGCCATTTAGTGCCTCATTTCACCAGTTTGACCAAGTCAAATCATGGATTTTAAAACATACGACTAGTGTTTGTTAACACTTTCTCCAATGCAAAATGAACTATATAAAAAATATAGATCTTGATGAGTTATACAAACATGGTATTCAAAAGTTTTACATTTGAGGCAAAAATATAGATCTTGATGAGTTATACAAACATGGTATTCAAAAGTTTTACATTTGAGGCCATTTAATGCCTCATTTCACCAAGTTTGACCAAATCAAATCCTAGATTTTAAAAACATATGAATAGTGTTTGCTAACACTTTCTCAAATATAAAAAATGAACTATATATCAAATTTAGATCTTGATGAGTTGTACAATCTTGTTATTTAAAAATTTTTATTTACGATCATTTAATGTCTTATTTGACCAATTTTATCTAAAATCACATTTAGGGTGGCTAGAAATTCAGCCACCCTTACAGTGCCCCTACTGTAAGGACGGCTAGTAACACCAGCCGCCCTTACAATGGACCACTGTAAGGGCAGCTGGATTTGAAGCCGCTCTTACAGTGGCCCGAGCCACTATAAGGGCGGCTCCAAAGCCAGCCGCCCTTACAGTGAAATGGGGGGCGTTCTTTTTGTGGATTTTTCATGTAGCATGCGGCCAATAGATCCTCAGGCTCGACGCGAGTTCGCCGTGTCTGGGCGCGAGATGGAGCGACCCGTGTGTGGCGGCACCGCGGCTCCCGACGAGCCCTGTCCCCTGCGTAGCTGGTGAGCTCGCTCCCCTGCACGGCGGCGGTGCTCGGCGAGGATTGTCCCCTGCGCAGCCAGCGATCTTCCTCCACCGCACGGCGACATGCACGGCGACCTAGGACATGGCGGCGACAAGGCACGGATTGGTGGCGCAGAAGGTGGGGTGCAGGTGCGGTGGTGCGAGGAGGAGCGCTGAGGTGAGAAGGCGTGCGTGGAGGTGGCAAAGGTGACGAGTGAGGAGGTGAGGAACAAGGCACGGTGCGAAGGTGATGCAAAGCGATGAGAGTGGCCGGCCCAAGCCAGGCCAGGAATGAATGGCCACCACGGCCATTCGATGCTGGCCAGGCCAGCCCGGTACCGTTGGCCAGCCCAAGCGAGGCCCCAAGTCCATTTCCAGACAACCAAACAGCAAGTTTGAAGCATGGCCAGGCCAGCCCAAGCCAAGCAGCCCGGGAACAACCAAACACACCCTATATCATCATTGGACGCATGTTAACTCACAAAATTTGTGCTAATGAGGACACTCTATATATATAGCAAATTGAATAAAAAAGAGAAAAATTTTGGGCAACATAATTTGTGGCCAACAGGGACATGGCGATCTCTATGGCAAAAAGAAAAAAGGTCAGGAAACATTTATGGAAAATACAGGAAAATAAAAAAAATAAAAAAACTCATCATGTTTTAATATTACTAGTGAACATGCACATGCGGCATGAAAGTTGGTGAGGCAAAAAAAAAAAAGGGCCGCCACCGCCTACCGGTAACACAATGAATTTTTATTAAAAAATAGGTTGACTTGGCGGTTAATGAGAGAAGGAAAGATTTACTTTTGATCTATGAGTTGTATGGATGATCGAAAACCGTGGTTGTGTAGATCTCGTCAAAATGAATTTTGTTGACGACCAACTTGTTTCGTTTGGCTGTCGTATGAATTTTAACCGAGCCGTTAAATGGGCACCGTTGATGTGTCTTAGGATATTTGGTCTTCGGTTCAAAAGGAAAACAAGACCTATCAACTACGAACTTCCTGACCCGGCGCCGTGACTCCCCGATCTGTCTTCCTAGACTCATGCACCGCCCCACCTCTAATTGCCATTAGACCTAAGGCGTTTGTCTGCTGCAGTTTTGATTGTCTGTGTTACAACTTACAACATTAAATTAGATTGTACTGAGTACACAGTTCATTATCAAATTCATGAGGCATCATGAAAAAAGGGGTTATGGTATCTAGACGATACATCTCATGTGATTGTTTTTATGTGATTGCCCAGGTCCAACTATTGTTTTTATGTGATTGTTTTGTTTTTGGCCCTCCATGAGCATCATGTATTCATACCAATATTAATTAAGAGGCAAAAAGGGGTTGAAACTATGTTACAATTGTGATCAGGTTCACTAGGCACTAACCACATCAAGTCCCGATTCATTATGTGGTCAAACATTGTCATGAACTACGTACATTCCTAGATCTTTTGAATTTAGGTTGCTAAACAAAAAAAAAATTAGTGTACAATATAGGTATTAAAGGCTTCTCACATTAATAGATAAATTAATACATAAAAAAATCTTTGGAGGTGAAGTGCACAGATTACTTATATATTCTTCTTCTTAGTAAACACACACGGATTTCCTCAAAAAAAGGAATTAAACACACAAGGATTGTGCTTATTATTGACATGTTGACTGCATAGTGTGCAGCTATGTACATAGAATGCTTCCACTTGCCTACCTTTAAAGATGAACAATAGCTAGGCCTCCTTCCTATTTTACATTTTTTATTTATAATTACATTTTTATTTCAAAATATGCAGTATCTATAACACTAAATTAGCTAGGCATTACACATTATGAGTCGTTTTTCCACTTACCTACCATAAAGATCCACCACATGATGTTGGCTCACCGCAATCGTGGTTAGGTTCGCTAGACACAAGCACATCAAGTCCAGATTCATTCTATAGTCAAACAAGGTATTCTTTGCAGTCCAGCTATGTACACAGAATGCCAGCTAGCACCATTATGATTTTCTCTTCCACTTACCTACCTTAAAATGCACAACATGATGTTAGCTCACCCTCCTTCTAATTTGACATTTTGTGTATTAATAATGCAATCTATATTTCAAATATGTAATAGTATCGACAACACTAAATGAGCTACCATAAAGCTCCACGACATGATGTTAGCTCACCCTCCTTCCTATTTTATATTTTGTGTATTAATAATACAATCGTGGTTAGGTTCACTGGACACCGACCACATCGAGTCCAGATTCATTCTTTGGTCAAATATGGTATTCTGTGCAGTGCAGCTATGTACATAGAATGCCAATTGGCATCATTATGAGTTTTTCTCCCACTTACCTTAACTTGTTGACTCACCCTCTTTCCTGTTTTACATTCTGTGTATTAAAAATGCAATTTGTATTTCAAATCTGCAGTATCTACAACACTAAATGAGCTAGGAATTACATGTCATTACGAGTTCTTCCACTTGCCTAGCATAAATAAGATCCACAATATGATTTTGGCTCAGCCACCTTCCTGTTTTATGTTTCGTGTATTAATAATGCAATCTGCATTTCAAATCTTAAGTATATACAACACTAAATGAGCTAGGCGTTATACTATCATTCGATGTTGATCGAAAAGGAATCTTTGAGTTGTTCCTTACCAAACAACTAGTCAATTCCAACCTATGGTGGTTGCCAGCTAGCACCAGATGGACAGGAAGATTAGTATAAGTACTCATCGTTGAAGCAATCCTAGGCTTTGATAAATCCAAAGCAAAGCATAAGTAGATTGTAGCCGACCCTCAAAAAATGGGTGACAAACCTATTACTATGACATCCGATGAGGAGGTAAAGGAACCAACTACTCAGGATGAGGAGCAGGATATTGAGGCATTAGCGGAGCCACCGGATTGGCTCCCCGATGGATGGGCCATGGAGGTTTACCGCGCTGAAGATGGCACCATTAATCGAGTAAGTTTCTCAAACAAGTGGAATAGTGCTTGTATATAGGATTGAGAAAGTAATTGTGTTGTACGGAATGTCACATGTAAACCAGAATTTCTTATTGTTTGAATTTATGAATTTTATTTGAACCTTTGAACTATTTTGCAAGCAGTACTATACTTCTCCCATATCAGATTACACATTCACGATGAAGTCAGAGGTATTGGAGTGCCTTTTCTCTAGGACGGATGAGCGTATGCTGGAATCAAAAGAACGTGGTGCAGAAAACACGCTTCAGGTACATGACTACATTTTTTTATGTATGACAAACTTTTTATTTTAGATGTGTTATTAATTTTTTTGTTTGTTCATTATGCTTGCACGTTTAGAGAAAACATGAATGGCTTCCAAAGGGGTGGGTGATGGAGGTAAGAGCTGGTGGGGAGAATACAGACAAGATGTACAAGGTATATATATCCACACGTTTAGTTAATTGGTACCATTGCTAAATCATATATATGTTGAGGATCTCATAGTAACTAATAATTTCAATTAAGTAAGTTTTCTCTTATTGTAACATTCTTCTATTTGTATGCAAATTCTTACATTCAAACAAGAAACTCAGTAGATATAGAATTTTCTAATTAATTGATAATAGACAAATACATTATAAATATTTGAAATATATAAGAGGATGATGTGGAATATATAGATTTTGAGTACGTATTTGCACCCTAGTGAGGAGCCAACTATAGTGGAGGTATATGTAAGGAATACGATGAATGAGATCATTGCATTTTTTATATTCTTAAAAGTTTACTGTTATTTTTATTTAGGAAAATTTATTTATTACGTATATCCTATCCTTTGTCCAGCTTTGATCCAAGAAAATTTTTATAATAATATTTTATAAATAAAGTTATATATATTATCTTCATGTCTTAGAAGTAATGGAATTAATTTGTGAAATGGAACTTCAACTGTTATTGATAGTCCTTACTGTTTTGTTTGTAGTTTTATGTCCACTCAACTACTGGTTTGCGATTGCTATCAAAGCAAGATGTACTACTCTATATCAATGAGACGAAGTTCTCTGGGTGCGACACCAATGGACAATGTGACACAAGTTCTGAAGATAATGTGTGTCTCTTGCTAGAACTTGTTCAACTCAAATAACACTTAAATCTTTTGAGTGTTTGATGTATTTCTTATTCATTTGGCATATTTGTAGATACTTGCAAAAGTGGACTTTCGGCCAAGTGGATTGCCTGAAGGTTGGGTAAAAGAACTAGTATATAGAAAAACAAAGGAAGGATTGATCAGGAGAGATCCAGTAAATAATATGCTCATGAGTCATGATTTTACCATGAATAAATGAACATTGCTTGATTTTGGAATCGTTCTTTTGTCTTATCATGCAGTATTACACAGATCCTGCTAGTTCCTACACATTCCGCACACTGAAATCTGCATTATCCTTCCTAGAAACTGGAAAGGTATCCAGGCGTGCGTTTATTCAAAGGACAAGTGTTCATGATCTGTACTCTTTTGAAATATCTACAGACATGGTAATTGTTCTCTTGTTTTTTTTTTGTTTATCTAGTGAAAATCTGCATGGCATTTTTTCCTAGTTCCTTGCATTTTGGACAAGATAGTGACCTTTTTCCCTTCCCACTTCATTAACAAAATTGTCTTTCCTAACATCTAAATGGTTTTGTATTTGCATTTCTTTCCGTCACTTGTTACCTAGTTTGTTTAACCATTGTCACTTGTTATGGAAATCAAGTTTCACTTATTGTTGTATTGTAGTGGCAATTGGGGACAAGATTTCATATGAAATCTCTCCACTCAAAAAAAGTTTACGTTGTCCATAAGTTTTCTTCCAAACTTTCCAATATTATAATAAATTAAAACATAAATTGTATGCTTCCAGCACTTTAGGAATATTGTAATGAAAATTATAGTAGTCAATAGTATATCTCGAAGAGCACATATTAGTGCAAAAAACCAAATCTAATGACTACTATATAATTGTTTAATTTTCACAGTGCATCGGAAAACTACAGGGGTATTTCTAGTATATAATAATTGATTTTTCTTTTCTTTGGCAGCATGAAAGTTTACGTAGTAGATTAATAGTAAATGAGAAGTCTTATCAAGAATCCACAAGATCTTCTCGGTCTAGGCGAGCACCGAAAACAAAACAGAATCAAAGTAGAGATGACTGTAAGTTCCTACATTTATATTATTATTATTATTATTATTATCATCATAAATTTTGTATAGATGTGTGCACACCTCCATGAGGTTTTATTACTTTATTTATGTTCTTAATATTCGCAAGTACTTACATGAAATCAAAGATCGTATGGGGTTGGTTAGAAGTTTATATTTTATTTTTTGCTGCTTAAATTTTGTATTGTTGCTTCTAACGGTTTTCCCATTTCTTTTGGGTGCATTGGGAATGATGGTATATGTGCTATCACAATTTTTTATGAAACTCTAGAAAATAAAATATCATATATCTTTCATGGAAGCTTTAAATCTGATGTTCTTAGATTGAGATAAAAGATGCAATATTATAATTTGGCCTTCAATTATTGGGCTTGTATTGTGACTTTTACTAAATTTATAAGAACCAGGTAATAAGTAAGCAAAGAGTTAACTTTACAAATAAAAGTTTCAAGAGTATTGGTAATTAGATGATTAACCAGACCAATCCCATGATCCGTAGCATGCATAGCACATAATACTAGTTAATATCGATATTGCAAGTTCATCATTTATTTCTGTGCAACACTAAGGCCATTTTTCACCTCCTCTTAAATCTTCTCATGTGGAGTTTCGTTTGAATCCAAGTCAAACAGGGACAGAAGGGATAACCCTGGTTATTTTGTGAAAACATCTTAGTAGTGAACTAACTTGTGTGGTAGATTAGATGCATTCAACCCTTCTTGATTGAAGCACGCATGCCTCAATAGAAAGATTGTTTAAATATGGAACTAGGCAGCGTGCATGTTGAATAATAAATTATACATGAGATTTGAATGGTAAAAGTTAGTACACACGAGGTTCCGTTTAAACAAATATGACTATTTCATCATTGTTTAATATATTGTGTTTTCCCTCGATGTTCTGATATACAATTTATCGTTTTTTTATGCTAGCAAAAGATGTTGATACCTCAAGTGGCTCGGATTCGCCAAATGAGTCAGATGAAGAATAAAACATTAGACACAATGCAAGAAGGCTGCCGGAAAAAAAGTAACTAGCTAAACCAACATTGTGAGTCGTCTATCAGGAAGGCCACCTCATTCAGGATTAACGAGGGGATGGACAATCGATCAGGATGCAGACTAAGAAACTTCTTGCACCCTACATACCAATAAAATTTAGTATTTTGTCATTACCAAAATAATAGTTAATTGCAAGACAAAAACTTGTATTATGTCTTGCAAAACGGCAGAATTTGTTATTGTTATCGCTTCAAGTGCACTGGGTGCTAATAATTTTTTTTTTAATATATTTCATAAACAATGCGGCTTCCGTATGTGTTGACGTGTGATGTGTTAGTTGCACGATGGGGGTGGAATTGGTTTCTTACTGAGATTTAATCTCTATTTATCAATACCTATATATTATATGCAATACAACTAAAAGGCCTGTGTCAACGTCTACCTAGTAGCACTGAACACACCACTGACACAAGACCTCCAGCCGACTGAGCATTTTTTCCTCCACCTTAGCACCATTTATTTTTAATAATCTCCTCCACGCCATACATCATGACGCTAACACATCCCAAAATAGTGCATCTGCACGGCTCTGCATCTTTACCCCCTCCTAAAATCGTCCGCCCTCATCTGCTGGTCTGCAACGTCCTTGGGTGAGTGCGCTTCCCCGCCAACGGTGCTCTACCTTGGGCTCGCCTTCACTGCCGGCTTGTGGTGGCGGACCTATTCTTGCCCTCTGCTGGCTAGAGGCCGACCCTGTGTGCACGCCGCACATGTCCCTGATGCCCGCCTTCTCTGCTAGCTTGTGGCGCTCATGCACTGCACGACAACATCGTCGGCAGTGGCATAGGAGGAGATTGTGTCTCTAGCAGCGCCCTCCGGCTCTCTCATTCGATCGATTGGGTCACGATGGGCATCGCACAATATTAGCACGGTGGCAAAAGTATCCACTTTGCACACTGTAAGCAGTCAATATCAATCTCATCCACAATCGCTTCTGAACGCATTATGTTGCTAATCTATTTAACCTCTCTTGTGACATTGTAGATCCCAAATAGTATTACTCCACAATTCTAATTTTGAGAAGTTTAAACAAGACACAATAAGCAATAGAAGTAATAAAAAAATAATAATAAAGCAATGGAAGTACATAACAATCACCTGTTAAAATTTAGACTGCAACCGGCTGCAGAAGATTAATCGATTAGGCATACCGCGTACGTACCTGATGGGGTGATGGAACAGGAACTGGCTTGCCCTCTGCAGTCCAGAATTCCAGATCACGTGCCGACGTGCTCTGCGCGCGCGGACGTCCCCGGCCGGCGGGCGGCGTCTCGCTGGCTCGCTGCCGTCGGCGGTAGCGGTCGGGCTCGGGCCATGCAGCGGTGGCGTCTAGTCTAACGAAAAACGTCGAAGGAAAGGAAGCGGCGTGAACGTGATCGTCGATTCATCTGCCCTGGACTCTGGCGCATGCTACTGTGACTGGTGCATAAACAATTCTCAATGAGGGTTCCAAGATAATGTGCATGCTTGGTGGCCAGGCTAGGGTTCAAAAAGCCCGGTTCGGCCCAGTCTGAGCTTTAAAGCCCAAGATTTCTCGTATAAGTTTGTTGATGGGCCAAGCCAAGCATGTACTTTTTGAGGTGAGAATGTAGGCTAGGCACTATCGGGCTAGGCCTAAGCGAGGTTCAGGTTGATCTCGAAAAACAAATGAATGGTCCGATCTCAAAATTTAAAAAAAAAAAAAATCAGATCAGACCTGCTCGGACTTATCCGACGAGCTTATCAGGGAATTATCAATGTTTTTGGTCGACCACAATATGGCAAGAAGGAAGAAAGAGCATACAGTGGATCACAAATAATATTTCATCTGTTCCAAATTACAAGATATTTTGACATTCACATATATATATTAATTTTATTAACAATATGGAAAGAAGGAAGAAAGAGAGTGGGGCATAAATAATACCACATCTGTTTTGAATTATAAGATGTTTTTGCATTTCAATAGACATTAATTTTACTACGTATCTTGGCATAGTGTACATCTAAGTGCATAGCTAAAAGTTATGTATCTAAAAAATTCAAAAAATTTTGCCCCTTATACATGTGAACCCTATCATGAACTATGTGAGGTCATTTTCTCTTAATTGATCCTGGATGAAATGTTGCATAGCTATGTGTTATGTGGGTAGCACACCGGGACGACCGTACTGATTGAGGTTAGGCTGAGTGCAGTCAAGAATGACATCTTATATTAGCCTAATCATTGGCTTGGGCGAGAGCAATCCTACATCAATGGAGCACTAAAATGAGATGGAAGCTAGAGTATCGCTAGATTAGAGCATGGCGAGGTGGGGCGGCCATGGTTAAGGCCGCTGGCGTCTAGAAAGGGAAAAGCAAGAGACGTACATAGAGCAGGCCTTAGCTGGGCCGTCTTCAGTCCCTAATCATTCTCCTAGCTTCTCCTACACAGCATATCTGATTGGGCACTCCCCGATCGATCTTCTCCATCTCCCGGTGCTCGCCCACATAGACCAACAACGCAAGCGTTGCACCAAAAACCCCAGGCATCAGATGCTCCAATCTGTGCTGCCCCCATATATAGGCCTCTAGAGAACAAAAACGGAAGTGCAAACAAAAAGCCTCGAAGGGGCAGACAGCCAAATGCCCCATCACAGCACAGCGTAGCCCCTCCACACTGACTGACCTGCAAAAACCACTTGCAAACCACACAAACCGAAAACGCCAGCTCCCCCGCCTCCATTTTTAGCAACTTTTCCCTTCAATCTCCCATCGCAGCCACCTCCTTGCCCCCACGCAGCCGTGTGTGCCTGCCTCTGCCAAGGCCCCCCTCCCCCTCCTCGACCCTTCTCTCTCTGGCGCCGCCGTTGGACGACGCCCGCCATGGAGAAGAGTCCCGGCGCGGCGCCGACATCATCATCGCCCGAGGAGGAGGTGGAGGGACATGCGCACGCTGTAGATGCGACGGAGCAGGAGGACGAGGAGGCCACGCCGGTGGTGCTCAAGAAGGGGCCGTGGACGGCCGCGGAGGACGCCATGCTCATGGACCACGTCCGGCACCACGGCGAGGGGAACTGGAACGCCGTGCAGAGAATGACCGGCCTGCTGCGCTGCGGCAAGAGCTGCCGCCTGCGCTGGACCAACCACCTCCGCCCCAACCTCAAGAAGGGCTCCTTCTCCCCCGACGAGGAGCTCCTCATCGCCCAGCTCCACGCGCAGCTCGGCAACAAGTGGGCGCGCATGGCCGCGCATGTACTCTCTTCGGCTCTCTCTTCGCTTTGAATGAATAATTTATTTATGGCGTGGCGACTTTGTTGATGTGATGTGACTGATGCTTCGTGTTCGTTCTTGTGCTGGTTGGTGCTCGTCCGCAGCTGCCGGGGAGGACGGACAACGAGATCAAGAACTACTGGAACACGAGGACCAAGCGCCGCCAGCGCGCCGGCCAGCCCGTGTACCCGCCGGAGGTGCAGCTCCACCTCGCCCTCTCCAAGCGCTGCCGCTACGACGACTTCTCGCCGCTGGCGTCGTCCCCACAGCTGTCGGGGACGACGGCCAATGTCCAGGCGCTGGGAGGCGCCGCGTCGTCGGCGGGGTACGCCAGCTCCCGCCCGGCGCCGCTCGACCTGGCTCGTCAGCTCGCCATGGCGACGAACCAGCAGCAGACGGTGCAGTTCCTCTCGCCGGCGCCCTTCTCGGCGCCATCGTCCCCGTGGACGAAGCCGTTCGCCCGGAACGCGCAGTACTTCCACCAGCTCGCGCACTCGTCCCCGGTGTCCCCGTCCACGCCGACCGGGCCTCCGATGCACCCGGCGACACCAGACCTGTCCCTGGGCAGCTACGGCGTGCGCGGCGCCGCCGATCCGAGCAGGCTCCCGCCGTTCTCGCCGTCCCCTGGCCCCAGAGTGGAGCTCCCTTCAAACCAATACAGCCAGCCGACGCCGCCTACCTCGGCCGTCGCCACCGGACTTGGAGGTGGTGCAGTGCTGCCGGATCATCAGAACGCTGCGAGCCTCGAGAAGATGCTGCAGGAGCTGCATGACGTCATCAAGGTCGGTCCTGCGCCGTCGGGGCTGGTCCCGGCCAACGGCGGCGGCGGCGCGGCCCTGGAGCGGCATGATGGCGGAGGTGAGTAGTGCATGCCGTGTGTGAAGCATCTCTCTCGCATCGTCCTCTTCCTTTTTGGATGCACTCGGAGTTCGATTTGTTGCTTTGCGGGGGAAGAGAACAAACACTCATGATTACACGATGTGAATTGGCAGATTAGTGTGAACTTTTTCGTTTGTGCTTCCAAAATCTCCATTTGTTTTCACTTGCTATGTGCCACCAACTTCTTGAAAAGCTGAACAATTCTGATCTTTATCTTGGTGTCACCATCCGCTAATCACAGTTCACTTACTTGGCAGTAGTAATAATTGGAATATGTGCATTGATGAAAGTAATTTTGGTTAACTAAATTATGTTAGGATTTGGAAAAAAATCTGAAACATGGACAGCACACTCTTTGGAATCTCTTTTTTGTCTTTCTTTTTCATAGTTTTAAGGTTAGAGAAGCTTCTGCAGGTACTGTCTATGGAGGGGCTTCTTTTTGTCCTTGCAAGACAGTGACTACCTTTGATCTTGTTCCATGATTACTTTACCTTATCCTGCCAAGTGCTTTTGCAACTTTTCCCCCTTCTTTTCTCTCTGCATGTACCACTTTATCTATCATTTACCTAGTCGGACGAAATACGATTCCAATTCATCCTTCCTTTTCTCAATTGTATGATTGCTCGTTAGCTTGCATAACAACACGTCATACAATACATTGCTGTCATATTTTATACACAAGTTTAACATAATCAGGTTCTCATTCTTTAAAGAAAAAAGGTAGAGAGGTTCTCATGATCAGTGAAAAGAATAGAATCAAATCAGGACTAATAATTTGTAAAAGCTATCGTTTTTTATTTTTTTATGTGCGTGCTATTGTGAGAATATATATGAACTTTCTTGAAGCAAATTTAGCTTGCAGAATTTGTGCTGCACGTGCACAGCAATGTCACTTTATTCCTGATTTTGCATCATGCGTTTCTCTGTTGTTGATTTCAGTCACAGAGAACAACAGGTTCAACGGCGTGCAGCACAGGATTGATGACATGGACACTCTGTTCGGCCTGGTGCACCCGGCGCTCAGAGCGCCGGAGACGGTGCCGCCGGCTGCTGCCTCCAACCACTCCGGATCGACCTCGCAGAACAGCAGCGACGACCACAACCCGTCCATGGTCGACCTTCACGTCGCCGGCGGCACCACCAGCTCGTCGGACCAGGACTGGGGCCTCGACGGCGTCTGCCAGTGGAGCAACATGTCCAGGATCTGCTGATCGCGCGCAAGAACTGCAGGGATCGGCGTAGCCATGTCGAATCATCGCTGTCAAGACATGCATCCGATGATTCTGAGAACTGATTTAAGGAGCCGGAGACAGAATGCCTCTTTTTTGAACCTTCCTTGCTGCTGTCAGATGCCGAGCATCATGGACAAATATGTTTGTCTTCTGTTCACCGTTCTTGACGACTCTGTTGGTCAGTTACCGACTGTTCTGTCTCAGCTGAGCAATCCAACCGAATTTGCGTCAGCGCCTCTAGCATGTTTCTTTCCAGTTTCCAGTACAATTGGCATCACCAATCAATGGTAGATTTTACAGGTAGATCCCCTCAATGTTCTCTGGATTTTCTGGGAGCTATAGCATCCATCTATCACTACTAGATCTTTCTCTCACAACAGAGTATGTAGTCCTCTTGCGTGTAGACAGCATGGCTACTTAAAATGACATCACCCAAAGATGGTAGTATACGTTTGTGCTAAGTTGTGATCCATGTGCACTCATGAGGACAACAAGCCAGATTGGCACGCTGAAAAAGATTTGGAAATTGTGGCTAGTTGCCCCTCCAGCTAGAGCAATCTGAACAGAAGAATGACTATTATTTGATTTTTCGTGATTATAGAGAAAAACATCTGAAATAGCAACTTCCTAAACCTGACATCAAGTTTACCTTTTGTGAGCAGATCTGAATAGCTGGCAGGGTTTCAGCTGCCACCTCATAGTAGACAATGCAAAACAACCTAGGATCACACATACAACATATATAGAAGGAATTTGCCGTGGCCACACACTTAGCTGTTGGCGTAGGACCCAACTTCGTCCTGAGAAAGGAGAATGGGAGCAATCATGATCCTTGTCAACTTCAGACGTTGCACATCCGTGCAGATAAACATAGTAGCTAATAAATACGTAATGTTATACTACTAGATTGTCCTGCAAAGCCAACGAAATCATGGTCTAATACTATTTTGCAAATCAAAAGAAATCAACTTCATGTGCGCAAATTTAAATTGTTATTGCAAAAAACAGTTGGACTGATTCTAGAATTGCCAGAAGCAATTTGCACTATACAAAAACCATCGGAAATCGCGGGCAGTGGTCACAAATCCGTCGTGAAACGGACGCCAACCATGCCAAAGGTGTTTCATTGTCTCCGGCCTCCCCATGATGCGCAAATGGGTCGAGGAACAAGGAGCAGTTGGATTGCATGAGCAATTGAGCTGGTTCGTAGTATCCATGCAAACTACGTGTTGCCCACTCTTTGCTCCTTGCTTTGTGCCATAAGTTGCTCCCCTGAGTGGGTTCCTCTTGTTGTGACTCCTTGCTCCTCTATCCCCGGCATATTCTTGCTCTTCCCTACCTTTTCTTACCTTTGGGTAAAAGAAGCTTCTAACGGGTTTTTGGGTGGAGAAAAAGACGGGCCACGCCTTGGTTATTTCTGCCCTCTATAATTTTTTATGTTTCAATATAAATTAGGACAACTTAAAGGAATACTCAAATGACACATTACCCATGGAGTAAACCCAATTAAAGAGTTTGTCCTCAAATTATGATTCCTTTTTAATAAACTTTGCTAGATATGAGTATGAGCACCAAATAAATGCTTATATTTCAGTACAAAATCTAGAAGTCATATTGCAATATATTTCAAGACGAAGAAAGTATTCCTTTTTAGGCGATTGGTGTTTTGCATATCTATTATCTGAATATTCCTTCATTCCAATTTTGTAATTGTCAAAGTGTCCCGCCAATCAACTTTGCGAATGTTCTGCTAAAGAAAAAGTGTTCCTCTAAAGGATAAATATATTGCTAAAGAAAAATAATATCCTAACACTACAAGAGAATTTTTTTTTGAAATAAAAATTGGTTTTTTGTGGGTTGAATCCTTCTCTAGTTGTAATTTTCTCATCAAGACTCCAAATTTGGCGTTTTATATATGCATTTTCGGTCATCTCAACAAGAGAAACACAATGGTGAAGACTGCGCTGGCGCTTATTCTCTCAACGAATGGATGCGGCCTGGTGAATAAACGATTCATCTTGGACGTGTGATTCGGACGCACCCTACGGTTAGAGGGTTCCCCGAGAGGTCAGATAAGGATCCTTGACCCTAACATGCTATTAGGCTGATGGTTTATGCGGCAGATAAACTAGTTGATATTATTTTATTGTGAGAGAAAAACATTGTATCATGACTAATAAGTCAAGATGATGAGTTTAAACGACTAAGGCTTTGGTAGAATCTGACAGGAGTGCTTGAATAGTCCTTGATACCTTTGTCCAACAACCCAAGTCGAGCAAGGTCTTAGTATCTTGCAGGATGATAGCTTTGTTAATGATGATACGCGTGGCTCGGGTACACATCAATATTTGCTTCCAAATGATGCTTGGTACAGGTGAAGTCCGTATATCAGAGGGGAATGTGTTGGAAAGACCAAAGGTGCCGGTCGGGTGCCGTCTTTTGGGTTAGCTAGAGGACTGCGGGAGACATATGCGCGCGTGGCCGCCAAGCGATAACGCGGGCCGGCAGCCGTCTTTGGTGCTGCGCGCCACAACCTCGCTCGCTGCCCGAGCGACACGTTCGTGACCTATGACGACGTGACGTGCGTCAGTGCTGCCGCCGCCACTGCCGCGCACAGCACCCACGTAGTACTATCCGTAGACGTAGCCTCTGCGGCGCCGGCCGCCGGCACGCGGTGTGACATCTGCCGCTCGCCGCCCCGTCGGCAAGGACCATACCTGGATAACGTCCGCTCGAGCCCGAGCCGAGGCGAGCGGGGCGGGCGATTGCCGATTTGGTGGCCACGCGCAGCTGGCTCCTGTGTATTTCGTCTGTACACTGCTTGGACTTAGCTAGCTGTACTAGCCGCTGGCTCGTAGTGCTACTCTGTATCGGAATTAATACCGTGAACGTAGGTCATGCACGCATGGTCTCAGTCCCGGTTGGCTGCCTTTGGGCTAGCTCTTGGCTCGCCATTCTTCCTGAAGATTGCTTGGTGCCATCTACCGAGGTGCACTAGATCGAGTAATAATGGTACGTGGACAAACCCAAGAAAAGATTACACTAGCTAGGTCCTCATCGGGCATCGGCCATTTACGAGCAATTAATTAAGCGCACACGACGACGACGGTGCTGGTCGTAAGTTGCACCCCCTGGACGATTATCCTTGTTCCGGCAATGTCATATCGGGAACACGGGCAAATTGCTCAACTCATCACGTGTCAAGTTGTCAACTCTTTTTTTTTCCCCCCTGGGAGCTCTCATTTAAGTTTTGATAGGACTCCTCTCTGGGTCTGACTCTTTTGAAAGAGCCCTTTGGTGCAGGAGGAACCGTTTTTAGATGGACAAGATGGAGCCGGAGCCGTTTTGAAAGAACCACAGATCTCTAGAACAACTTCTGTTCCTTCGGAGGAGCCCCTTTAGAAGGAACCCCTACAAAATACCGCTATTAGGATCGCACGATCACGTACAGTTCGCCACGTCCATGAAACACTATGGAAAAGTGATGAAACAAAGCACACACTACATTTAAGCTCTTGGCGATTTTGCGCAGCAATGAGCCGCTGAGTTCACCTCACACATTTTATTTCAGAAAAGAAATTAGAAAGAAATAAAACTCCTCCTCAGCTACAAATTCTTTTTGATCTGCATCTGACGATTGGAGAAGCTGCACAAGCACACCGTTACCAAGTTGTAGCGCCATTTTGTACTGATATATCCTAGAGCCACGGCTAAGAGGAGGCCATCAGCTAGACTGCGCTCCTCTTGTTACCCTTCTCGCGCGCTGCATGAGCGCTCGTTCCACCACCTGGGCTGACGACCCTATCTGTGAGATTTCTCTGGAGGCAAGTACTAGAACACAAATCTAGTGGGATCATCTACTTGAAGACCATCCCATCCCTACCAAACGCTAGACCGGTGCTGGTCAGTAGCGGCGGAACTAGCAAAATTATAAAATAAAGGGGGTCAGCCGGCTAGACACGACCATATTTAAATATATGTACATATATAATAATCTAAATATTCATAACACTAAAGTTTTTCTGCTGGTGTAACACACAAAAAGGGAGTCCTTTACAAAATCGAAGTCTTGTCTTCTATGTGTGCCTTTGTCGCATGCGGCCCATTTGGTCCGTAGTGATCTATGTGTGTTAATAAGATATTATGGAGAGTTTAATCGCACCTTGGTTATTTAAGATGAGATAGACCAATATATAAGACTTTTAGAGTCCATCCCATCATCCCCGGGTAAATCCTTTTAAGCAAAGCGAGAACAAAAGCTTAAAGTGAGATGGTGGTAGGTGTGGTTCGCTCAGCGTGAAAAGCAGATCTGAGTCGTTTGGACTCTGGGGTGTTACAAATGATATCAGAGTCGATCTTCGCGGCCACAGGCGCGTTCGGGCCAGGGGCTGCGGACATGGTAGGTTTGTTGTGTGTGTAGGCTCTGCAGAGTGCACAGCATATGGCACATGTGCCGACGCTGGACGAACTCTCACGTGTGCCAAGAGGGGAATGTTCCTGGTCAGCGTTTGCCCAGTTGTGTTAATGAGATATTGTGGAGAGTTTAGTCACACCTTGGTTGTTTAGGATGGGCAGGCCAACATATAAGGCTTCTAGAGTCCATCCCACCATCCTGGGTTAATCCTTTTAAGAGAAGCAAAGACGAAAGCTTAAGTGGGATAATGATAGATGTGGTTCGCTCAACGTGAAGTGGATCTAAGCCGTTTGGACTCTGTAACGTTACTACTGTCTGACTAAGGCCTCGTTATCAATCAAAGAAGAAGCCTCCACATGTCTCCCTCTACCTCCACACCACACCACGCCTGCATACCACGCACGCCGCCTCTCCCTCCACCGCTATGGCACCCATGCTCCTCGCCGCAGCCCTTGTGCTCCAGTCGGCCCTCTCCTCGTCACCACCGTGAACAAGACCTCTGAGTGGACCCTAATTTCGACTTCAAATCTGCTCAAAATCCTTGTCGACCCTTGCAAGGTTGCTCTCTCTGGCGGGGCGACAAGCCTCGGTAGGACTGTTTTTTTATAAGATGAAGCAGCTCAGTTACAGACTATTTTCCGGCATGAGCATCCTATTTGCAGATAACGAACCGTTCACTTTCCCAGGACGTAAACTTACCTTCTTCTGTTCTCTGCGCAGGGCACGATATGAATTCGACTCCAACTACTTCAATTCAACAACCACCAATAAAACAAGAAAGATAATTACTGCTTTAAGGAAGAGTTGTGCAGCTTCTACCATGGATCGACCTCAAGACAACAGCGTCCCCATCATACCATGGTGACATAGGCAACCCCGGCTACTCCCGCCGAGCGAAACAGACGCTGTGGGTGGTGACACAATGTAAGGTCCTAAATGGCTAGAGGGGGTGAATAGCTTATAAAAATTTTCTTGCAAAATACTTCTAGTACTTTTAACAACCGGTAAGTACTTAAGATGGCGAAGCTCTTCTAGCACTAGCTTGACTAAGTTATGCAAGCCACCTATACAATTCTAGCAAGAGGCTGTGATCACTAATCACAACAACGAAACTATATTGCTAACTTACTCCTAGTGAACAAGATAACTACCACTAATTACCACTAGAAAGCTACACTAGCAACTATCACTACACAAGTCAATTCTACAAAGGTAAGTACAAGAGAGAGCATTTGATTGTTTTACCATCAATGTAGAGAAGATGATCCAATCCAATATAATCACAATCACAGGGGTGAAACCTCGGCAATCAAGATGACACAATATTATTTTTACCGAGGTTCACTTGCTTTCCGGCAAGTTTGTCCTCGTTGTGGCGATACACCCACTTAGAGATGTCCCCGCTAAATGGCGTCACCTAGCCAACCCGTAGCCGGGCGCGGCACTATCAACACAAGATGGACATCCTCCAAGCCACGATCAATCCACTAGAATAGCCAATTGCGATCTCCTACGGGGAAGGCTCAAGAACACCTCACAAGTCACCGGTGTAGCCTCGAACAAATCTCCAACTCTAGCTCAACACCGTCGCCGCACCAAGCCATCTATGGTGAGAGGAATCATCCAAGAGTAACAAGAAATCCATAGCAATCACGAAGAACAAGTGCCTCTAGATGCAACACTAAGCAAATGCACTTCAATCTCACTCACTCTCTTTTGAATCAAGCAATCAAGCAAGGAGAGGAGTGGAGAGAGTCTCTTTAGCTCAAAGTATGCTCAAGAATGTTAGAATAGACAAGAGATACCTCCTATGGCCGGCCAAGGGGCTATCTATAAGCCCACCACGAAATCCAACCGTTACACATTCAAACCAGCCAGCTTGAGACCGTCAGACGCGTTTAATCATGCGCCAAGCTGAAATAGCCGTTGGAGCTCCGGACACCAGACCTCAGCATCCGACACCATCGAGTAGCGTTCGACGCCCAGCGTCCGTCGGTCGGTCCAGAAATCGGTCTTCTCTAAGTAGCATCCGGAGGCCGTCGGACGCGTCCGACGATCTCAGGCTCCAGCGTCTGACGCGTTCAATTATTCCAGGCTTCCCAGCAGTGAGCGCCGGACGCTTCCTACGTGCTTCTCCGGACATGTCCGTCGGTCCTCTGTCTTCAGCTTCGATCGACTGCAATGTGCCGGACGCTGGCCAGCGTCCGACGCTCACCCACACAACGTCCGATGGCAGCGTCTGACGCCTCTTTGAGCAGCTCTCGTCGTTCCAATCTCAACCATATTGCCTTATGTGCCAACACCAAGTGTATATATCTCAAGTGTACGTGTGTTAGCATTTTTCAAACCATTTTCAAAGGCAACATGTTAGTGATCTAGATCCTAAATGCACATGCTCAATGTAGGGACATAGGAGGCACTTGAACGTCGAGATGACCGTAACTTCCCCTCTTGATAGTACGTCTATCTATCCTAAAAGTGATCACACTCTTTATAGTGTCTCGATCACCAAACCGGGAAGCCCTATCAAGATATACCTTTGCCTTGATCTCCATGGGCTCTTCTCGATTCCTCGGAGCTCGATCATGCCATCAGGTACACCATGTCCATCATCATGATCTTGTGGTCATCTCCATGCCACTATGCTCCTTCATCACATGTTGTTAATATATTCCACATTCATTTAGTGAAACCATTAGCAACTTGGTGTGTCATCAATTATCCAAAACCAAACAAGAACTTTCACACAGGCACTCTTGCCAACCACGAGCCTCCATGCGGTGTACCCCGGAACCTTTTTGCACTCTCACCGACCACAACCAGTCGCTCCGTACGGGCTTCTTTTTTTTGCTTCCTATTGGGCTAGGTCACCGAAGGGGTCCAAAATAATTTGGCTCCTTGGGGGGCGCGCGCGCCCCTCACTGGTACAGATTTCTAGTTCTATGGCTCGTGTGCCGGTGTGCGCCGATTTGATGTTTTGACTCGTGCGCTGGTTTGTTAAGGTGAAATTCTGGCAGCGACTTGTTGTACATGTATGAAATGTTAATTAGTTTTTGTGATGATTTTGAATAGTTTTCTTTGATGTTTTCGAATTTTTTTCTATGACGTTTTTGAATTATTTTTGTGATGAAATAAATGTTATGCCCATGGACAAACTAGAGCAGCCCACGTGGTCTAATAAAAGTTGAACACATGGACAATCCAATGTATTACATGTGAAATAGCTAAGACACGGACACATGAGTTTCTAAATTTCCGACACATGGAAGGATGTGATCAAGTCACGTGGTCAAATTAAGAAATGATCTCATCCTCCTTACCCAATCAAACACTAGATGAGATCGTCTCATCTCTACTGCGTATTTGGGGACACCTCTGAAAAGCTAAAATGACAATCTATTTTAGGATGGAGGGAGTAAAAATATTTTCCTATCACATCTTGTCCTAGGAACAAACACAACCTAAATGTGTGGTCATACTATAAGCCTGTGCCGCCAGAACCTCCTCAAGCGCTCATCGAAGATTAATTCATCTGTATTTTACACTCACACATTCTTCCTGAAGCGGCCTCACACTCAGGTGTTTCCATATGTTGGTTGATTCTCATT
This sequence comes from Bothriochloa decipiens, assembly GCA_023333625.1. NCBI lineage: Eukaryota > Viridiplantae > Streptophyta > Magnoliopsida > Poales > Poaceae > Bothriochloa > Bothriochloa decipiens. The sequence goes on from CM041629.1 coordinate 51,270,509, forward strand.
GGTTTTCACACGCATACCAACATTTCGGCCACGGGCCACCTGTTTTATAGGGTTCCACTTTAACATACGTAACATGTTGTGGAAAGGCCTTTTGTCTGGAGGTAGGGTGTTCAATGGAACGCTGCCCCAGGGTTCAAACATTGGCGTTGCACATCTTTTTCACGGGCAGGCTAATATGGACACGCGTGTGCGCAAAATACTAGCGTTAGTCTGTGGCTCTCCCGGTTCATCCTACGCCAAGGGTTTCTTCCTGACCACTTTAACCAAGCTCCGCATCCTTGTCAATCACGAACACACAGCACTGGAGAAATAAGAACAGTCGTCCAGCTGGTTTTCAAAATTACTGAGACGCACACCTTTTAAGGTCTCAAGTTCGTCGTAACTCATACTAGCTTTTCAAAATGAGCTAGGTTTAAAAAAAAAAAAAAGAAGAGCGATGGAGACCCTGTGACTGTGAGTTCACAAATCACAACCGCCGGCAAGAGCGGTTGGAGTTTCTACTGCTAGCCAAGGCCGCCAGGTTTGTCTCATCCTGCAGCTGCAGACCTGCACAACCCAGACCCGAACCAGCACCCTCAAACAGGACGTTGCGTCCTGTTTTGAGCAGCGTAGGTCTGGGATGTCTGTTGATTCTAAAGCATACATTGCAGTACAGCAGTTGAGTACAAATACAGCTGATTGCCGTTGTTGGCATACAGAAACGTATGCTCGATTAGTAGGCCTGATGTTCCATGTCAAGTTAACTCAAGTTCTAGCAAACTGATCCTGGGTCGTAAGTTTTTGCTATGTAATTAGCGCATCCTGCTGTCGGGAGTGCAAAATCATGAGCTGTACACATTTGCTATGTTTTCATGTTTTCACAACAGGAGGCTACCATACAGAAATCAAACAGCACAATGCATGCATAGAGCAACACTAGTATTAGTAGTAGAGTAGAAGGTAGTTCCAAATCTGAACTTTAGTTGGTTCAAAAATCAACATGCTGATTATGTCACATGGTGGATAGGCCCTGCTAATGCTAATATAACAAAGACAGAACCTCTCTTCATAGATAAATAAAGCACACAGTAGACAACATAAAACCCATACTGTTGCATCTCTTGGCAAAAACAGAAGATGAGACATTAAGAATTTTTTTTTGAAAAAAGAAAGAACTTGTTTTCCTGATTCTCTGTTCTGTGTTTCAATTTCCTGATCCAGTCTTATGAACTGTCAAATATACCAATGACCTATATATATATATATAGGAAAGCAACTTAGATCCATAGCTTTTTCTAAAAAAAGTTCAGATCCATAGAACAGAAAATGCAAGTGCTTTTACCTCTCGTATGTTTTATATTTGAAATCCATATAAGTGAAAGGTACTCAGGCACCAGGATGCGCACCATGCAAATAGGAATTTACATTGTATAAACTTCTCATAACTTCTTTTTCTTGAAGGATGCTTAATAGAAACTTGATTTGATTCATTTCTACACATGGACCTATGAGCAAGACAGCAAATTCTGGTATATCAGTTCGAGCTAATAAACAGATGTGTAGCCAAATCGAAATATAATGACCAGATTCATAGGCTTCTAACATGTCGGTAATATCTGATAGGAGACAGAAAACCATGTAGTGACGGTTTTTTCTTCTTTTGAAACGAATGCACAAGCAGTAGTGATGTTACAAGCTTTGGTTTGATTCCAAAGAACAACGTTAAGCAAGTATCTATGCAATGGAAGTAGTAATTTACATTTGAGCAATCGAGCATTCCTTTTTTCTTTACCTCAATCATGATTAACTGTAACATCACAAACTTCATTCCAAAAATAGCAATACAAGGACCTATGATCAGTATAGCAAGCTAGAGTGCTAGAGCAGTCCCATCAAAGGGCAAAAAGAATCACATCTAACCTTAATTTTCCAAGCCAACCAAGTTCTGAATGACACTGGCAATTTCACTACAGCTGCGATCAATTGATTTTCATCACAACATCTCCTTGATGAAGTCAAGGTTGAGTGTGTCACGCACAATGAGGAACATGCCAACCATGAGCACCACCAATATCCCTGATGACATAATTCCCTGCTCCACTTCTCGCGGAATCTTGCGGCCGCCACGGGCTGCCTCAAAAAGGATCAATGCCAGCGTGCCACCGTCCAAGGCAGGCAATGGTAACAAATTTATGGCTGCAAGGTTGAGGTTGATCACCGCGGCAAACTGAAACAGGCCATCGGCGCTGGACCTGGCCACTTCCGCTCCCACTGCTATGATGGCCACAGGGCCAGACACCTTCTCGGCGGACTGAGAGAAGTTGAGCAGTGTCTGCCTGAGCCCGTCGAACACCGTCCCGGTCAAGAGCGTGAACTCGCGCACGGCGAGGACCGTGGCGTCGGCCAGGTTCTGGGGCCGCACGCGCGTGACCATGACGTTGGGGGAGAGCTGCACGCCGATGCGGCCCATGCCATCGGCGCTGGTGTCCGGCACGACGGTGAGCTCAACGGCCCGCCTGTCCACCGCCGACCCGGGCGCGGCTCTGGAGACGGTGAGGGGCACCTTCTTGCTGGGGCTGGCCTTGATGAGGTCGACGAGGACGGGCACGGACGGGTCCGGCGCGGCGCCGGGGACGGCGAGGATGATGTCCCCGGGGAGGAGTCCCGCGCGCGCGGCCGCGGAGCCCGGGAGCACCTCGGGGACGAGCACCCCGGGGAGCTGCGCCTGGACGGGGACTCCGACGGTGAGCGCCTGCGCGTAGACGATGAGGAAGGCGAAGGCGAGGTTGGCGGCGACCCCCGCGGAGACGACGAGGAGGCGGTCGGGCACGGGGCGGTTGCGCAGGAGGTCCGGGTCGTCGGGCGCGAAGCCGGAGTCCGGGTCGTCGTCGGGGAAGCCGACGTAGCCCCCCAGCGGGATGGCGCGGAGCGCGTACTCGACGGGGCCGACGCGGAAGCGCGCGAGCGCGGGGCCGAAGCCGACGGAGAACTGAGAGACGTGGATGCCCCGCGACGCCGCGGCGAGGAAGTGGCCCGACTCGTGGACCAGCACGATGGCGGCCAGGACCGAGGCCGCGGAGGCCACGGACTCGACGCTCGCGAGGAGGTCTGTCGCGGCGGCGCCGGCGACGGCGGCGGTGGGCTTGCAGAGGTGGCGGTGGCGGCGGGGGAGCGGGAGCGGGAGGTGTACGGGAAGGTGGTGGTGGTGGTGGTGGTGCGAGTGGGAGGTGGAGTGAACCGGGGACGGGGATGGGAAGCGGTGCTTGAGGGCTGGGGAGAAGTGGGTGGTAGTCATGGTGGGAGGGGAGGAGGAGCTGGAGGAGGAAGAAGAGGCCGCAGTGGATAATCTGGCATTCTTGGGGCGGTGGGAGTTTGAGGTGTGGGGTTGACGCTGAGTGAGCGACGTGGACTTCTTCGACGGCTGTGTGGTGTAGACGAGGCCGAGCAATAGCTACGCACCTGTGGCTCTGTCTCTGTTAGAAGTTGTTTGAAAGTATGTTTTCTTTTTCTGATTTTTACTAGAAATCAAAGGTTTTTATGAACAATATATGCTGATTTGCAAATGCAATACAACCATTTTAGATCGAAAGAAGGGTTTCTAGAATCGGTAAAATCATCAAACTGGAAGCAAAAATAAAGCAATTACAGCACTGCATAACAGGGACATAAGTCACTCAACGTATAAGTGCATAGAACAACTTTCTTTTTTCTAATATAGTATAAATGAAAATGAGTAAAATACACAGTAGATCCAAGAACTTCACAGCTATGTTAAATGGGAACATATGCTATGCAAAAATGCCTCCTGTGTAAACTATGAAAACTCTAATTAAAACCACTCAAATCTAATCCGATGGCTAGAGGTGGAGGGGTTTAAGTGCTAAAATAACTCAATTTTAGGAATGAAATGAGTGGAGGGGTTTGAGTGCTAAAATAATCAACCCACCTCTAGCCATCGGATTAGATTTCGGTGGTCCTGATTAGAGTTTCCATAATTTACACAGGAGGCTGATTTGCATAGCATATGTTCCCATGTTAAATAGGCATATCAACTATAAAACTAGGTATTTATCCCTTCAACTCAAACCTCCAGGTCCAAATATCAAAACCAGTCCGATTTTAACGCGTTATTTTTCAAAAAAACGCCCTCCCCCCAAATCGCCCATCTCACCTTGAGCCCTCACCCTTCTCCTCTCTACGTAGAGGCAAGGCACAAACACGCGGATGCCAGACGACGTCGTCGCATGCAGCGCGCAGGAGTAACTACGGCTGCAGGAAAGTGCAGGGCACAGGCCGCTGCCGCCGATGCGCGCGGCCTCGACACGACGGCACGCGTTGGCCCACCTGGCCGGGCACCTCCAGGCGCTAGCCATGGCCACCCACTAGAGCTGCCTGTAGAGCGGTTGCTGGACAACAACCTGAGTGTAGGGGCGCCCACGTTGGCGCCATGAACCAGTCTGGGCTCGTGGGCACTTGGTTACTAGGAGCTTGATGACATCGAAGATGTCAAGGTGTACCTCGATACTGCTTGCCAAAGTCACCACATCCGCGTAGTAGCCTTGACCTAGAGCGGCGCACCTTACGAACGTAGACGGCGACAACAGCGCTCATGAGGTCGACACCCGTGGTGTTAACACCTAATATGAGGTGGTGGGGCCATAGGTCAGGCTATTGTCATATTTGCCAATAGTGTATGAGCCGCCTATCCGCCATCCCAAGACCGGGTGCAGCGATACCCATGTGCCACAACAAGAGGCGTGGTGCTCTAGCTCATTTCCCCTATACATCAACATCACGTTCGTGGAGCAACTACCAATATGGAGGATTATTGCCTTCTTTACTAATTGGAGTGTGAGGCAGAGGAGAGGAGAGGTGAGACAATGGCAGAACATGTGATAGGTGGAAGTTTGTCGAGATTATTGCTTTGAGAACCCATGGGTTACATACTATTTTGATAAATGGCTTGTGAGCATCGGATTCTTTTGGTCCAAGGATGAAACTAGAATTAGTCTTGGATTGGATTGGTTTGATTTTGACTTTATGGTTTTGGATTGGATCTCCACCTATTCGTAGGGCTAAGGCTCATGCTACAACGAGACATCATCAATCTCAAAATCTACCAGCATATAATGTTAGTCCTTCGACGACGTATATGTATGAATAACTATGCCTATACTATGATTTGAGAAAGAAGAACGTTTTTCTTTCACTCGCTCGCGCTTTATAGTAGCGCTGCAGAGGAGGTGAGACGAAAAAAACATGCGATAGGTGGAAGTTCCTTGAGATTATTGCTTCGAGAACCCATGGTTACAAACTGTTTTGATAAATGGCTTAGTGAGCATTGGATTCTTTTGGTCGGAGGTTGGAACTAGAATTAGTCTTAGATTGGATTGTTTTCATTTTGACTTTATGGTTTTGGATTGAATCTCCACCTATTTGCAAGGCTAAGGCAACATGTTACATCGATCTCAAATTCTATCAGCATAATCCTTCACTTGCTCGCACTGTCCTTCACTTGCTCGCACTTTATAGTAGCACTGTAGAGAAGGTGAGACGACACCTACAAGTTAATCATAGGCCGACTATCCAGTCCAGATCTTGAGACCCCAATAGGCTCGTCCTAGGAGAGCTTAGGAGGATGGTCTGGCTCGGCCCGTGATGCTACTCCTCCCGCTGGTCTACGAAAGAAGAGGGAACCACATGCAGGCCGTGCCGCACATCAGGGCCTCTGACAATTGTTCGGTCCCCATGACCCCATGCAAGGTCTTATAATTCTGTAATACTACAATGTACAGGGCCAAAGCGAAGATTTTTCTTTGTAACATAAAAATTCGTCAAAGTTTTCATTATTATTTAATAGAAAGACATGACCTAATGCCTTAAGAATGAGGGTGAAGCTAGGAGGATACAACAAGAAACTCACCATTCAAGTCAACTTCGTTAAGATCATCCCATGCGAGAAGCCAGCCAGAATGCGTACGACTTGTAGACTACACAAGCACTTTACAACTGGAAACAGAAGCTGTCGTTTAGCAAAAACACGAAACTGGAAACAGAAACGCAGCAGATGAACGATTAGTACTTAGCGCTAAGTGGACCTGGATCACCTTTCCGTTGTCTTAGTTCTGGGCCTTTCATTTTGCTACACGCGGACCATGGCCCATTCAAACCAAACTACTAGGTCAAAGGTCGGTCCAAATAAAGTACCAGACAGATGCACAGGCACCGGAGCCGAGACACGACGACTAGATGATCAGGTCGCTTTGCCTTCGCCTTCGCCTTCGCCTTCGCCTTCGCCTCGCACGGCCACCGGCCATGGCGCCGCCACCGCCTGAGCTGTTCGACGATGCCATCGCCGAGGTCCTCCTCCGTCTCCCGCCCGACGACACCGCGTGCCTCGTACGCGCCTCCCTCGTCTGCAAGCTCTGGCGTCGTATCCTGTCCGACACCACCTTCCCCCACCGCTACCGCGAATTCCACCGAACACCTCCCCTCCTCGGCTTCGTATGTGGTACCTACACCAAATCCGGTCGCTTCGTCAACATCACAAAGGGCGTCCCTTTCCTCCGGCCACCATTTGGATGCCGGGCTCTCGACTGCCGCCATGGCCGTGTCCTCCTCGACTCGGTAGGTGGCAAGATGGAAAGTTTCGCCGTGTGGGACCCTGTCACCGGCGACCACAAGTTGTTCGCCGATCCTGACCCGGACTCACTTGGGCGCTCTGGCGTGGTTATTTGTGCGGCGGTAGGCTGCAACCACCGTGCCTGCCACGGCGGCCCTTTCGTTGTGGTCCTTGTGAGCAGCCCACTGGAAGGCACCAAGGATATTGGTGCAAGGGTGTACTCGTCCGATCGTGATGCATGGAGCGCACCGGCCTCCGTGCAGCTACCTGAAAAATACGACGTGTGGGCAAAACGTGGGGTTCTTGTTGGAGACCAAATCTACTTCTTACTCTCAAGTACCCGAACTGGAATTCTCAAGTATGATCTGGGAAAGCAATGCTTGACTATGATTAGCTTGCCATCATCAATCTACATCAGTCGGCCTGTCCTCATGGCAATGGAGGACGGTTCGCTGGGATTGGTCGGTGTTAACGATTTAACCCTCTACTTGTGGGCAAGAAAGGTGAATCTGGATGGATCTATGGGATGGGTACAGGATAGAGTCGTCTCGCTTAAGAATCTAGTTCCTATTATTTGTCAGACTGCTTACTTCAACGTGAATGTTATTGGATTTGCTGAGGGCGTGGAATTTCTCTTGCTGGGCGACAGTGGTAGTGGCTACATATTTGAACTAAAATCAGGGCAGTTCAAGAAACTAAGCAACCCTGAGTACCACTGTTATGATGTCTTCCCATACTTGAGTTTTTACATTCCAGGTAAAAAAACTGCCTTGTTATTTATTTACTTTATATAATTCAGCACTTTACAACTGCTATCCGTATACATTTTAGTTGAATGGAAATAGATGCTATCTATGCAAGGGAAGACTGAATATCTAACAATACAGGGTCAATATGATTTTGGTCCGTTGGGCTCCTAGTAGTTCATGATAGTCAATACGTGCCTCTTGGAGATATAGTTGACTTTGATTTTAACAATAACCAACAAGTTGTTAATCTAATATTTTGATATATCCTCGTTGGCCTGTCTATTTTTTAAGCTCAATTTGGAAGACCCTAGCCCCGTGAACCTTTGGAACTTCACTGACAAATCACTGGCTTATGACCTTTTGATTTGTACATTGTGTTTTCGCTCCTTGTAAATATTTTATGGTAGGCGTGCTCTATTGTTCATCTTAGAAAGTTACACAGGTGAGCTATGTAACAATTTTAATATCTGTGCGCTGCCATACTTTTCACATTTTGATAGCCACAAATCGCCACTGCTAGTGGAGACAAAACAATAGCGCGCGAGTGAGTTGAAGCATGATAGCAGCTGGACAATTTACAATTCCTTCAAGTTGTGTTTGTTGTACATTGCTTGCCCATTTCAGGGCCTGATGTGCTTTGAAATGTTCAGCGTTGTGTTGGTAGTTTAGTATATGCAAGACAACTTGATCAATTATGCTTTCTTGTGTAGTCACTTGCCATCCTCCTGCTGCATGTGAAGACCATGTTCCAGATTTGCAGATAATCTTGACTCTGTTAGTGTTATATCGATGGACAATGGTATGGTTATAGAAGGAATACAAATGTATTTGCATCAGTTAAATTGCATTTATTTGTGCATGCGTAGGAAAAGCATTGAAAACTTTCTGTGGTCGAGACACTGAATAGAGGCCTAGGACGATGTTGTGGATCTATTTTCTTGTTTCCACCCTTGTGAAGCCCGTTTGAATACCTTGCGGAAATCACAATTACGTAAACCTCAAGTCTCAGTATGTTGCTCCTTTGGCTCATGCATGTTTAATTGCTGATCTTAACATGATTATGGTTTTTATTGTTTGATTTTCAGCTTCTGCTAGAGGGGCACTGTCATCAACTGTGGGGACTCAGTGATCTTCCTTAGTGGCAAGTGCCATTTGCTATCTAAGGATATAATCTGGAAAATGGATTGTGGACCAAAATTCGTCACTACGTGATGCCGATGCTTCTCCAGTGTTTTGTATTCCGTTGAGCAGTTCAATAAATCAACAATCTTGAAGAGACGATGCTTTCTAGTGTGTCATGTCCATTAATGTTTTTTTTTCTATTGAGATAGTTTCAGTGAGAAGTGAGAATAGTACTGTTATCTTATTCATTAGTGTTCAGCTCATCAGATTTTCTGTTATGAATAAAGACTATGTTTTAGTTTATTAGCAGAGACAAGATAAATATGATTCACTTTACTGTTTTGGCTCATCAGTTATTTCTTTCTATACATGGCGTGGCCATTGGGAACAGAATATACAGTCTTTTCCTTCTGAATCATTCCGTTTTTGTTCTACTTTGACAAGGTTCGCCATGTACCAGATCGTGATGACTAATATTGTTCATGTTAGATCCAACAGTATCCTGATTTGAGAGCTGCCTTGTATGTTTCTCCAGCTGTGTTGAGATATTGTTCAGTTCTAACACATATGGCAACTTGAAACTATGGTTTTGGTGTCTCTACCATTCAGATAATCAAATTGCATAGTGCCTTTCACGGTTTGGTTCTACTTTGGAAGCTACGTTGATCCATTTTTTTGCTTGTAGGATTTTATTAGATAATACACACCCCCGCCCCCGGTGATGCTTGCAATCAAGAAAATGGACTAACTAAATGTTTCCCAGTCCGTAAAAGAAAGTCCACAGGACCAGAATCATCTAACTTTGGCTCCGGTGTCTTACCTACAAATTAATTATGGGCCGACTGTCCAGTCCAGGTCTTCAGCCAAGCTAGCAGCGTGCGTGAGTCCTGATGGCCTGGCTCGGCCCGTGACGCTGTGGGCTATGAAAGAAGAAGGAACCACATGCGGGCCGTGCCGGCCCTCTGCGCATGGAACCGGTGGGCTGACAAAATGTGCCAACTGCGAATTCGGGATTTTTGAAGAAATTTGTTGACATTATAACAACCAGAAAGCCTGAAGATCAAACGATGGACCAACCAATAGAAAAGAGACAATGTTTACCTGTGTGAACACACTGCACCAAGGTCAACTGAAGAACATATATAGCTGAGAACAATCATTACTCGTTAGCTGTGGCAGGTAGAGTTCACCAAGCAAATTGCCACTTTACTGCTACACATCTTCTCATGCGCCGATTACAATACAGATTGTTAGATCAAACCTTGGGCCCGAAATATTTCGACTTTGTCGTTCATGGATCTTTCTAGTAGCACCTGAAGAATAGTACGTAGCCACATTAAATTCTCAAGAGAAACAACTGCTTCAGCAGTTGTGTGTCGTATAATTTGAGGCTTGAAAGTGGCATGCGTCCACTGTCCACCAAAATAAATAAATGAAATTATATGGGGTTCAATAATAAGTGATGCTTTCACTGGACCAAGAAAATGGGTTAACATGCCAGATTAGCATGGGGACAGAATAAGTGAAAGCACCGAAATGTATCCAATATCAAAACAAACGACCCAACATTCAATAGAACCTCGGAAAATTGAAGTGCCATGCTGTGTGGCGGTTTGGCAAACCGCCCTTTTTGGGCCACTAGACAGATGGAAGCATGGTCAATAAGCTTCCATGTGCAACATTCCATAAACTAGAAGCTGTGCCGAAAGAGTACAAGCTGACCCAGTCCTCTAACAAAGGCAAAGTGGCATAAGGTAAACTGATGAATGCAAACCCTAATAAAAATCAGAAACATGAAAGTTTCACAACCATAATTTAGTAACACGCACCAATCCTGATATCTGAACAAGTTAGCTTGACATTTTCTGAATGATGATGCAATACATAAATATTTCCAAACAAGTCCAGTCTTCAGGCAATTTCCTAATGCAAATTGAATTAAACTTTGTTTTTTCACTAATCAACATAACCATGGTTTTACTAACAGATTACTTGGTTTTTGTCCATCCGCAGTCTGACCAACGAGGATATTCCAAATTCAATTTTGTACGTAATACTCCAATGTACATAGGAATCCAAAAGAAAATAAATGACAGCTAACAAGGTCTTCATTTTGTACGTAATACTCCAATGTACAAGACCAAAATGAATGATTTTTTTTTTAAAAAACTGTCAAAGTTGCCATTATTTAATAGGAAGACATGACCTAATGCTTTAAGAATGAGGATCACAACAAAAAACTCACCGTTCAAGTTAACTTCGTTAAGATCACCCCGTGTGAGAAGCCAGGCAGAAGGCAAACAACTTATAGACTACACAAAGTAAATGTCCTTATCTCCATGGCCACAGAAGCTGCTGTTTAGCATAATCAGGAAACTGGAAACAGAAACCCATCACAGATCTGGTCTTAAGTTCTCACATGGCTGGGCTAATTGCATCTTGAATCGTCAAGCGGACTGCAAGCAAGCTTTTTTCTCAAGTTTCTGCATCAGTTTGGGCATCACCCTCCGACTCCGATGAAGGGCAATATGCTCTTGAGGGCCTCCTGGAGCTGCGAAGGCCAATGATAATGATCCAGTGGACGCTCGATGAATCAGCTGAGGGCAGCATCAGAGGTGAAGCAGAGAGGCTGCGCATGCTGTAGCAATTTGTCTATGCCCAGAGTAGGGGTGTGTACCAGAACCAGACCATGCCCTGATCCAGGCGAACTTGGGTGCCTATTTTATCCTTAATAAAAATACCAAATAGTTCCTCCTAGGTTGGTCTAGGCTTTTTTTTTTCAAGAAGCCCTCGAGTTCGACATCGAGCTTAAGAAGTCGCTAAGCTCAAGAAGGCCTCACATTAGATGTAGGGCTGAAGAAGCCCTTGACATGAAAGATCCTTCAGCATAAGAAGTCAATACCCTCAACATCAGGCATCAGTACTCCTCACCCTTGACAATAGCTAAAGTTTGCCATCGACCTCGAGAACTCATCGGTCTAGAGGCTGAGAACTTGGCAAAACTAGTGCTACAGTGAATTAAAAACAGATATTAAATAATCCTTTGAAATTGCCAAAGAAGTTTGTCACTATCAGAATGACAAAAGCAAAGCTTTAGATTTTGTCATTTGGGTAACTCCAAAATTGAAATTGTGAACAAACCAACAAAAACAGATAAACTCCGTACATGTAGATCTTGGACTTACTAGGATTGAAAATTGTGGCTTGGAACAATAACTAGATGATGCATGACGAGTTCACCAAGCAAATGCAAGTTTAGTGGTACAAGTGTTCTGTTCATCCACAGATCCAGAGATTGCAAACCTTCGGAGCAATTTTTCCATTCAAGCAGCTGAAATATTTTGACTGTAGTTGATGCACCTTTCTTGAGGTACCCGGACTCAGTAAGTTCTTGTTGTTTCCAAAGTTATTCATGAAGTCGACCGACATGTTTCCAGTATCCAAAATTTTACTATATTTGTTTGTTGAAATCTCCCTTAATTGCTTGATCTGACTCATTCATCCATTTAAACTAAAATATAGGAATCTAGTTTGCCACATCATCTTGTGTATGTATTACATGTGCAATATGCAGTCTCTTAAATGTAGCTTCAATCAGTTCAAAAATAGTAGTAAAAGACATAAAGTTTTAATATTATGAAATTGAATATATTGATACAATTCCTATGTGGCCTGTCTGAATACTGGTTCAGAAGCAACTCAAGACAGAGTACAGTGGCTTAAACAGTAGGAACGAACCACCAGAATTTGTATCCAGGAATCGAACATAAACTAGAAACCACGCGCGGCGTTGCCGCGCGCTCTTGCTCGTGTTGGGCCAGCCCGCGAGGTGCGACAAAGTTCATGTGTATATTGGGTGATGTAAATATTGCATATGGGTAGAGGAATGTAGGTAGTAAGTCATAGAGGTGAGAACCAAGAAGGTACCATCAGTGAGGAGAGCAATTATTAAATAAAATGAAAAGGATAAATTACAGTACTGGGTGTTCTTTATGCTGCTATTATTATTTTGTTTGTAGGGGATGACCCTGAATTACTAATTGCCTGTGTAATTACAATATTGTACCCTGAAATTTTTTATTGATAAGCACATGGAAGGTTTACTATTAACCAGGTGTTTCAAAGTCATCAAGGACAACCATGGAGAATGTGTTTGCAACATCTGCAGTTTGGTATGCCTACAGAGACAAAGCCAGATTAACTGTGGTATTAATAAATACTAAGTTTATTAAAAAGAAGATTAAGACTCACTGATCTTAACTGGAGTGATGAGCACCAAGAAATGTGCTACACAGCAAAACCCAGGCTAAAAACGCTAAAGGAAAAATACATTCATACGTGAAAAAATTTACAAAGAATGTTCCAATGGCAGCCAAAATGCAAAGGTTCAATTATTTTACAGCAATTATTAGAAACTGTCTCTTTTATTATTTATCAGATAATGTGATCACAATTATCAGAAGTGTATTTGATAAAATGTAACACTAACAACAAATGAGTCAGTGATGATCAATTCCAACTAAAATGTGCATGCAAGGCAATAGAACTTAGATTCTTGGCAGAAATAGAAAATACATTGCTTACGATATATCTATAGTGTTGATAACTAAATACAAGTGCAGAAATCTAATCAAGGAGGCATTGAGTTTTCTCCGTGATTTCTCCCAAACTATTAGGAAAATTAATTACTTACTAGCTGAGATATGAAATTATTTTGGTACTTCGTTTCTGATTGAATATCTTGAGCAATCTAAATTATAAAATAAATAACATATCTAACTAAAGTATAGGGAAGAAAAGAACAAGTATATCTTGGCTCAAATAGTCACATGTTGCATTCCAAATGTGCAATTATTGTTTTTGCTCTCACATGGGTTTTATTTAAAGTCCAAATAGAGTTCATTCGCATAAAAATTTACTGAGCACTTACTCCTCTTAGCTTGCGGCTTTGTCTACACATTCTGAGGGTATGATCATCCAGCTAAAGCATTGACTATGTCAATCTGGGGTGAAATTATGCTGGAGTTTGATGATACAACCAGCCTGACCATCAGCTCTTCCCTCCAGAATTAAATATTTAGATAGATGTATACAACAGGAGCAGAAGTATATGCTACAATATACCGGCTCATGGGCTCAATTAGCTCTATTCTGATGAATCGTTGCAGTAGCATGCATACTGATCAAGATGGCCTTGATAACCTATTTACTCAACTGCACGAGCAATTAAAGGTAACTTGTGTGATACATTAACATTGTACCTTCTAGAAAAGAGAAGAGTCTAAATTACGCTAAATTCTTAGACTGAGGAATATATTTCCATGCATATGACTTTTTGGCTTCCATCTTTTACCTTTTTCTATGAAAGTCTCTTTTGGAGATCTAAATCTCTATTCCTACTATTATTATAAAATTTTTAATCAATTATATTAAATGTAAAAATTATTTCAGCCTGTTTAGTAGCACTAAAGCAGTGACTATTGCAGCCGACTACTCTTGGATAATTTAGTTTTCAACAGAGTTAAAATTAGATGTTGTAGCCAAGTAATTTAAGAAGAGAGGTGAGCTGGATAATTTTAAAATTGTGGTAGTGATTTTCTAGGCTGAAATAATTTATTAGAAATACAAAGATAAAACTGAGATTTGCCTGGCAATTTAAATGTTTACATCTGAATATAAAAAATTCAGCATATATATTGCAAAGTTCTATCCCTAATTTTGTTATCTGGTAAGGGGAGTTCAAGTTGGCATAGATGTATACAGCATCATTTCTAGTTTTTGATGAACCATAAAGAAATTGGAGATTGATGTATGTCAAAATTGCTTAGACGGGTGACATTTTTTGTTATAAAACGGTTACCTCCATGTGTTGTGCTCTGCTCTGTTTGAAATATTACGAGCCCTTCTACGACTCATCCTTGTTTAGAGCATAGGTTTTTATGCAAGCAATATAAGTCTATTGTTATGTCTGCAGAAGTGCACATGTCTATTGAGTGCCTTGCCTGCATTTTCTATAGAGGACAGGGGATTGAACCAAAAATCCTAAGACCAAAAGTACTCATTAATCAAATTGTATCCCAAATCTATGGCAATCTGTAACAGCAACCATCAAGTAGAGAAGCGAAATTGTTCTGGCAGTAAATGGGTTTGTTCGATTGACAGGTGGCCAACTTAGGCTTTCACCATGTTCATGACCAGCTTGTACGTGTGGACACAGTGATTGGTCGGCTCCTTCACCCGGCATGGGAGAAGCAGTGACTTCTGCTCTCAGGCAAAACATCGAGCGTATAGTGTGCATGCTCATGCTCATGAAAGAGGAACCGCTGCCGGGTAGCAGGAGACGAAATTGGATCCTGACAAAGAATACAAAGTTGGCTTTCTCGACCAACAACAGGATCTTAGCGAATCAACCACCTATTTTCTACCTCTATGTCATCCATGGCACATCAAAATTCTACTTTATTCTTTTTGATAAAAAACAACTTTATTCATACATACCTCTTTGATTGATGCTTCAAGCTTCCCCAAGTGATTGGATGGATTTGTGAGGGGATGGGTGATGAGAGAGGGGGTAGGGGCCAGCGGAGGTGTTTGTCATCTTTGCAATCGACCTGTAGGATAGTCACTGCCCGTGTACATCAGCAGCGGAGCGGCAGAGCATAGAAGGCGAGGCGGCGGAGCTTGCAGAAGGATGCGACAAGCTAGTGCTCTGTGCTCCGCCGTGGAATCCACGGCGGCCGTGGCGCACGGCGGTGAAGCCCTCTCTCCTCGGACCTAGGAACCGCTCAGGACTGGGAAGGAGGTGGACAGGGAGAGGAGCGGCAGCCGACAGCGTGTAGCTCACGATGCGCAGGCAGGGGAGAGGGAAGCGAGCAGAGAAACAGGCCCGTGAAGCCTCGCGATGGATCGATCGACACTAAAGCGGGTGAGAGACCCGGAAGGACCCGTATCGGACGGACCAGATCACATGGTTCATTGATTCAACGGCTATCAATTTAACGAGTAACGTGGCGCAATCGGGTGCCCGAGCTTGGACCCGGGATTCGATAGGTAAAGATTAGTGGGGACTGCCTATGTGCAGTGCAGGGAAAAAATGTTATTATAAGATTAATAGTAGAGTCCGACATTCATTAGTTACAGGAAAAAAATAGTGATGTAATGTCAAATTAAAGTGGGGACTGCCTATGTGCAGTGCAGGGCAAAAATGGGTTCAACAATGCTCTGTAGCTGAAATATCACCACAATATATAACACAATACTCGATGGATTCTCTGAAGATTTAAGTGGGCATTCAGTGTGCAGTTTGGCAAACCAGCTTTGGGCTACTAAAAAAACAGACAAAAGTGTGGTCAAAAGAAGTACAAGCTTCCATGTGAGATGGCACCAGAAACAATGAGCTGTCTTGAGAGCGTTCATAAGGTCGAGATGGCGGACGAGGGGGGTGAATAGTCCTTTCAAAAACTTATCACACCGGCTAAGCAAAACAAATACGGAATTAAAACTATCGGTCTAGTCAAGACTTCACCCATCTAAACTATGACTCTAGACACACCTTGAAAAAGATCTTAAACAAGAAAGCAAGGTGCCAATTTGGTCATATAAACCTAAGCAACTAGTACTATAGCAACCGAGGAAACTCCTACACAATTCTAATGAGCAAAGCACAAAGCCAACCTAAACTCACTAGATGCTCAAGGATAAGTTTACACAAACCAAACCCAAGAGCTCAAATTACTTAGCTACACAAATTAAGCAAAACAACTAATTAGACTACACAAGCTAATTAGCCACACAAGAGATACTTCTTTGCTAAGCAAGCTAGAAGGCAACTAGATAGCTACACAAGCCAACTAATTGCAAGAGCAACAACACAAGCACAATATATATAAATGTAAATACACGCTTGTGAATAGAGATGCAAACCATTATGAAGTGTGGAACAAGATGACATGGCAATTTTTTACCAGGTTCACTTGGTTCCACCAAGCTACGTCTTGTTGTGGTGATGCACCCACTTGGAGTTTCACACGCTAAATGGCGTCGGCTACCAAACCCACAGCTTCAGGTGTGTTAAAACCAACACAAGATGGGGATCCTCCAAGCCACGATCTCCACAGTTGCTCTTCGTGATTTCCCATGAGGTGAGCACAATATCCTTCACAAGCTCTTCTTCGGAGCACCGCACAAGCTCCTTGCGTGCTTCGACGGAGTATTTTGCCACCAAGCCGTCTAGGAGGTGGCAACTTTCAAGAGTAACAAGCCCACCGGCTTGCAACACGATCACCTAGTGCCACTCGATGCAATCTCTCAATGCAATGCACTTGAATCACTCTCTCACTCAAATGGATGAACTCTATCAAGAACAAGTGAGTAGAGGGCTCTCCAAGCACTCACAAGCATGGACACATAGTCCCCAAGGTGCTCAACAATGGCCAAGGCTGAGACACCCCACTATTTATAGCCCCAAGGCAAAATAGAGTCGTTGGAGTGTCTCTGTGTCATGTGCGGACAGTCTGCGGTACAAAGCCCGGACAGTCCGACACTCTAAAAAATTATCTGTTAGGCTCAGCAATGGTCAGCTCGGACAGTCCGTCCCACAAAGCCCGGACAGTCCGTCGTTCTAAAAACTAGCCGTTGGATTCAAACTCATGAACTGCGGACAGTCCGCCCCTAGAGGCCCGGACAGTCCACAGTTGAATCCAATCAACCAAGACAGAGTCTGCAACACTTCTGCTCGCTGCCGAAAAATGACTTGTGGACTGTCCGCGGTTCAAAGCCCGGACTGTCCGTAGTTCATTCTTGATCCACCGTCGAGAGCAACTACTTCTGGAAACTAAAATTCCATTTTTCCCGGACAGTCCACCCCATGAACCTCGGGCAGTCCGCGGTCCAACTCCAGAGCACCAAACAGAACCTGTCTAGAAAACTTGCTCCTTCAAAATTAGCCAGCGGACAGTCCACGCTAACAAGGGCGGACAGTCCGTCGTTGAAAAACAGCAGCAAGAGCTCTCCGCTAAAACAGCCGTAATATTTAGCTCCGAACTCCGATTTCGATGATATTGGACCTTTTGGAAGCTTACTCAGAGGCCTACACAAATAATATAGCCACTTGATCCATATCACGAAGGATCAAAGCAGTTTTTCCAATCCAAGAGCCATCATCTCTCTTTTCAAAGCATAAGAGTTTGCGGAAACATCTCCAACTCCTTCTCCTTTGCAAATGTGCAAACACCATCAAATGTACATCACCATGTGCATGTGTGTTAGCATTTTCACAATCATTTTCAAAGGATTTTTACTTGCTCTCACAACGCCACTCGATCCTAGCTTGTCACAAAGTTAGATCGCTTAAGTGGCACTAGATGACCGATATACAAATAAGTTTGCCCCTCTTGATAGTATGGCTATCAATCCTAAACCAGGTCATCAACTTCTCTACACACCTCATGACCGGTGAAATGAAATACCCTAGCTTATACCTTTGCCTTGCGCATTTCCATTTCCACCGTCTTTCTCCAAATATGCCAATGCAACACATGCACCGACACGATCATCAAATGATATGATCCACTTCATATCATCATGCAACCTTCTTGGTCCATCGATCTTGACCTCACTTGCTCTTCACTGTCTCATGGTCCATCGGCACCAAGTCTTGCTCAAGCTTTACTGTCTCGTGGTCCATCACTTCAAAGCCTTGACTTGTCCTTCACACATCCACCGGTCCATCAAGCTAAGCCTCATCTTGATCTTCTCCATCTCGGTCGCATGACTCCATGTCATGTCACATATACAATTGAGCTCCTCCATTGCACATTCACTTAATGGACTAATTTCCTGTGTATTTCACATAATCCATATTAGTCCAACCTAAAGTTGTCACTCAATTGCCAAAATCACATAGGGACCTTTCAGCGTTGCTCTCTCATAGAGCAAAGTCAACACACTCTGACTTCAGAGTTATACCAGCTTTTAAGTGTGATTTGTGATTGGAAGCCATCTTATAGCTTGACCAACTCAAATTCTTCCAGCTAGCAGAGAGGAGCAGAAGAAAGATGGCTGGTCTGATTGCATCTGGAGTTATCAAGTGGACAGCAAGCAAGCTTGCTTCCTTGGTTTCTGCGCCGATTGGAACAAGATCAACACAATCTGATGAGCAGCAAACTTCTGCAATCAGCGAAGTGCAGGCACTGCAGAGGACGATGGCAACTGTCCAGCGCACGCTTGGGGCAATGGATGAGGATAACATCAGAGATGCATCTGGAAGGCTTCGCTTGAGGGAGCTCCAGCAGTTTGCCTATGATGCACAGGACGCTATCGACGACTACAAGTTTGAGCTGCTGCGTCGTATGATGGATGATCCAAACAGGCATGGTGAAGACAGAAGTACACGTAAACGCAAGCGCAAGGGAAAAAAGGAGGTACTTGCAGTTCTGCTTCCCTGCACTTCTATTTTCATACTGATCAAACCATTTGATTAGATGATTGTATTTTTTTGTAAAATTTAGATGACTGTCTAATCACATACAAAAACATAGCAGAATTTGCTATGGTACCTTCAACTCAAAACACTAAACTCGTGGATAGAAACTACTTAATTGAGATTTGTGAGCAAGACAAACGAGATTAAGGCCAATGAAACTTTTAACGGCACTTACAACTACTGAAATTACAAAGATATTGAAAGAGTTTTGATTACAAACAATAAATATGTTTCCATTTTTACTAATAAAGTATTTCAACTCCAGGAACCTGAAACGGACCCGGTGGTTGTTCCCAGATGAATTGGCTCTCAGGGTAAAAAAAAAATCCTAGAAAGATTTAAAGAGATCACTAAGGCATGGAATGATCTCCATCTGGATGAGGCAGATGCACCATTGAGAGAAGATGAACAAGACTTCCTGCCAATGCCAACTACCCCACATGTTGACAAACCCATTGTCATTGGAAGAGATGATGATAAGAACAACATAGTCAAGATGTTGCTCTCAATAGATGGACCTTGTGGAGAAAAAATTGCATCAATTCTTCCTATCACTGGAATGGGGGGAGTAGGGAAGACAACGCTTGCCCAACTAGTTTATAATGATCGAAGGATAATGAAGCAATTTGATTTAATGGGATGGATCCATGTATCAGAGAACTTCGATCTTAAAAACATTATGAGCAAAATTATCATGTCATTTACAGGAAAACCTTATCAAATAACAGAACTGGACCAGCTAGAGTATATGCTAATGCATCAAGTTGCTGGCAGAAAGTTTTTACTTGTTCTTGATGATGTGTGGCGAAAGGAAGGACCTTTGGGATGCCTTGCTATCACCAATGTCAACAGCACAATCAGGGGCAATACTTGTAACTACCCGCAATGTGAATGTGTCATCAGTTATCCAGACAATGGCTCCATACCATGTGGGCTGCTTACCATTTGATGAATCTTGGCAGATATTTGAGCATATGGCCTTTGGTCACCTACATCAAAATACAGAAAAAGCCTTTGAGAAAATTGGCAGAAAAATTGTTCAGAAATGTGGAGGTCTGCCTTTGGCAGTCAAAGCAATTGAAAGCATGCTTCGCTTTGAGGAAAATGAGGAAAAATGGAGTGATATATTGGACAGTGAACTGTGGGACTTACCGACAGGGGAGGATACTGTATTACCAGCCTTAAGGTTAAGCTATGCACGAATGCCGATTGACCTGAAACGGTGCTTCATTTTGTTCACGCTGTGCCCAAAGGGGCACATTTTCATGAAGGAAAATGTTGTATATCTCTGGATATCTTTGGGCACCCTTAAGCAGAACAACCATAGACACCTTGAGAATATTGGTAATCAATACTTTGATGACCTGTTGCAGAGAACTATGGTTCAGCGAGTACAAATTGATGGAGGACACAATTGCTTTACCATACATGACCTTTTCCTTGATCTGGCCAAATTTGTCTCAGGTGAAGACATTCTGAAATTGGACACTCAACACATGCTGTATTTAAATGATGCATCACGTAATGTTAGGTATCTATCCTTGGCTGTGAGTTCTTCGGATCATACTAATTTGGACCTGCATACCTTGCCAGTTACTGGAAGCATTAGGATACTTCAAGTTATAAATGCTATGGATGATAACAAGTGGTACTATTCTTCTCTTTTCAAAAACAACAGAAGATGCTTCTCCAAGATGTTCTCTCATCATATCAACATTACACTTCCTGAAGATCTAAGGGGTCTTCGACATCTGCCTTGGATTTAAGCCATAGTTCATTGACATCATTGCCTGTGTCAATAGGAGAACTGAAGTTGCTTAGATACCTTAGTATTTTCCAAACACGAATTGCCAAGCTACCAGAATCTATCTGCGGTCTTTACAACTTGAAGGTTTGGGATGCAAGAACTAACATGCTTCGAGAGATTCCACAAGGCATTCAGAAGTTGGTCAGCCTTCAGCACCTTAGTTTAGATCTCTGGTCTCCCCTATGCATGCCAAGAGGAATTGGGGAGCTGAAGAAGCTAAAAACATTGACAAGGTATAGTGTTGGAACAGGGAATTGGCACTGCAACATTGCTGAACTGCACCATTTGGTGAATATCCATGGAGAACTTTCCATTACAGGGCTCAGACAAGTGACCAACATCAATGATGCTCAGACAGCAAACCTGATCAGTAAAAGACACCTGCAAATTCTGGGATTGGATTGATCTGCTGGATTCTACGCTACTGAATGTGAGCACACTTAATCAGAATAATGCAACATCAACACAGCACACTTAATCAGAATAATGCAACATCAACACCAGAATTTGAAGAGGAGGTATTTGAGAGCTTAAAACCACATAGGAATCTTGAGGAGTTGGAGGTAGTTGAGTATAGTGGCTACAAATATCCAAGCTGGATGGGTGATCCTGCCTTCTCACGTTTAGCCAAGGTGACTCTATGGAAGCAAAAACGCAAGTTTCTTCCAGCTCTTGGCATATTGCCTCAGCTCCATGAACTTGTAGTCATCAATATGGAAGGAGTAGAGCGAATTGGGCAAGAGTTTTATGGCCTGGACTACACAATACGGTTCCCAGCTCTGGAGCTACTAGAGTTTCAGGATATGCCAAAATGGGTGGAGTGATATGACATTGCTGAAAGTGATTTCCCTTCTCTTCGTGAGCTGAAAATCAAGGATTGCAATGAACTGAGGGTCCTTCCACAGAAATTGCCAGCTCATATGAAGAAGCTGGTTATTACAAACTGTGAGAAGTTGATTGGACTTCCAATTGCTCCTTCTCTCACTAGCTTAGTATTGAAAGGCAACATTCATGAAGAAACTCTAAGTTATCTGCGTTTTCCACTCCTCAGGACATTAAAAGTCTGTTTCTTGAGAACAGCCAAGCTTGTCAAACTTGAAAACATGTCAATGCTAGAGGGGCTAGCTATTGTTGGATGCAGACAGCTATTTTCTGTAGTAGGATTGTATAACCTTGAATCCCTCAGTCTCCTGAACATAAAAGGTTGTCCAAACCTGAATCTGTTTCGAGCCACTTCCGCAGACGGTTCAACAATCTACTATCACAAATTGTCCTCAGTTGCAGGAATGGGCTGAGTGGCAGCAAGCTCAAATTCCAAAAGACGAACATCAGGTATAGGCACATAGCTTCTCACTGATCTATTCAAAATTTCAAATTAAATCTCAAATTGTTGGTTGCTGCCCTCATTTGCATCATATAAATTTTTGAAAGAAAATTTGCATCATATAAATTGATTAATATCTTGCAAACGCAGTTAGAAGAATCTGATGGTGCAAGCTACGATCAAGAGGTTCTCAATGCAATAGAGGATGACAGTGAGGATGACTCTGAAGGTGTCAGCGAAGACGAAGATGATTGTTTCTATGATAGCATGCTGGATGTTTGAGAATCGAGTGGAATGGCCATTGATTGCAATAATGATAGTGACGACGTTTGTTAAAACGCTATAAAACAAGTGTAAACCCGCTCCAAAGAAGAGACAGATATAGTTGGGTAATACCATACCATGCAGTGGTCTCAATTTTCTATGCTCTTCCTGATCTATGAATGCCATTCCAGAAATGGTAATAAATTTTCTTTTTGTTTGCGCCATTATCCAGCTTTCAATCATGTCCTTGCAAAGTTAAACACAAGCTATTTGCATAGTACTCTCTCCGTTCCAAATTGTAGTTCACTTTAACTTTTTTGATGCATGCATTTTGCTATGTATTTAGACATATTATTTATCTAGGTACATAGCAAAATACATGCACCAAAAAAATCAAAGTGAACTATAATTTGGAACGGAGGGAGTAACATATTTAACTTTCTTCGCTTGACATCCTAGTTGATAGTTTCTCAATCAGAATACAATGTATATACTTTCTTCTCATGTGACAAGATTCACCTATGAAGCGACTAACATATTATTGCCACATTCGTTTTTTTACACTAATTTCTGTTGTCGTACAGCATATTGCTCAACCAAACTGATGGATAGTGTTACAGATCCATCATGACCAGGTGATCAATTTGAAATCTAACTAACTTTTCCAGTAGCATTCACCTAAAAAATAATGCAAAGAAAAGCATGGGAAAGAAAAATCTATTACCTCACCTAGATACTCTGTTTTCTATAAAGGAACACTGCCTTCCTTCCTTATCTGATTGCACGTTATCTGTTATTGACCCAAGAAGGATGATTTTAGGTCTGGCCTCCAATGAAAGATAGCAATGGTACAGCTGCACAGGTAGTAGATCACCAAAATCATGTAAACATGGAAGATAGTCCAACATGAGCTAATCAGACTTAGTAAAAGTTAGCATGTAGGCTGCAAAGAGATACAGCTCAGATGCTCTACTGTGTTGATTTGTGTTAGAATTAGGATTTCTCATTGATGGGCTAACCCTAGGAAGGGTAGCTATATAGCCAGTCATACATGGGCCTCATGGGCCTATACTTCAACACCCCCCCCGCAGTCTGAACTACCGGCGCAGCGGAGTTGCAGGCTGGACACGAAAAGAAGTACAACATAGGAGCCCCCTACAGACACAACTAGCCACTGGTGATGTTGAGGCTAGAGCGGAACTCGGCGAAGGTCGAGGAGGGGAGACCCTTGGTGAAGATGTCGGCGAACTGGGAAGTGGTCAGCACATGGAGAACCCGAACATCACCGATTGCGACCCGATCACGGACGAAGTGTAGATCAATCTCCACATGCTTGGTCCTTTGGTGCTACACAGGGTTGGTGGAGAGGTACACCGCACTGACGTTGTCGCAGTAGACCAGCGTGCTCCGAGAGAGAGGGCTGTGAAGCTCGGCGAGAAGCTACCGGAGCCAGGAAGCCTCAGCCACGCCGTTAGCAACAGCGCGGTACTCCGCCTCGGCACTGGAGCGGGAGACGATCGGCTGGCGCTTGGATGACCAGGACACCAGGTTGCCGCCTAGGAAGATGGCGTAGCCGGAGGTGGAGCGCCTAGTGTTCGAACACCCGGCCCAGTCCGTGTCAGTGTAGACGACCAGCTCGGTGGAGGGGGACAGGTGAAGAAGCAACCCGTAGTCAGCGGTGCCGCAGAGGTAGCGGAGGAGGCACTTGAGAGCAGTCAGGTGGGGCTCGCGGGGATCGTGCATGTGAAGATAAATCTACTGTACTGCATATGTGAGGTCAGGTCTGGTGAAGGTAAGGTACTGAAGTGCACCTGTGAGACTCCGGTATGCCGTGGGGTTGGCCACTGAGTTGCCCTCGGTCTCTGACAGCTTGCCCCGTGTGTCAACTAGAGTGGAGCAGGGATTGCAGTGAGTCATCCCAGCTCGCTCCAGGATATCAAGAGTGTACTACCGCTGGTGAAGAAGAAGGCCGACGGGACGAGGCTCAATAGTTACCCCAAGGAAGTGGTGGAGCACACCAAGATCCTTCACAGGAAACTCCTGTTGAAGAGAGCTGATGATGCAGCTGAGTAGTGATGAACTGGAGGCTGTGAGGACAATGTCATCAACGTAGAGCAGCAGGTAGGCAGTCTCAGCTCCATGGTGATAGATAAACAGAGACGTATCTGACTTGGCCTCCACAGAGCCCATTGTCACCAGGAAGGTAGCAAAACAAGAGTGCCACGCCCTAGGGGCCTGCTTGAGGCCGTAGAGAGACATGTTGAGCCGACAGACCATGTCAGGATGAGAAGAGTCAACAAACCCCGCTGGCTGGCTGCAGTAAACTATCTCAGTGAGAGTCCCGTGCAGAAAATCATTCTTGACATCCAGCTGATGCACTGGCCAGGAGCGAGCAAGGGCCAATGAGAGCACCGTGCGAACGGTGGCCGGCTTCACCACTACGTTGAAAGTCTCATCGTAGTCGACTCCAGGGCGCTGAGTGAAGCCCCGAAGAACCCAGCGAGCCGTGTACCACTCCAAGGTACCATCAGCCCGCCGCTTGTGCATTCAGATCCACTTGCTGGTGTCAACATTGGAGCCAGGTGGACGGGGCACCAGATTCATGTCTGGTTGGTGAGGAGAGCCGCATACTCCTCTTCCATCGCGTGGCGCCAGTGAGGATCCAACAAGGCGTCGTGAATGAAAGAGGGTACAGGAGAGACCTACGTGTCGCCGGGCATCGCTGCAAGGGCCCGAGACCGCAGGGTACCCGCCGCGTGCTGCGTCACCATAGGGTGAACATGCCGCGGGTGGTGTGAAGGAGCGGTGGGTGGTACACCAGTGGCACGACACGGGCTGCTGGAGACGGCGGCGGTGGTGTAGGTGTCGCCGGTGGAGAAGAGGCCACCGGTGGTGACTGAGGCGTCGGGTCTGCCCGCCCAAGCGGAGGGGCAGGGGCTGCACCAGAGGGCGACGCTACCGGACCCGTGCAGTGCACAGGGCTAGGAGCAGTAGGCGCCAGGTCCGCCCACGCACGGCGCTGGTAGACAAGCACCGGCTGGGCAAACCGCATCGAGGGTGCAGGGACTGGCGTCCTCAGCCCCGTGTCAGGCAGAGGAGCCGGGGCCACAACGGAGGGTGATGCCGCCGAACCTGTGCAGGCGATGAGCCAGGGCACGGGCCCGGCGAAGGGCACGGTGGAGCAGTACCTGCAGGAGGAAACGGTAAAGGTGGCTGAACCACCGTGTCAGTGGGAAAAAGAGAGGAGAGGTCAGGGTCAGGTGTGGCAGGTGGTGTGGTGGTGGTGCAAAAGGGGAAGACAGACTCATCAAACACCATATGGCGAGAGATGAGGACCCGACGAGAAGTGAGGTCAAAACACCGGTAACCCTTGTGATCTGGGGAATACTCGAGGAAAACATAGAGAGTCGAACGGGGAGCCAGTTTATGGGGAGTGGTGGCAGTGATGTTAGGGTAACACGCACACCTGAAGACACAAAGTTGATCATATCGAGGAGGGGTACCGAAGAGAGTGTAGTGCGGTGTAGGAGCTGGGCATGCAGTGGAAGGAAGACAGTTTAGGAGATAGGTGGAGGTGTGCAGACTCTCTGCCCAGAAGCGAGCAGGAAGTGACGCCTGGAGCAGAAGGGTGCGCATGGTGTCGTTCGTGGTCTGAATCATGCGCTCCGCCTTGCCGTTTTAGGAGGAAGTATACGGACAAGACATGCGCAACTGGACACCGTGAGAGAGGAAGAAGGCACGGGAGGTGGAGTTATCAAACTCACGGCCATTGTCACACTGTACGGCCTTGATGTTAAGGCCAAACTGAGTAGACACCCAAGCAAAAAAGTGAAGAATAGTGGGGAATGCCTCAGACTTTGCACACAAGGGAAAAGTCCACGAATAATGAGAAAAATCATCAACCACCACAAGATAATATTTGTAACAAAAAATGCTCATGACAGGAGATGTCCATAGGTCACAATGTACAAGATCAAACACATGAGTAGCATGTGAAGTAGAAGACTAAAAAGGAAGACAAACATGATGGCCCAGCTGGCACGCATGACACAAGTGCTCATCGTGAGCCCGAGTACAACGAATGTCAGAACTATGACTAAGCTGCATCAGAGCATCACATCCGGGATGGCCAAGACGATGGTGCCAAGTGGTGGAGGAAGTAGAGGCAGCGAAGGCAGCTGACACCGGCGACAGTGAAGAAAGCGAAGTGGAAGCCGGAAAATGAAGAGTGTAAAGGGGCCCCGAGCTGTCACATAGGAGGAGCAGATGCCGGGAAGCCAAATCCTTCACAGTAAGACCAGAAGAGTCAAATTCAACAGAACAGGAATTGTCAGCTGTAAAACAATGAATAGAAAGAAGGTTATGAACTATAGAAGGTGCAACAAGAATGCCAGGAAGACGAAAAGAGCCATGAGCACCGGTGGCACCCACAGATGTGACAGGAGGACACGACCCATTTGCGACCTTGATGGACGAAAGATGAGAAGAAGAAGGAGGGTGCACAGAGGAGAGTATACCAGGGTCGGGAGTAGTGTGGTAGGTAGCACCCGAGTCAGCAACCCAAGTTGGGCTAGCAGGAGGAGTCAGGGCCATGGTGCTGAAAGTGGACGCCAAGGCCGCCGGGTCCCAACCAATGGGCCCGGGCGAGGCGCCGGGAGGTGCCACTGACGGTCCGGGCGAAGTGCCGAGAGGTGGGGCCCATGGAGCTGCTGAGTGAAACCCCAGAGGAGCACCAGCAAGCATGGCTGCCGACGGGCGAGACTCACTACCGGGAGCCTGGAAGGGCCACATGGAGATGCGCCCTGCCCACGGGTTGTTGAAGGACGACCAGAGTGTACTCCATGGAGGCGCGGGCGCCGGGTTGCTCCCACGGCCAGCACCCACACCACGCCCCCCTGTGCGACGACGGCAGCCACCACGGCCCCCTCCACCCCCGCTCAACCCGGGGGAAGGAGGACCAAGACGAGACGACTGTTGGGAATATGCCCTAGAGCTAATCATGAGATGATGATATTCCGATTGTATCCATGATTAATAAAATGTTCATTGAATATCCATTATAGACAACTTGTATTGATTGGCAATTATGTGAATTTTTTGTGAAACTCAATTACTTGAATGGTTATTCTAAAATTGTCCCTGGTCGGCGTTCTTGTGAGAACACACTTGAATATTAGACCAGCACATGTATTAGTTGATGGCTATGTTTCACAAGTCATGGACATGGAGATGTCAAACTAATAATGTGGGCACATGTGAGACATGTAGGCTGGACTGACCCGACATGAGAAAGTCTCTATTCACTTCATATACGTTATGTCCTTAGACCTGAGATTGTGGTATGTACTCAAGATATGAAACGGCCTACTTAGGGACTGTCAAACACTACTCCGTAACTGGGTAGTTATAAAGTTGGTCTTTGGGTGGTCGGGAAGCATGCTATGAGACATAGACAATCAAGATGGAATTTGGCCCTCTCTACTCGAGTGATATATCACTTGATCACTCAAGTGATTAGATCAACAAATGCATGGCTGTGCTTGGGTTAAGTGTTAACCCACGAGTTGAACCATATATCGAGTGGCAAAGGGAATAACTTGTATATGGTCATAGTGGTTCGTCTGATATGATCTTTGCATGCACGTAGGAGTTGTCACACCTTGCTAGAGGCCGTTGTCAACTATTGGGCGAGTAGAAGTACTCGGCCCATGTCAATGTGTGCGTGAACCCATAGGGTCGCACGCTTAAGGGGCTGGAAGCCTAATTCGGGTTGGACCCGAATTAGACAAGGCTTAGGGTTACTAATGGGCCTCCAACTTGTGAGCTCATTGGGGACGCCTATATAAGCAAGGGGTAGGGCGCGCGGTGAGGGTTACACGCCTTGGATAGCCTCCGTTGCCCACCCCACGCTCATGCCTTCTGTTCCTCGTGAACCTAGCAGTCCGTAGGCGCATCGCTTCTTCCCTGTACGTGTGGGATACCTCAGAGGTGCTGCATCTGGAGCACTGGGATGAACCGCACGAGGAGATTGACGTGATGGATGACCACGTAACTGCACTGCCTGCTGCGACGCGTACGACTACATCGAGTCGTCTTCCGCTGCATCCGCGCGTCTAGTGGTAATCCTGTGACCTGTAACTAGCAGTAGATCCTAGTTTATGAGGCAGAAAAGTTTTGTTTTCTGGCTAGCGTAGCACCCTCATAACCCTTCAGTGGTATCAAAGCCATAGCTGCTCATTATAGTTTCGGATGATGGCATATAGATGATATGCAGAGATATAGATGCGATCTGCTAGTCTTGGTTGCACAGTTTGATTAGATCAATTGTGGAGCGGGGTGGTAGATGGAAACTCAATCTGTTTTCGTGCTCTTGATGCGTGGCCGTGTAACGATCTACTCATACCGGTCGGTTTAATCCGCCATCTGAGTTAAGTGATACATGTAAGACCATACATGTTGGGCATAGATCAATGAGATTGATCTAGTGAAAATAGATGGACTCCGAATGGTTTAGATTCAGGTTGATGAGATCAATCTGATGAGATTTTCATAATGATTTCATAGATGCGATCTGTGTAATCCGATTTCATAGATGATTTCATAATGACCGCCGTTGCTACCTGTCATAGCTCATAGAATCGTTCTACGCCTAACTTGTTTTTGCAGGGTATGATGTGATTGGTATGGCCCATGTGTATGTATGTAATTCATTCATGGCCTGCGTGTCATGTAAGCAACACGGCTGGAGCCATATGTGTTGACATTTAATGTATTGGCCTGCGTGCCGTCTTGTGATCTTGCGACTATGTAATTAGTATAGTCTGCGATAAGATAGTTCTTGGAGGACTTATCACAAGAAGGATGGCACATATGGATCATGGAGATGGAGATCACCATGATGGGCAAGATGATGGAGATGGAGATCACCATTCATTAAAGGGCCATACCATGTCACTATGTGTGAATGTGATTCTCATTATTTGTTCTACTTTCACATGCTATTATGTTTTGTCTACATGAGTGCGGTAGTGAAGTAGAACGATCCCTCAGTAATGTTTAAGTTAAATGCTTCCCCAAACCTTGCACTGTCATAAGTCTTGCACAATCAGTGGTGGTCTATGAAATTAGGGTGCCACTGGTTTTCCTCGACTAGGCAGGTTCGTATCGGATACTTACTGCAAGAAGGTTTGGTTACTTGAACGAGGTCATCCTAACGGTTAGGGATCTTGAAGCATGGAAAGGTTGAGTGCTTGGCATAGGGATGCTAGCCCAACAACAAGAGTCATATGAGATATGATTAGCAAGGTGTTGCTTACCGATCTACCATACCGACCAGCGGTGATGCTAAAACTCATTGGTTGGGATGATAGTTGTGGGTCTTGAATCATTAAGTATCAATTGAGGGATATTGATTTTAGTGGGAGTATATTCTATTTGATATAATTTACTCCTTCATGGATACATTGTCTTAGTATTTTGTATTACTTTTGTTGTAGATGGCCGTTCGCAATCAACCATTTTCTTTGCGTATAATTCTTGAGAAAGATAAGTTGAATGGAACAAATTACGCGGATTGGATCCGTAACCTGAGAATTGTTCTCAGGGCTGAGAAAAAGAAAGATATTCTAGGCACCCCATTACCAGATGAGCCTGGTGAAAATGCACCTGCTGCTGAAAGAGCCGCTTACAAGAAAGCATGCGATGCTGATCTTGAAGTGAGTTGCCTTATGCTTGCTTGTATGGAACCTGATCTGCAGATGCATTTCGATAACAATCACTTAGCGAACAATATGATCGTGGTGCTTGAGGAGATGTTCCACACGCAGGCCAGGACTGAAAGGTTCAATGTCTCTAAGGTGCTTGTGGAAACCAAGCTTGCAGAGGGCGTAGCAGTAGGACCATACGTAATCAAGATGGTTGGTTACACTCAAAGGTTGGAGAAGCTAGGCTTCCCAATCGGCCAAGAGTTGGCCACTGATTTTATTCTCTCGTCTCTTCCACCTAGCTATGGAAACTTCATCTCGAACTACCATATGCATGGAGCGGAGAGAGCCTTGAGTGAACTGTGTGGTATGTTGAAAATAGCAGAAGCTGACATCAAGAAAGGTGTTAGCAGTAGCCAAGTGTTGGTGGTCCAGAACAGACCTTGGTTTAAGAGTGGGGCAAGAAGAAGGGCAAGGCTAGAGACGAGATCTCTAAGCCAAACCCATCTACTGCTAAGGCTGGACCATCTGCAAATTCAGACTGCTTTTATTGCAAGGGGAAAGGTCACTGGAAAAGGAATTGCAAGGAGTACTTGGCGTCCTTAGAGAAGGATGGTGGCGGTAAAGGTATTATTGCTACTTGTACCCTTGTCGTTCATGTTACGGACATTTTTCTCGCTAATTCATATATCAATTTCTGGGTATTTGATACCGGATCAGTTGCTCATATTTGCAATACGATGCAGGGAATGATAAGAAGTAGAAGCGTGGAAAAGGGAGAGGTTGACATCCGTATGGGCAACAATGCAAGAGTTGCTGCGTTGACTGTCAGAACGATGCAACTTCACCTGCCATCAGGATTTATCATGGAATTGAATAATCGTTATTTTATTCCTAACTTAAGTCGAAACATTATATCACCTTCATGTTTGATGAAGGATGGTTATTCTTTTACGAGTAAAGACAATGGTTGTGTGATCTCCAAGAATGACATGTTTATGGCTTTTGTATCCATTGTGAATGGATTATTTATTTTAAATCTTGATGATGCACCTGTCTATAATGTTACTGCTAAACGGCCTCGGCTTAATGAGTTAAGTCCTACCTATATGTGGCATTGTCGCTTGGGTCATATAAGTGAGAATCGCATGAAGAGGCTCCATGATGATGGTCTTCTAACTTCGTTTGATTTTGAATCATACGAGACATGTGAGGCTTGCCTGCTAGGCAAGATGACCAAGGCGCCATTCAAAGGATTTCCTGAGAGGGCGTCTGACTTGTTGGAACTTGTACATACTGATGTATATGGACCAATGAGCACGACAGCTAGAGGAGGTTTTCAATACTTCATAACTTTTACTGATGACTTTAGTAGATATGGATATATCTACCTAATGAAGCATAAGTCTGAAACATTTAAAAAGTTCAAAGAATTTCAGAATGAAGTAGAGAATCAACGTGGCAAGAAGATCAAGGCCTTGCGATCTGATCGTGGAGGCGAATATCTAAGTCACGAGTTTAGCAATCATCTTAAGAGTTGTGGAATTGTTCCACAGCTTACGCCACCCGGAACGCCTCAGAGAAACGGCGTGTCTGAGCGACGTAATTAGACCTTGTCGGACATGGTTCAGTCTATGATGAGCCAATCAGACCTACCTTTATCGTTTTAGGGATACGCTCTAGAAACAGCCGCTTTCACATTAAATAGGGTACCATCTAAGTCCGTAGTTAAGACACCATATGAGATGTGGACTGGTAAGAGTCCCAGTTTGTCTTTTTTGAAAAATTTGGTTGTGAAGTTTATGTCAAATGACTTATATCAGATAAACTAACACCCAAATCGGACAAGTGCTTTTTCGTGGGATATCCAAAGGAAACTTTAGGGTATTATGTCTATAACCAGACTGAGGGCAAAGTGTTTGTTACTTGAAACAGTGTTTTCTTAGAGAAAGAGTTTCTCAAAATAGAAAAGAATGGACAAAAGGTGTATCTTGAAGAAGTTCAAGATGAGCCAGTAGGGACTGACTCTACGAGTGATGCTATTGTAGCAGAGCAAGTTGAGACACCCATGGCAGTGGAGACACCGCCACAACCACGAAGATCAGCAAGACTTCGTGCATTGCGTGGGGATTTGTTATTGTTAGACGATGACGAACCTGCGGATTATGCGAAAGCTATGATGGATCCAGATTTCGAGAAATGGCAAAGTGCCATGAGATTCGAGATAGATTCCATAGGAGACAATCAAGTTTGGAACTTGGTTGACCCGCCTGATGGGGTTAGACCCATTGAGTGCAAATGGATCTTCAAGAAGAAGAAGGATATGGACGGAAATGTTCACATCTATAAAGCTCGGCTTGTCGCAAAGGGTTTTTGGCAAGTTCAAGGGGTTGACTACGACGAGACATTCTCGCCGGTAGCGATGCTTAAATCTATCTAGATCATTCTAGCAATTGCTGCATATTTTGATTATAAGATATGGCAGATGGATGTTAAAACAGCCTTTCTAAATGGGTATTTAGAAGAGGACGTGTATATGATACAGCCCGAAGGTTTTGTTGATCCTAATAATGCTGGAAAGATATGCAATATTAAGAAATCTATTTATGGGTTAAAGCAAGCATCTCGGAGTTGGAATCTTCGTTTTGATGAGGTCGTCAAAGGGTTTGGCTTCTGTTAGAATGAAGAAGAACCTTATGTTTACAAGAAGGAAAGTGGGAGCGCTGTTGTGTTTCTGATCTTGTATGTGGATGACATACTATTGATTGGGAATGATATTCCTATGTTGCAATCTGTAAAGACTTCACTGAATAATAGTTTTTCTATGAAGGATTTAGGAGAAGCAACATACATCTTGGGCATTAAGATCTATAGAGATAGGTCGAGAAGGCTGATAGGATTAAGCCAGAGTACTTACATTGACAAGATGTTGAAGAGGTTCAAAATGGAATAGTCCAAGAAAGGGTTCTTGCCTGTGTCACATGGTGTGCGCTACAGTGATAAGAAGTGTCCTTCCACTGATGCTGAGCGCAACCGCATGAGTAAGGTTCCATATGCTTCGGCAGTTGGTTCCATCATGTACGCCATGATATGTACTCATCCAGATGTAGCCTATGCTCTAAGTGTTGTGAGCAGGTATCAAGCCAATCCTGGTGAGAGTCACTGGACATTGGTTAAAAACATTCTTAAGTACTTACGAAGGACTAAGGATGTGTTCCTAATCTATGGAGGTGAGGAGGAGCTTCCAAACCGACGGGGATGATTCACTATCTCAATCAGGTTTTGTGTCCACAATAAATGGTGGTGCAGTTAACTAGAAAAGTTCCAAGCAGGAGATGGTGTCTGATTCTACAACAGAAGCCGAGTACATTGCAGCTTCTGGCGCTGCAAAGGAAGGTGTCTGGTTGAGAAGGTTCCTCATTGATTTTGGTGTGTTTTCAAATGCGTTGGGCCCATTGAATTTACATTGTGATAACAATGGGGCAATTTACATTGTGATAACAATGGGGCTCATTGGGGATGCCTATATAAGCAAGGGGTAGGGCGCGCAGTGAGGGTTACACACCTTGAACAGCCGCCGTCGCCCTCCCCACACTCGTGCCTTTTGCTCCTCGTGGACCTAGCAGTCCGGAGGCGCATCGCTTCTTCCCTGTACGTGTGGGATACCTCGGAGATGCTGCATCTGGAGCACTGGGATGAACCGCGCGAGGGGATTGACGTGACGGACGACCATGCAACTGCACTGCCTGCTGTGACGCGTACGACTACATTGAGTCATCTTCCGCTGCATCTGCGCGTCTAGTGGTAATCCCGTGACATGTAACTAGCAGTAGATCCTGGTTTATGAGGCAGAAAAGTTTTATTTTCTGGCTAGCGTAGCACCCTCATAACCCTTCAACGACGGCGGCGGAGTAGCCACAAGTGCAGCCGAGGAAGACGAGGACCCCGGTGCAGAGGTGGGCCCGGGCTGGATGCCCTGAGTGAGCTCCTCCATGACAAGGTCGTCACGAACCTGCAGGAAGGTGGGGAAGGGCCGCTGCCGGGTGATCCACGTCCGGAGGTGAGCGTAGCGGTCACTAAGCCCGCGGAGGACGTTGAGGACCAGGATGTGTTCCTCTACGGGCCAGCCAAGGTCGCCGAGGGAGTCCGCCATGCCCTTCATTTTGTGGCAGAAGTCACCGATGGAGAGGTTGCCCTGGACGAAGGTCCGGAAGCTCACATCGAGACGCAGAGCCTGGGCCTCGGCGTTGCCCAGAAACTAGCCCTCGAGCGTCAGCCAGGCCCCGCGAGCGTACGGAGTGTTGCGGATGAGGTCGTGGAGGTCCAGGGAGATTATCCCCAGAATCCAGGAGAGAACGATGCTATCGTGGCGCAGCCACGAGGCGGTCGGGACCGTGCCCCCGGCGTCGAGGAGGACATGGTCGTCGAGGACGTAGCGGCGGAGAGTGAGGAGGACCAGGTCCCGCCAGCAGCGTAGGAGGGCGACTCTGGCTCGAGGACGACCGAAACCAGGAGCCGGATGTTCTGGACACCCCCGGCCTGGTAGTGAAGCTGAGCCACGAGTGGGTTGGCCGGGTCGTGCCAGAGGACCGCGGCGGTGGACACGCGGTGACGCGCCGAGCCAGAGGAAACGGCCCCACCGTCGTGAGAGGCAGGAGAGGCGAGGAGCTGCTCCGCGTCGGCGATCTGCTTAGCCAGTGCAGCGGCCGCATCGTGCTCGCTCTCCCAAGCGAGGGCGGCATCCCGTAGACGAGCATGTCCCGCTGCGTATTCAGCTCGGGCAGCGGCGAGGGCGTTGACGAGGGCGGAGTCGGGCCTCGTCACAGTGCCCGGGGCCCCAGCGCCAACGCCCGGGGGAACGCCTACGGGAAGGGCTCCTGCCGGTTCGGCGACCGGGTCGGCCCCCTCGGCCCCGACGCCCAGCCCGGCCCCCGCGCCCAGCATCAGGACGAGGGTGGCGGGCGGCGGGCGGCGTCGGCGGTGGGGGGGCGTGCAAATCACCGGTGCCCACTCCGCTCGCCCCGGCCCCGACGCCCGCTCCAGGCCCCCGCACGGCCTTGGGGCGACGCTGGGCGGCGGCGGCGGTGGTTTCCACCCAGGTTGGGCCGTCGGGGAAGGGGGGAAAGGAGTGGAGGTAAGAGGGAGGTGGGGGAGGAGGAGGGGGCCGGCCTGCCATGGCTCGGCGGCGGCGGCGTGCCAGCCGGCGGAGGAGGGGCGGCGGCAGGGGAGGGGAAGAAAGGGAAAACTAGCTTGATACCATGTTAGAATTAGGATTTCTCATTGATGGGCTAACCCTAGGAAGGGTAGCTATATAGCCAGTCATACATGGGCCTCATGGGCCTATACTCCAACGATTTGCTCTTACCCATAGGAGTGTAAGAAGATGAGCACAGGATGATGCATTATATACTTTTAGGATACAAAAAAGAATGAATAAACTAAAAAGTTCAGTACAAAGATATTTTGAAGAATTTCAATACACTAATTATAAAAGTAGATGAATGAGAGCACCACCCAATTTTAGTTCGCTCTGTAGCTCAATGCAATCATGTACCATAACTGATATCAAGAAGACAAGAACAGTTCATGAACATAAAGAGGGACCTCACAAAGCAAAGGAAAGCCTCACGACTGACATGTACAATGGGGGTCTCAGAGAAGTGCTTAGGCAAAAAAGAAAAAGAAAAAGAAAAAAACTTGCCATGTCATATCTATTTGGTGTTTATAAGGACGACAAGATGCTTAATTTTTTTAAGAGGTTCTTAATGATGTGGCATATTCTCTCTTCAAGAACTCATGCCTAAGCACCGATTACGGATTGATACAATTATGGAGTGAACTAGTTGTTTCCATGTTGTAAGTGACATCGTTGATATTATGTGAGTTTCAGAGACTATCTAAGTCTGAAATCTAAACAGTTCAAGAAGAAACAATTATTTTGATGACAACATCCCCTTGATCTAAAAAATGAGGAACAAAACCATGCTGCCACACCTACTAAACTGTCGGTTCATTGCATCCCATGGTTTATTACGGGGACGGGTTACATTGCATCCAAGTTAAAATGCTAGGAAGGATGGTATACTCATCCTCTGTTTGAAATAGGAGAACTGCCTATTGTATTAAAAAGAGGAGCCCAGAAAGACACTTTACAAACCATATACACAATATAAAGGTACAACGAAGCCACAACTCCAAAGCCTGATGGTACCCATCCTCAGAGTTAAACACCCTATTGCAACCGTAAACAGTACCTTACCCTATGGTGACGGTTCCCAGCCGGCCAGCCGATGGCGGAAGCTGGAACCCCCGTCGGAGGCGGCGCAGAGGTACGGCTGTAGAGGAATCCAGCACCCGGGCGATAAATGCGTCGCGCACCTTAGCGGCTTAGCGATGTGCGTTGAACCGTCGATGCGGCGGCGAAGGTCTCCGGCGAACCACCCGAGACTGAGAACACGCGTGTGGACAAGGATGGGCTTTTTTATTCTTTTTTTATTCAGGATGGGCTCAAATTTGACAGGGCTGTAGTCTATGCAGACCACATCCAGATGGGCTTGCTCCTAAAAAAACAGATGGGGGCTTTGACTCTTTGAGTCCAGCACTTTCCAATAGTCATGAAGAAAAGAAACAGCATCGGCTCAAAAAAAAAGCACTATAGTCATGAAGCAAAGAAACAGCGCTACTTGCACGATAAAATTTTTGCTTCAATACGTGAAATTGCACTCGCTTGAAAATTACAGCTTTGCTAAACAAAAGATAAACCTTGTGTCTTGAAAGATGACTGTACGTGAAATATGACTGTAATTTGGGCACGACATTTTCAAATGCTCTTCCAGTTATCACACTTGGTCTTGAAAGACATAAACTGTCAAAACTCAACACAAACTTCTCATTTTTTTAGACAAACAGGAGGGGTTACCCTCCACTGTAAATTTATTAAAAAGATGTAAAAAAGACAGAAAGTTTGTACAAGACGAATCAATCAAGAACAGAAAAAGAGAGAAAATTAAGAAGATTACCAACAGAGTGTCGACCCATGTAACCATTTGTGGAAAGTGTTTATTCTTCAGTTGATGAATGGCCATGATAAATTTCGGACAAAAACTAGTTTGACAATATCGAGAGGTGGTTTTATATCTTCGAAGATGAACATATTCCTCATGTCAAAATAATACAGCTGAGTAATACTATAAATCCGGCAACGCACCAACACATGTATTGTCGGGGAAGAGGAAGAGGACAAAGAGGAGACGAGGCCTGGGGTGGCAACGGCAAGGGTGCGAGGGGGAGGCGGCGAGGCGTTGTGCGTTTTTTTCTTTTCCGTGTTAACGAAGCGAAGGCTGAGGGATGGTGCTCATACACTATTGCAAACAGTTGCATAGGCTGCTAGCCTCGTGTTTACTTGTGGATGAGGGTTATCTTTTAATTTCCATGAAGAAAGGTACCCATAATAATTGCCTTCGAAAATTTTCAAAAATTATAGAGGCCTGATTCCAAGAGTCGGGATAGAGATTGATTGACAAAATCCCAACGAGAAGTCCCGCAAACTGACGATGTAGGAACAAATGTTCTAACGTCTCTTCACGATCAAAGGAGCATATAGAACACAAGAGTCAGATGACATTTCTGGTATATTTCTGGTACTTGTATGTTTTTTTAACAAAAGTAAAAAAAAACTTTGTGCTTAGGTCGGCAATAACTATTCCATGATATGCAAAGACAACCGGAGTATCAGTGTGCTCTCAACTAGATGTTTATAAACCTTTTGTGAAGAGAAATATAGCAACTGAAAGAAGTTGAAGTGGGGATTAGATCGAAGACTGATGTAGCTCATAAATTGTTGAAAAGCAATCACTGAAAGAGGTAAGTGAAAAAATCCCAGATATTATTACTTGTCTTCAAGCGATGAAAGGATATTGTTGAATGGTTGGCGAAAGGAAAAAAAAGCTCTAGCTAGATAGATGCCAAACCCTTGAAAGAGTCATTCAATTTTATCAGGTCACACTCGCATCTCGAGAAGGATCCTTTTTTGATGTGACCGAGCAACTTACCATGGTAGTAATAGCAATGCCCAAATACGATTCACCCATGCATGGAACATCAATTCTATTAAAGAACTTATATATGCCGATGTTTCAGAAGGAGAGCTTCATTCTGGATTCTAAGGTTCAAGACCCCAAGGCCTCCTTCATGTTTGGGTGTCAAAACACCATGTCCCAATCCGCTTTGGTAGGTTTATGGTTATGGCTATGCATGTACGTCCCCCTCTAAAGACAATGCTTTCATAACTTATTAACTAGGAGAATTGTTTATTTGGTCTTAAAAAAGATTCGGTTACTTATTTAGTTTTTTTTTGAATTTGTTTATTTAACCTCAAAATAAAAATTTATTACTTATTTGATCTTCTGTTATTTTAGAGGCTCTAACGGTGTTAAGTGGCATGTAAAAAGACTCTTTTTTCCCTGTGCAAAAAATATTGAAAAAACAGATATGTCTAGCAGATTGCTGATCCACCATTGACCAGCTCGGAGCGCAGCACCACCAGGCGCCGCCGTGCCCGCGGGTCGAGCCGCGAGGCCGATGGACGGGAGGACGAAGATGCCGGTGAGGACGAGCTGCAGAGGCGAGTTGTGGAAGCGACGGTCGCCTTCGATGCCCCCGTGCCACCACCGGGTTCAAGGCAGAGGGGCTCGCCGCCGGTTGTGCCTGCGCGGACGACGGTCAGAGGAGGTGCCTGCACGGATGCCCACCGGTGGAGACGTCAGGGACGGTGCACCTGCGCGGACGCAACGGGGAGGCGCCTGCACGGACTCCTGTCGGAGAAGGAGCCATCCCATCTGGGTCGGGGTGCCACGCGCGGGGTCAACCCGCCGTTCCGCCGCCTAAGGAGCCGGGCCGCCATAGCCGGCCTCGGAGTTGAGGTGGGGAAGGGCTTCCGTGGCCTCCGGGTCGGGGTGCCTCGCGCGGGAACCCGCCGTGCCGCCGGATCCGCAGGACGATGGGGAGGAGTCATCGTCGTCGAGCTGGGGGGCGCCGCCGTCGCCATCGGGGTGGGGGAGGGCGCCGCCGCGGAAGGGGATGGGGCTGCAGCTATCACCGGAGGGAGGGAAAAGAAGGGCACACTCGCCCAACGGGACCGAACAGAGCAGGCGGCGTCGCAGCTTCCAGGGGAGCGGATCCTCCGTTGGCGGCCCCGGATCCGCCGGCGTGGGCGGTGGCGGCGGCCCCTTCTTGCCGTCCTCCATCGAGCGCGAGTTTTTTTCCTGTATCCATATCGAGTCGGGCGAGGAAGACACGGCCGATGGGTGTCGTGCGGTGTCAAGAAGCCTGAGGGCAAACGTGTCTTTTCGCGTGTGATGTAGCGGACAACTTGCCAGAATGGGTTAACGGATCGGACGGAAGACCAAATAAGTAATAAATTTTTATTTTAAGGTTAAATAGATAACTTAAAAAAAAAGCTAAATAAGTAATCAAACTTTTTTCAAAGCCAAATAAGTAATTTTTTCTTATTAATTTGCTTGATCACAGTTTCAGAGAGATAAAAAGTGCACATAATTAAAAAATATGAAGAGTATAGAAAATACTGAAATTAGTGAGCTCCAGCTTGCATGCTAGAGAGAAAGACTGTCATGCTTGCAAGGAGACACATTTGTTAATAAAAGGCCATTTAACTTTTCCACCCTAGGTTTGGAATGTCCCAATGGAAGGCCTACATATGTGAAAAAAAAAGATCCCTTAGCACAACCAAAAGTTTTAGCTATATGATTAATTATATCCTCTTCCAAATTAATAGGAACCATATCATGCTATTGACATAGTTAGCCTTTAACCAGAAGCCAAAAAAGAGTTCTTCATAATGTTGTTGGTATTTCTTAAGCTTAAGTAGAGAATACTGCAAGTGGACAGGATATACCATTGTAGCACATCACATCATTATTTATTATATCCCAACGAAAAGTGGTAGCTAGGAATGATAAGAGATATCTTGTATCTACCATAACTTGGTATCGAATAGTGTAGAGGGGGTGATCGAATGTTGATAGGAAGGATGATG
Source organism: Bothriochloa decipiens (assembly GCA_023333625.1). Lineage (NCBI taxonomy): Eukaryota > Viridiplantae > Streptophyta > Magnoliopsida > Poales > Poaceae > Bothriochloa > Bothriochloa decipiens. The sequence goes on from CM041629.1 coordinate 51,310,616, forward strand.
AAACAACTTCAAGATAACTTAGTGTAAGGTTCATGTGCTTCTAACTCTACTTTGACTAAAAATTTTCCTTTAGAAATCAAAATGTGAAGTCACAAAATCACCATGATCAGGTCATGTAGAATTGCTAAGATAAGTGCTACATCTTCTTCCCAAAACACATCCATCACTAGCTCCATGCTGTCCCAACATGCATTCAATTCAACCAATGTCATCATGAGCTTTCCAGTCGTTTTTACTGTCTATATTCTATAGTAGAAACCAGAATATGGATTTTGCTCCTTCGGTACCGCTCCCAGCCCTGTAGTAGTCAATAATGAAAGGAAAACTCAACTACAAGCATTAAAGTGTTTCTATGAAATAAAATCTCCTCAAATTAAATTATTGTTATATGAATGGCACCCCGTTCAAAAATCTTAATGAGGTAATGTGATCTATATAAAATCTAATAATAGTAAACAAATTTACAAAACCATCGATAATGTCAGTCTCAATTATTGCATCACATCAGTCATCATTCCTCTGGAAATTTAGAGCCTATAACATTGGTCATATAAATACATCTTTATATTTTCCATAGTTAGACTTTACATTACTGATTTTGTGAGGTAGCTTCTCTCTCTAAAACTAAAATTTACATTACTGATTTTGTGAGGTAGCTTCTCTCTCTAAAACTAAAATATCCTTGTCACACGCAGGTGATAGGAAATATTTCTGAAGTACTATTTACATTGAACAGGGCAAGTATTACATGGGAAAAGGCTAAAGAGTTGAAAGGAGCATTGTTACATATCTCTTGATTATATGATAGAGTTGCGAATATTTAAGGAAAGCTTTTAATTCTTGAATTCTTGTTTTGAATGAATTTGTATAATTTTATATTTTATAAATTAATTTTTCAAAACATTTTTGAATGCAAGCTAACTGTTATTATGTATATAGGTTGTGGGCTTGTGGCCTATTAAGTTTTAGAGGCGCTTGCATTTTGGATTAGAGATAGAGATGGTAGGTGGACATTGTGCCAAATTTCTCAGTTTTCATCGATGTTGTGTTTGTGTGCTTATATCTCAGGTGAGAATTCTAAACTGCTACTTCGTTTGAAGAAGCATGCAACTTCAGTGAGTGTTGTGGAAGATGAGAATTTAGATTCTTTGAACACTAAGTTTATTTCAGACTTCATGCTTCCAACCAGGTTTCTAGGTACTTGACGTCTCTCATCCATATACTTCACGTAGTCCAACCAAATGTTTCATAGTGACTCATCATGCTTTAAAAGTTTTGTTGGAAGCTCTCTCTATTTGCCTTACCACTGTTATTCTAATCTCTTAAGATCTATCATAGCATCCTAGATATACTAATTAGGGTGATTGACTAATCTTAACATTTAATATATATAAAAAATAAAAAATGGAATATAATGCTGGCTGAATGTTGAATGTATGTTAACACTCCATGAACCTAATGCTGATATATTCAAAATTATTTAGGCCTAAACATTAATCTAATATTATTACAGATACAATTTTTTCATAAACTTCAAAAGTTGAATTTGCAATCTTGAGAAAATGATTTCCTTTTCTTTGTAAAATTGTAAAATGTAATAGTCATGAAATCAACAATTCTCATATTAAAGAAAAAACTCTTTTTGGACACGTGCGTGTCGCATGTGCATTTCCCCTAGTGCCCATAAAAAAAGAACAAATTATGGAGCTAATCCCATCGCATAAAAGTCTTAGTGAGATCAAAACATGATATCGCATATGTGGGAATTGTTTGTGCGATGGCCTTAATCAAAGTTTCCTTTCCTACTCTTGATAGAAGCTTTTCCTTCCATCTTGGACTTTGATTTCCCCACATGAATTCCCAAATATTTAGTTGATAATGTTTCCCATGTAACACTCAATTCAACAAGAAAACATATTCTCATGTTGTCTCGAGTATTTTACTAAACATCGCTGAGGACTTCTCATACAATTGTAGCACATGTTGCAGGCACATTGCACTCTCATCATTAACTTTTAAGATAAGGAGTCGTCTACAAACAAAAGATAATAGTTAGAATTTGTATCAACACTTACTAGCTCCCACAACAAACTATCCTATTACGAGAGTACGATGGAGCTATTCCAAATGAGAGGTTGCTCATGAATGGAGAGGGGGTGTAACCCTCTATTCATACTAGTTTGAGTGGGCTCATGGATCCTTGTAATGCATCTTCTCCTTCCTTGGATGAAACCTCATTCAGTCAATGGTGAGGATCTTCACTTAGTGTGTTTCTTTGCATGAGAACATGATGAAAGTTGATGGGGGTCAAAGGTGGTCGACGGAGCGTAGGAGGGGTCACCCTTGATCAAGAGTGGGTATATGTTGGTGGGACCTCCTTTTCAAGTCAATTTGTAGAGATGTGGGCCATCCAATCCTTTTGCTTTGATTGTGAGCCATTAAGAACAAGCACAACTTTGATCCAAGGGTGTATGTTGGTTTGGAAGTGTGTCACATGGATTATGGCAGCATGGGAAGGTAATGGGCACCATAGGGGTGGCTGGCATCGACCCTCCTATGGTAGGCCTACAAGCTCTTCTTCATTTAGCTTGTATCTACATACAAATACTCCATGGATATGTGAAACTTTTTATTTGATAAAAGTAAGCTCATATATGCTTATTTTCCTTTTGTTCTAAGGTTGTTAATGATGTTTTGAGTATATAAATTTTGACATTTTCACCATCAACAAGATCCCCCCAATATTAATCTTTGCTCATCCTAAGCAAACAATTAAAACTTAGACTTCATGGATCAAGAGTTGCTACTATGCTTCACTTCAATACTATACAATGTACGACAAATATATTCCCACCTTTGAGTGGGAAGATTAGAAATGTTGATGACTCACCCATATTACCTTAGTCATTCATGGGGCATATGGCCTTTTCCTTTGTCTTGAGTGCTTGAGAGATAGAACAACCTTGACTTGAGCACCATAATGTTCCTCATGATTTATGTTCCAGAATTAATCATGAACTTTCTTAATTAGCTGACTATATGGTAGATATGTACATGCACAAAAAAGACAGAAATAGGTCGTGGGATAAATAGGATGCTAAATTTGAGGCATCAGTTGTATGCAGCAAACATTAATCATTAGAGTTTTCATGATTACAAGAAAGATGGTGCCACTGTTCGATAGTTGAGAAATCTAATAATATAATGTGCATTATAAAGAAAACTTAAACTCCTTAAGTGTATCTTACCTGACAAGTTTGTGGCTGGTGTGTGAATTGTTGCAAAATTACCTTTTCCCTAGAGGGGTTTCGATACTACTCTCAAACACAAGAAAATGAAATTCATATCAGTTGAAAATGTGGTAGCATCTCTTGATGTTGAGGTGAGTCGACCACACAAAAGGGAAAAGAATAAGGCAGTCAATATCATGACCACTAGCAACAATGATGATGGGTATGGTAGTTTACCTATTGTACTTTAAGTATTTTAATCTCTATTTTGATGGATTGATACAGGTGCTTGTTCATGTCTCAGCTAAGATCTATATTCTTTTTCTTACAAAGTCGCTCAAGGTTCCTCCATGCTAAAGGGGAATTGGTCGACCACATGCTTTTGTGGTGTTGACATGATAGATTTGATGTTTACTCCGAGAAACATCGTGCAACATGTCCCTTTTATGAACAAAAATCTTATGAGCGGATCCCTTATATGTAGGGATGGGTCGAAGGTAGTGTTAGAGTAGTACATTTAATAAAATAGTGACGTTGAAATGTGGACTATTTATTGTTGAAGTCTATGAGCGTGGTGGCTTGTTTTCTTGTAAGACTTTTGTAATAAATCGGTGAAACATATGTGTGGCACTGTAATGATGATGCGATTATTTGGCACTCTCATTTATGTCATGTTAACTTTGGTTTAAAGTCATGATTGTTCAACATGAGTTTGAACAATTATGACTTGGTTAAACTTAAGATAAGTTGACTTTGACTAAATCTAGAATTAAATTCTTTGGACGACATGCATTTCAAGGCAAGCTTTTATGAGGTTTGGTATATCCTTTGAATCAAGAATTTACATTATTTGGTGATAGTACATGCATTGTCAATGCAAAGTTCTATGAGTTTTGGTTTATCCTTTGATTCCTTTTTGTATGACGTCCATGGCCGCGATATGATGCACAACATATACAAGAAGGAGACTATACTCAGATTCTAGGTGGCCTAGCTATATGGCGCTGAGCTGCCTTATGTTCATGGGGAAGATGAGCGGCGCCGACCCGTCGAACGCGGTGCTCGTGAGCTTCCTGCCCGCGATCTCCGTGGGATGGTACACGTGGCTGGTCCTGCTGTCGCAGTAGAAGCTCAGCGGCGTGCACCCGATCTTGGCGTTCATGTCCCCGAGCCCGCAGCAGGCCGCTTTGGCCTCGGTGAAGCCGTACGCCGCCGGGTTGTCGATGTACAGGAGCAGCGCGGCGGAGGAGTCGAAGAGTGCGTAGTGCATGTCGGCGTGGCGCGCGGCCATGCCGCTCAGGAGCGACGCCGCGGCGGCGTTGTAGCGCACGGAGATGCCGTTGGCCACGGCGCTGCAGTCCTTGGTGGGGCTGAGCTCCCGCAGCGACGGCGTGCACCACACGGGCCCCGTGCCCAGGAATATCACCTTGCGTGCGCCCAGGTCGTAGACGCGCTGCAGCTGCCCCGTCAGCGTCTGGATCAGCGCGTCCACGAACTGCTGCGATGGGTCGGCCGCGGCGCCGCCGGTGGCCTGCTTGGTGGCGGCGGCTGCGGAGTTGGCTTTGGCGTAGTGGATGATGTCGTTGCTGCCGATGGTGATGGCGAAGAGGGACTTGGCCAGGTGAGCCGTGGCCTGCGTCTGCCACAGGCTCTGCACCAGCGACGCCTGCACCGACGCGAAGTAGTCGATCTGCTTGTCGAAGCTGATGCATCGGTCCTGTGTGCATGCGCAACATCGTATCATTAATGCATGTCCGACATCTTTGTTTCTCAAATAATGGCAATCATGATTAGAGACTGGCGCACCTCGTTTGTGGCGTTGGAGACTCCTGCGCCACCGGAAGCGAAGTTGACGCCGTTCGCGTAGTTGGGGTTGCTGCTCGACGACATAGCGAGATACGGCGGCGAGGTTGCCAGCCCCAGGTTTTCAGCTGCAAGCAGGATGTCAAAGATGACATGTTTTAATTTCTGATCGATGATGAAGCCCACGTTTTACTAGGCTGTTTAGACACTGTACAGACTTGCTTGAAAGACTGTTTGTGGTCAAAATTTCACGGAACCATATTGGAACGTGAGATAAAAATGAAATATATGTGCAAACTTAACTCATTTGCATATGTCAACTAAATTTATTTTTTCCCAGAATACAAAACACTTTAGCTTTCTAAAGATAAAAAGCTTCTTGACCTTTAATTTCTGCCGTATTTTTGCACTGTTCTGTCCGGAAGCATATCTAAGGTTTACATAATCAATCTTAGCATTCTGTGCCGGGTGGATTTTTCTTGGCTCATGAACTATTGTGATAGATACTAAACTGCCATTTTGACTGAAACAACTCAAAACTGTATTTAGGCCAGCCAATAAAAAAGATGTCGACTTCAATTTTAAATGAAAAACATAGCTTAAAAAATGAATTTATGTTCCCTATTTGTTCAGGTTGTGAGAGCTGATTATTGACTTTGATTTAGCAAAGCAATAAGTCTCAGCCACTCTGTAGAAATGCAACACGGAATCAGTTAACGAATATATAGATACAGGTAATAAGGTGTCCTTGATTGCAAACTTGTGAGGCATGGGGCATCTTAGTTTGCAGAAGTTTTAGTTTTCAAGACTCCTAAGCAGAAAGACTTGGTGGGCAATGCCATAAGAAGAATGAAGCCACATGGTATACGGCCCATAGAGTCTGGGAACAATAAACTAAAATCCTTCTACTTTATACTAGCTTGTCGATATCCAATTTTAGTGATACTATATTTATTTGATTTTAATCATGGCCAGTTTGCTGAAGGTATTGCTTCAGCAAACAAATCTGTCAAGGCCAGCATGCATGGGAAAAAGTGGGACAAATAGTGTAATTAATTATATTTTGTATATTTAGTAATTACTTAACTTGAGAAGAATTACTAATTGGTCTTCAGCTCAATCCATTGTTTCTGATTTCCGCCCACATATGTATTCACATACACATGTTCCCGTTTGCAGCCTACCAGTTTCTTCAGTCACATTCAGGAACCATATGATGGTATAAGATTTCCACGAGGGGCAATGGTGTATATGTTCTCCAGTGCCTGAATTGTTAAACAAGGTATAGAATGGGTGGCTGAACTACACATACTGAGGTTCTGTGTGGTTTGCTCTGATTTTTCATATCCCTCCCACCTTGGTGGCATTATTATTTCAGCATATCAGTCTTCATGGTTGGGTGATGGTCTATGCGCAGGTGGGATTCAAGCTCCCGCGAATCGAGCTTGGCGTCGTTCGCAGCCACATCAATTTAAACGATAGGAGGGGGAGCCCATTCAGGTAGTAAATAGTATTAGCATGTATGCCAAACTTCGTTTTTCTAGATAGATGGAGTATTTCACTCTTTCACTATTCCTAAGATTCTAACATGCTTTTGTGTTTAGTTTCGTCATATAATGGAACCGTTGCAAAACAATGAAGGTCGTACACCATTTGCAGACTTGACAAATACCATCAATGGCAGTAGTTATTTATACACATGTCCAGAGACACTTTAAATTGTATTATTTGCGGTGATTGAGTAAATATATTAACTTATATTTTCAAACAGCTGGTCAGACAATTGCTCATAACAATAGTTGTCTATTTTGACTGATGGGTTCCTATTAATGGCTCAAAGAAATATTTGTGCTTTCTGTGAATATTTATGTTTTTTTATCTAAATTAAGTGTTATAATAATTTTACAACTGAAGGATAATGGCATGGTGTGGCCTCTCAATACTTAACGCATGGTTCTCCAGTTGATGCCCTTAGGCGACCCGTGAAACATTTTTAAACATGCTGCATTGAACATTGGTTTTGACCTTAAGGTAACCTTGATATTGTTGTAGCCACAGTAGGAAAAACTCAGACATGGGCTTGATGAATTTTTGGTCGCATTACCTTTTGAGAAATAAGCCTATGTTCATGGCTGTCCAGTTGCAATGCATGGAAAATATTTGTTCTGTGCACCATTATTAGGAGATAAGACTAAGACCAGGGTAAGACAATGCATGAAAAAATAGATATCAAAAATTTCTTTCTGCCCAACATCATGGAAAGATCAATAGTTTCGAGCTTGAGGCACTGTGCTCTCCATGATTTTGTTAATTTCATGAACTTAGCCTTTTCGAGTAAATATCATTTTAACGTCGTTATTTAGTTTCACGGTACTATGTAGTGTTATATTTTTGTGCGATCCATGTATTTTTAGTAAAAAAATTAATTGTCCCGGACATGCTACCTAGTAGAATAGTAAATCTAAAAAAAGGAATAGTATAGTAGAAATGTAGAATAGGGCCTTCCCTGTGCATGTGCAGGGAGAGCGACAGTGCAGGGCCTGAAGTTCCACAGGCCTCCAACTCCAAATATATATAGTATATACACACACACACATAGAGATAAACACATCAGGAGCCTTGGCCTTTGGCTCATTAGCAAAGCCAGCAGGACTTAGCAAAGCCAGCAAGACTTGTTGGCGGGCAACTAACAGGACGTAGTTTCATTTCACTTGGCAATTGCCGATCCGAATTGGACAGATAGCAAAGCTTAGGTCTGCACCTACATCTCCTACCGCCGCCATCGCCTGACGCCCTGCTGGCAGCATATCGCGAGCGACGAAGCGTGACGAACTGACGGCAACAGCGAGGCGCTAATATAAGGCCCTGACGGTAATATTAATCATTCATATTTTTTTCAATTCATTCACAATCGTTCTAATTTTTTAGGCTAATATGCCTTACTTTTTAGTTTCTTACAAGGCCTTCGGATATCTCCGGGACGTCCATGTGTAGAATAGTGGATGCAGTAAGAGTGTGATCGATCCATCGTGCTGATCACACCTTATGAGTGATGAGCCTACCACTGGCCTATGCAAGGTAAGTTGCAAACAAGACTAAATGTCGTGGTGTGGTGGGAGTGATAGAAAGAACGAAGCCGATCGATGAAATCCACCAACTTGATACGCACCAAGTTGCACATGAATCCGTCAGCATCGATCGGAAATTCGGAAAAAGGTACGCACCGAGGAAGTCGACGGAGTTCTTGCCGTTGCTGAATCGTCCGGTGGCCTTCTTCCCCGGGTAGTCGATGCCGTTGTGCGCGAAGTCCGCCTTGACCAGCGTCACCAGGTGGTTGTTGTTCCCGACGTCCGCCAGGGAGTCCCCGAGCACGTAGATCGCCGGCACCGGAGACGATGCCGACGCCACCACCGCGAGGAGCGAAGATACCGCCACCGCCGCCATGAGAGCAATGGTAGCAGCCATGGAGCAAGGCGATCCCATTGTTACACGTACGTCGCGTCAACTCTAGGGCTCTCTAGCCTAATTAGTATGAGCTAATGCCCTATATATGTAGTAGCTGAAGCACACGATCGGTGAAGAATGTGATGAAGGTGAGCTCGGGGGAGGCCAATTTATAGGCCGTCCGGGCTAGCTAGTAGCTTCTGCTCCCTCCAAACCATTTTTTTATATTAGGCGCACCAAGTAAAATTCCAGATACCAAGATGTTAAGATAAATCATTGTGCTAGTATTAACTTGTCAGGGATATGCGTCGAGGATAGCCGTCAAAAATAAAACAAAGAACAACCCCACTAATGGGTGGGGGAGCCAGAAGCCCGCTCTCGAGCAGGCTGGGCCCTTCCATGAAGACACAATCCTATCAACGAAGCCGAAGCCCAACACGTCACGACCCAGGTAGAAAATAGGTCCCATGTATAAACCGAGACCCGCACACACCAACGTCGCCTTCCGCCCGACGACGACTCCACTTCGCCCGACGTGGGACTGCGCCCAACGACGGGTCCGTACCCGAAGTTAGGCTGTGCTACTCAAGCAATGGACCACACGCAGCGGCGGGCCATGCCGCCGACATAAGACGGTGTACGACCCCTGAGTGTTTCGTACTATATAAAGGGGAATCTTTAGAACATCTTATAGCTACAACACGCAGATGATCATGAGACACAACAGGGGCACCTAGTGGCACGGTTGACCCCAGGACGCATATCATAGGATAAGAACGGAATCTTCAAGCTGACTAAAGGGCATCTACCCGGGAGGCCGGACGGGCATCTAGGGGGTCTCTCTTGGACCAGGGACGAAAGTCAACCCGGCCCCTACCAAAGGACGTACCAAATCACCGATCACTGCATGAACACACACTTTTGCCAGACCACGCCGGAATGATGACCGCAGATGGAAGATACCTGACGACCGACGAGCTACAAAAAAGTCGTGAGGGATAAGGACCGTACCAACGGCGGGCAGGGAAGAAGTCAGCGCCAACTAAGACCCGGATCCCGCGAGAAGTTGGGTGTATGATGCACCCGGACCCCCACCAGAAGATCGGCCATGGACTCGACACGAAGGCGAAGCACTCCCCCACAAAAAAGATATTCCACACGGAGATACGAGGAAAGAGGCATTCAGGATAAAACCATCTTCCTGTGATGTACAGGCAAAGTCCTCCCCTTCGTACTATAAAAGGGGAGGCTCGACTGTTCCCAAACCACCGAACATCGAAACACTTACACACTACACACCTACGCATTGAGACCAGAGAGTCTGCCTCTCTGCCTCACTGTGCTTGTACACACCCGCAAGCTTAAAGACAAAGAATACGAGTGCCCACCTGAACTGGATGTAGGGATCGCTTGGCCCGAACTAGTATAAACACCATGTCTCTTGTCTCACCATTCGACTTCGACGCGCAAAAACAAATCTACTAGTTGGTAGTTTTCTTGACACTATAGTTGGCACGCCAGGTAGGAGGATTGCACGTCATGACGACCTGATTGAGTTTCGGATGGCTTCCCCGCGTACTGACACTTCCACCGGTTCCCACATCCGGTTCAAGAGTCTCAACTTCATGTGTTTCCCTGACAAAAGTGCGGTTCGCATCACCAACGACCCGGCCAACGATGTCGACTTCACCATCGAGCTCGTGGACGGTCTGCGCCTAAGCGACCAGGAGGCTCCGGTTCTGGAGACTCCGCGACTGCCATCTCCGACCATGACGGCCACCCATGAGGGACAGGCCGGGTTCCATTCCTAGCCTCCCTCTGAGCTCATCGGCCACTCCACTCTCGCCGAAATCGGTACCGTGAACGATTCTTGGGATATTTGAGAGCATGCCCACAGAATCACGGCATGTTGGTCCGTCGCCAGCTTCATGAAGGCCCAGATGGATTATCTCCTCGGAGACCCCAATTATACGGACGACACTGACATCAACATTGATGTCTGTTTCATGCATGACTCCGACGACTATGATGACACCTACTTTGTATAGCCTGGTCGACGGTTATGACCCCACCCGGGAATGCTTCATGATCCTTCAAGAAGGAGAAGGAAGCAAAAACAGCGAAGGCGCCAAGCCCTCGCCAAATCTCCAGTCCCGGGCGCCCTGATGCCTAGCACCCGCTTTCGCTTCGGGCAGTTTGACATCACCGTCGCGGCAAATGGCGACCTCGTCTGCGACAGCGTTGCAGAAAGACCCGGGGTTGATGCTGTTACCAAGCAACTCGAGGAGTTGAACATCGAAGACCCATAAATTGGTTAGAGAATACGACCTAAAGTGTATCTCTTTTGTTTTTTTTGGCTTTGTAAGCCTTTTCTAAAAAAGCACTTCTCGTGCTCATGTAATTCTTTTTTGTACCCCTGTTATATATAATAAAAGGCAAAAAAAATAGGTGAGGGGATTTTCCCCACTGATTCCATCAAAAAAAAGACCCATAAATTGGAAGAATCCCCGAGCACCGCAGCTCTGATTACGTTTCGTGGTCCCGTTCATTGACAGGGCCCAACTCCGAAGATTACTATGCCTCAGAAGAGCTCTCGTCCGACGACGATCAGGACCCCCGCTCATCGACCATGCGAGGCTCGAGCGCCAACTCAGGGCATGCCTGGGCCCACGTCCGACCATGGACATTATGAGGAACATTGCCCTATCCTACATCAACATCGCCATACAGATCAAAGGTGGGGCCCCGTTCACGTCGGACTAGTTGGCGGGCAATGTTCCGATAACTTACCCGTTTGGGCTCGGCAACGCCGCGACGATCATAGAGCAACTCATCGCCATGGGAACGGAGGATCAAATCCTTTTATAATTTGCTAGAAGAAGAAGAACGACCGACCTCAAGCCTCGGAAGCACCGGTTCTGCAGAAACCGTGGGCGACAGGGCTTTTCCCGTCTCCCGGGAGTGCTTCATGTGTGATGGAAGGGAGGTCGCACCGGGACGAGCCGTCCGAGGCGTCGACAGCAATGGCAATGAGGTCATTCCCGAGGTCACCCAGGGACAGAAGGAAACCACACTCCACCACACGTAGACCTTTACATCCTCAAGGCACGGTAGGACGAGGTTAGCGACACGCAGCGTCAGATCGCCTCTGACCAGGGGCACATCGCGCGAGCGATCGGACAACGACGAGCCAAAAACACTTGAGCTCACGCACGAGATGTTCAACGGCACATCAAGTAGGACGACCATCGGGCACCAGTGTTTGACAGGGTGCAACAAAACATTGTTGCTGCAGTAGTCCTTGTGCGAAGGTTCCCCGAAGCCTCAAACCCAGAGGGAAAGAAGCTTCAAGAAGAACTATGCACCTTGCTGGACAGGGCCGCCATCCAATAGGCCGAAAGCTCCGCCCAGCGCTGGGCACCAACCAGCCGCCTGGCAGCACCTTCGCAGAACGTCACCGTCGACCAAAGACCACGTCCCTCGCGAGAAGTCACTCACTCCCCGGACCAAGAGCGGTCGAGGAAAAGAGAGGAGACAACACGTCATTCTAGCAGTGGCCACCACCTGAGCCGAGGTAGCCGGGAGGACGACAGGGAGTGGCGGCATGGACGCCATCCTTGGAGAGGTGAAAGGTACGACTCTGATGAAGACCGAGACCCCGGCCCTGAACTGACGGGTCCGCGTTGGTTCGTCTCATGCATACACGCCGCCCAGGTCCCGTCATGATTCAAACCACCGACATACATCCAGAAATATACCGGCGCGATAAACCTCGGTTTGTGGCTGGACGATTACCACTTTGCATGCGAAGCTGGAGGAGCGAGGGACGAGTACTTCAACATCAGGCACTTGCTGCTCCACCTCTCCGACACCGCCCGAGTGTGGCTCGAGCATTTGCCCAAAGGCAGGATACGCTGCTAGGCCGACCTAAGGGAAGCCTCGTCGGCAACTTCTAGGGCACTTACGTGAGACCTGGGAACTCATGGGACCTCAATAACTGCAAGCAGAAGAAGGGAGAGACAATGCGAGAGTACATCCGACGCTTCTCCCAGAAATGCAACGAACTTCCTGACATGGCCGATGGGGACGTCGTCATGGCCTTCCTATCTGGTAGCACCTGCGAATCCTTGGTGCATAAGTTGGGGCGAAAGAAGCCCAAGACGACAAAGGAATTGCTTGACATCGCCACTAACCACACCTCCGGCGAGGAGGCAGTCAGGGCCATCCTTCAGAGCAGTTCCAGCAAAGGAAAACGAGACGACGACGATGCTAGAATGTCGGATTGCCCTGACCAGAAAGGACAAAACAAGCAGCAACGAGAAAGCACATTTGTCGCTGCCTTCGATCATAAAGGAGGAAAGGTGGAGGATCCGAACAACGACCATTCTAAAAAGATGCTGGAAGCCCCATCCGCACCACGCGATTCTGGTGAAGCACCTTCTCAAGGACTGCAATCTCATGCGAAAGTTCCTCTCCGGGAACCTTAAGAAGAAGGGAGCAAAGAAGAAGACCGACGAAGACAAAGAAGGCAAGGAGCAGAAGTGGATGACTACATACCGGCCGATGAAACATTGATGTTCTTCGGCGGACTAGCATCATGCGGCTCCAGCAGAAGGTGGCCCGACGTGAGGTATATGCAGTTACTCCCGCCACTCCTTCATTTCTCAAATGGTCTGAATCCCCTATCACTTTCAACCGCGACGACCACCTTGACTATGTACCATACCAGAGGAGGTACCCTCTCGTCGTCAACCCTATCATCGGCACCAAGTGCCTCCCCAAGGTCCTCATGGACATAGCGACCTCAATATCCTCTACGCTGAGATGCTCGCCGCGATGAAAATTCCCCACGCCCATCTGCGCTCTTCAGCGGCGCCATTCTTCGGGGTCATCCCGGGAAGGCAGGCGGAACCCATCGGGCAGATCGACTTGCCCGTCACCTTCTGTTGACACCATTTTTCAGCACGTGTCAATAAGGATCGGGAAATTGACTTGAATCGACAAGAGGTTGGTTTTACTTCAGCATTGCTTCTGATGTTGTCGATGAGTGGTTGCCGATGAAGACAGGTTTATCTGGATTATTGCCAATTGGGCTGAAGACGTGTTACCGATGCACTTGAGCCAACCCTCGAATACGACCCCTCGAGTAATTGACCCCTGAAGGACGGAAATTCCCTCGAGCAAATAGGCGACCCTCGAGCACAGTATACTCTTAGCTGTCTACTCTCCGTACATTGTTGATGAAGCAAAAGAGCTGTTGCCAATGAGAGTGATAAAGAGCTAGGGGATCGTTGCCGATGAAGCTACAAAACTGTTAAGGATCGTTGCTGATGAGACGGAAAAGCTATTGCTGATAAGATAAGCAGGAAGATTAGAAGGTTGTTGCCAATGCCAGGGATGTGCCGATGAAGAGATAACTTCATCATGACAGAAGCGGACAGAGGATCGGCGACACAGAGCTTATGATTTTCATATTATAGTTTAAAGTCGTCTCGTCTACCGAGCACTTCATCAAGACAGAAGCGGACAGAGGATCCATGTCTACCGAGCACGATTCAGGCTTTGACTTCCGGGCGTATCGCTGTTGTCTCGTCTGATCTGTTCAACAGTTATCCAATATATTCTGAGCTTTGACGTCCGAGCGTATCGCTGTCGTCTCGTTTGGATTTTATTCAAGTTATCATCCTTGTCGATTAATAGGTCAAATCGACTGGCACGCTTCGGATATCGAATTTGGGTATTAGCCCGGTGTGTTTGCAGATAGAATTTTGCATCAACACCCCTAATTTTGGAGTATAAAATACTTTATGCACCAAAATTTTCTCCAAGTCATGATTACCCACTGCCGAGCTGCCTGAACATCTCCTCGAACATTGCACGCGCCGCCGTAAAAACCCTATATCAATGGGCCCATAAAACACTTCTTCTGTCACGGCCCATCCTTCATTCTCGATTTAACCCTAGCATTTTCTCTCTCCAGCGGCGACATCAGCAGGCGATCCCCCGGCGAACTCAACTGGTGACGTTCTCGACGATAGTTCTTAACCTCCATTAGTGTTCTTCGCTCTTTCCATCTTCATTCGCGGTCATGGCGGTTCCCTTCGACGTCCCCAAGGTTAATCTTCTTCTTTACCTGTCCTTTGATATTTCTTTTCTCTTTTTCCACGCAGTTCATGACTCCTTCTTATCTCAATCTTTAACCTCAGGAACTTTACAATAAGCTTCTCATCCCAACGCATCAGAATTAATTTATTTGCCTAGGCCCAATGGGGAATCCAGACCAAATCGACATCATAAACGCAGAAACCAATCGAATCCCCTTTAGAGCTCAGAATTTTGATTTGGGATTCTAGACTGATACCTTTCGATCCTGGCCAAAAACCACCAAGGGATGGAAAGACTGGTACTTGAGGGTCACCAGGGCAATGGAGCTGTGTTGGGCAGAACATAGATTAGAACAGTGCATCAGACTATCTATTGCCGATATGGAGAGGAATGAGTCACTGTTAATCACTGCCTCCTACTTCTGGTCAGATACTATGAATGCCTTCATCTTTAGACATGGACCATCTTCTCCAACCCTTGCCGATGTGTATATGCTTACTGGCTTGGATATCTCGTCTGCCGATGACAACACTCTATTCCAGAGAAAACCTGAGCATCGGCTGACTACCAGGAACATCGGCGGCTGGACCGGTTATATCAGCGAGTATCAGAAATCCAGATCGGTCAATCAGAGGGAGCACTCAGCTTTCTTGAGCATGTGGCTTGAGAAATTCATCTTCTATGGCAGAACAGTTGGACCGACCAATATGCACCTTCCTGCAGCAGAGATGTTGGCTAACGGCGTCAGACTCCCACTTGGCCGATATCTCCTTGGCTCAGTTTACCATCTTCTTCACCAAGTGTCACAAAGGCTACTACAAGGCAAATCCATCGGCAATCTGGGAGGCCCTTGGTGGTTCATCAATATGTGGCCGAACGCCCATATGCATAAATACTTTCACATCGATCTGTTTGCCCAGCGATTCCCTTGAAATCTTCCTGAAGACTATCAACTCGAAGAAGAAGAATCGACAACATGCCCCCTCTCAACTTTGGAGAAGCACTGGCATTATTACCAGGGGTGGAAGAAAACAGAGCTCAGATCGGTAATCTCTTCCACAGACTCTACATAGGCATCCCTTCTGAGCTTCAGGCCTGGGTCCCTTATGTTGATGAAGAAGCAAGATTCCCTCTTTTTTCAACTTTATCGATGAGGCCTTGAATAAAGATGCCGATATTCTTAGGGCAATAATCACCCCTCGCACCATCCCGGTCAACATATTTAGAAGTGGGAAGAACATCAATCCCTCATACGAGTTCTATTATCCATCGGCAGCAGCCAGACAATTAGCTTTTGGACAACTGCCCATCAACCTCTGCTTTGCCGATGTGATTAAATCGAGAGAGACCATCATGAACCGCATGGATTGGCACAAGATTGTTACTCTCCTTCCTAATGTTGATATCTCTAATGCCAATCCAACTGACTGGGCACCGGCCTCCTTTATCACCGAATCTTTCAATGTCTGGTGGCAAGAGTGGAAAGAGCAACTATTCTTCGCATTTCCTCACTTCTATTGGAATCTCATCGACCCTGATCATGCCATACCTACTGATGTGGTAAGTTTGACCATCTGCACCTCTCCCAATTCTCTTTTTCAGTCTATCAGCAACTAACTCCTTTTCAACAGGTTGATGACCCGATTCCAACATTGAACAAAAGTGGCAAAGTTATAAGGCTACAACTGATATCTCCAATATCCACAATCGGCTACAGAGCTCCCTCATTAGATGCTCTGATGTGCCATGGTCATTTCAAGAAGAGCTCCTTCAAATCAAAATCGACCAGAAGTATGGCTGCTCCATCGAACATGGCTGCATCCTCAGCACGGACAGTCCAGGTAACTGTCTTATTTTTTTCTGTATGTGCCGATTGCCGTGATATACTGATCTCATATTTCAGGGTGCAAGTTCTACATTTGATGAATCCTCATCGGTAACTCACCCTTCATCTCCACCTGCTGCACCTTCATCGCCACGCCTCGTCATCCTTGACGATTCTCCAGAGGTACCCCTCAAATTAAACTTTGACCATCGTATCGGCACTTTTACTCATCTGCTTCTCTCACAGCACCAAGTAGCCACATCGGCAACTGCTCCGAGTGCGCAGACACTCCAACCAACCACTGCCGATGCCCCCCAGCCATCTGATGCTGATATTTTATAGCACAAGTGTAAGGCTTCATCGGAGAACGAGTCTCAATCAAAACGGTCGAGGCTTTCACCAGCTCCAATCGCATCATCGGCATCCTTGCCTCGCCAGATATTGCCCGATGCTCCTGCGTAGGCTTCCCTATCGGCAACTGTTCTCCAATTGGCCATTGTACCTGTACAAGAGCTTTCATCGGCACTGGCGCCACAGCAACAGCCAATCGATACGCCAACACTGGAGACGCCATTGGCAATTACTCTTGAAGTTGCTTCTTCTAGCCAGAGGCAAGAGGTTGCTTTGAAACAAGTAAGTTATCTCCCTTAGTTAATCTTCAACACTTGGATTCCTCTACTGATGTCCCTTTTCTCTTTTAGGAGCAAGATTCCCCCGACAACCTATTCTCCTTTTCTATCAGTGGGGTTATTCTCGATGATGAAGAGCCTGAAGAAAGCTCCACTGTAGCCCTTGAAGCTCTATCATCTGAAACCAAGTCAAGGCTGGAGATGCTACTATCTCTGCTGCAACAAGAAACCTCCTCGCTGATACAGGACTCTGATTCTACAAGAGCAGCCTTTAAAGAAATTCGAGGCCAGATTCCTGTCGATGTCGAGGAAGTTTTCTTGTAAGCTGCACATCTGGAGAGCCAACAGCTGCAATACCAGAAAGCGGCCCAACGAATTACCGATAGATCCATGCAGGCATAGCTCCAGGAGGATATGATGAAACATAAGCAATCTGCCGATGAGAAACACAAGGACATCGGTAAACTAGAAGCCTCCCGTGCAGATCTAGAAGAAACGATTGCTCAACTATCGGCAAAAAGAGAAGCCCTGCTAGCAGAGCTGAGACAAGTCGAAGAAGTCTTGGACGCAGCAAATCAGGAGAAGGCCCAAATGCTCGAAGCTATCAAAATCCTCCAACAAGAAAGAGATAACCAAGCCCTCAAGACTCTGGCCCTCAAGAAGAAGATCAAGCCAGTGGAAGGCGATGCCAATGAAGATGCAAGGACGCTAGAGGAAGCTGACCAGGTTCGCCTGCGTGCGATATCAGCCATCCGTTTATTGTTGAATCTGTAAACTTTCTTCCTCATTGGCAAAGTAATGCATCGGCAACTTGTAAAACTTCACATTAACATAGTACCGATACACTCTTTTTGAACAAGTACTTTATCTATTTTCTTCACGCATCCATCCAAATGCTAGGATAGTACTTCTTCAAATATTTACCGTTCAATGCTCTTGGAAATACCTCCCCCTCAAGAGTTTCCAGGATATAAGCATTACCAAGAACGGACCGATTTACGCGATAAGGACCCTCCCAATTAGGAGACCATTTGCCAAACTTTGCACTCTTAGTCCCAATTGGTAAAATCAGTTTCCAGACTAGGTCACCATCAATGAATTCCTTCGTCTTCACTTTCTTGTCGTACCACCTAGCAACTCTCTTCTTGTTCTCCTCGATGCTGTCTAAAGCCTTTAGCCGATGACCTGCCAGATCTTCCAACTCATCCTTCATGAGCGTATTATAATCATCTGCCTGACCTACGAAAGATATTAGAGTGCACAAGGAAACATAGGCTAAAGATGAATCCTAACAAGTGTGCATTTGGTGTATCGGCAGGGCAATTTTTGACATCGGCTGCCCATCAATTCTGGCCTTGAAAAAAATAAAGCTTTGAGATGCTGTCTCTCATCATCGGTAGGCTTCTCAAAGATGGCCATCAGTGGATCTAAGGTCAGTTGAGCCACTTGTTCTGAAAGAACTGTCTCTTCTTCTTCATCGGCAAGTGCTCAGAATTCCATCGGCAACATGAAAACCATGTTGATGTCTGCCGATGGGCCTTCATTTTTGCACTTTGGTTGCTACACTTGAGACTTCACCCTATGGGAGTTTTCTTCTCTGTGCTCACGTTGCAACTTCCACTTCTGAGTCTTTGTCAAACCTTCAGGGCACCACTGAGGAAGCTTCATCTTCCAGACGGGCTGATAAAGTTTCGCACTTGAATCTGGGCAGTTTATATTGGGATCTCTACAGAGTATTGCCTCATCAGGGACTCTTGCATTGGCCATCTCTTCGAGCTCCTTCTGGTTCATCAGAAAACAATCTTCATGCCTGCCCAGTCTTTCATGTACACTAGTTCTGCCCCCCAGCCGATCATGCACTGATGCCCTTCCTCTGATCGGTTCATTGACGCACCATCTTCGATCACCATAATACAGTCTTCTTTCTGTCCGATCGGCTCGATCGTAATCATTGCACTCGAGGCAGTTATCAACAGTAGGCAATTTAATGCCTTCTTCCTAGCAGTAAATGAAGAAGGGGCTTCTCCAATGATCTTCATGCCGACGCCATTCTTCCCGACGTAACTCCTCTTGCCGATACCGATATCGATCACCTGACACTCTGTGGAGTGAGTCTAGGAGGTTTTCTGGAACTACTGCTTTCTTCAACTATTTCCTTCCCCTTCAAGTCATCGGTAGTTACTTGATATCTGGAATCTATCGATGCTCTCCTCTTAGCGCTTGCCAATGTCAACACTTTGGTCTTGCTTACGGCATCCACCATGTTTGCAAGGAAAGGATGTTGATCAATCTTCATCGGCCTCTGAGCTTTAGAGTTGTCAAACTTAATTCTCCCAGATTCAATCGCCGATTGCAACTGCTGCCTGAATACTTTACAATCATTGGTACTGTGCGAAGTTGCATTATGAAATTTGCAGTACCTCATTTTCTTTAGCTCCTCTACCGATGGAATCACATGATTAGGCGACAGCTTGATTTGGCCTTCTTGAAGTAGAAAATCAAATATTTTATCGGCCTTCGTGATGTCAAATGTGAACTTCTCTAGCTCTTTTTGACCAAAAGGACAAGATATTGGCTTCTTACCCTTCACCCACTCAGCCAGGCCGATAGTTGGTTCCTTAGCTGAATCAGACTCTTCTGCTTCTTCTACAAAGGACACTTTCTTGTTCTAGCTCTTCCTGGGTTCTGAAGCTTGAGCACCTTGGTCAGAAATCCTCTGTACAATGTGACTAAGACTTTCAAACTCCTGAGAATCGTACTTGTCCCTGAGATGCAGCAACAGACCCTGGAAAGCCAAACCCGCTAACTGGTGATCATTAGCACTAAGCTGTAGCACCTGTTCTTTATATCTTGAACTCTTTGCACAAAGCTCTCTACCGATTCGTCGCTTCGCTGTCTCAACTTCATCAAATTGGTAAGCTTCTTTTCATGGACACCGGCAAAAAAGTACTTGTAAAATTGTCTCTCCAGATTAGCCCAAGTAAGAATGGAGTTTGGTGGCAACGAGATAAACCACGTGAATGCCGATCCAGACAAAGAGGACGAGAATAATCGGACCCTCAGCTCATCCCTGTTCACTGCTTTCCCACACTGGATGATGAATCGGTTGATGTGCTCCATTGTCGATGTATCATCCTGCCTAGAAAACTTGGTGAAATCTGGCACCTTGTACCGATTCAGAAAAGGAATTGAGTCATAAGCTGGAGGGTACGGAGTCCGATAAGAGTAGTATTAATCTTGGGCTGAATCCCAAACTGCTCTTTCATAACTTCTGCAATCTTATCGGTTAAGAGTGCATCCTGATCTTGCCGATGCACTGGCTGAATCTCCACTGGAGGCGCTGGCTGATATGCTTCTACATACTCCTGTGGCACTCTGGTTGGAGGAATCTGCATGTTCGCAGCACCAGTCTGCGAAGTAAAGCTCATCGGCTGTATTGCTGATGTTTGATCCTGGACAACTGCCTGAGGACAATACTACTGAGTGCCCATCGCCTGGTAACTTGGCGGAATAGCAGATTGCTGAACTGGCGCTTGCCCTAACTAATTAAGATTAGAACTCATCGGCACCTGACTTGCCGATGGCTGATAGCTTGCGGACAATTGGTGCTCTTGTATTGATGGATGATAGCTAGCATAATTGCCCTGAATTACAGATAACCCAGATTGAGATACGAATGGCACTATGGGCTGTCCTGCAGTGGAAACTCTCTGTTGAACTGGTGGAGGATTGGCCAATGGATTCGCATAAGATATCTGTTGCGGAGGTGCGTGGAATCCCATTGACAATGGCTGTATAGCAGGAGGTGTAGTAGAGTAATGTGACACTTGAGTCATCGGCCGAATTGGAGTAGCCGATGTCATTGGACCCTTCCCTGCTACATCCTGCACTTGAGGCAGTCCAGAGTTGGCGGTAGATGGACCTGGAGGCATCCCGTATCCCCACCAATTAGCAGCAATCTGATTATATTGGACTGAAGAGCCTGACATTGCCGATGCCGATAGATCTGTGCTCAACTGAGTACTCGGCCTCTCCTGAGACATTAGATCTGATCTTATCGGCGTGGCTTCAACAATAGATGGTCTTGATATAACCAGAGGAGTAGGCACTTCCATACTCTCAACGGCTGGAATTGCCGATGGAGTACTGACAGATACCAATCCCAGCTGATGATATGCCGGCCCGACATAACCTGGTGCTTGTCCTTCTCTTAATGTTTGCACAACAGCATTGTAAACAGTATTGGACAGCACGGTGGAGTGGTTGATCAAAGCTTGATTCAATGCAGAATTAACCATCTCCTGTAATTTACCAGGGTTGGAGTCAAAGGTTACCTGCCGAGGCAACGACAGATCTTGCTTCTGGATGACTTCTCTGTCCCTATTCATGCTGAAAGACTTCAAGCAGAGCTGACTGTAGTCCTCCATAGCTTTTTCCATGGCTAGCTTCTGATCTTCCTTGAGATGTGACTCTGATATCTCGATGATGTTCTCTGGATTGATATCAGCAGGGTTCTTCATGATAAATATGTTGACTTGGTCCCACCGGGCATGCCAAAAGATGTGTTGATGCAAAATTCTTATCTGCAAACACACCGGGCTAATACCCAAATTCGATATCCGAAGCGTGCCAGTCGATTTGACCTGTTAATCGACAAGGATGATAACTTGAATAAAATCAGACGAGACGACAGCGATATGCCCGGACGTCAAAGCTCAGAATGTATTCGATAACTGTTAAGCACGATTTAGGCTTTGACTTCCGGGCGTATCACTGTCGTCTCGTCTGATCTGTTCAACAGTTATCGAATACATTCTAAGCTTTGACGTCCGGGCGTATCGCTGTCGTCTCGTTTGGATTTTATTCAAGTTATCAGCCTTGTCGATTAACAGGTCAAATCGACTGGCACGCTTCGGATATCAAATTTGGGTATTAGCCCAGTGTGTTTGCAGATAAGAATTTTGCATCAACACCTTCGGTGGGCCCAACAACTTCTAAAGGGAAGTCCTCACCTTTGAGGTGGTCGATTTTCGGGGCACGTACCTATGGGGGTCTAAACACCTATACCCTCACGGCAACCTTTGGGCCTGCTCGGAATTAGTGGCCCAATCTACAGGATGAAGGCCGATCAGGGTCCAAGCCTGGTCGGACTCCTTGGCGGACAAGCTAGGAAGGACTTGACGTCTAAGGAATGGTAACCGATAGCAATGAAAGACATCGGACTAATTAGAGATACGATCTCATGTAACCAATCATTCCGTGATCTTTGGATCTGTAACCCTGCCCCCCATGCTATATAAGGCAGGCAGAGACCCCCTCAAACGCATCTTGTATACCGGCAATACAATCAATCAGATCGCAAGACGTAGGGTATTACGCACTCTGCGGCCCGAACCTGGATAATCCTCGCGTCTTTCGTCTTTGATTACCTCTCGCTCGTAGTCTTAGCGTGCCCTCACCGACAATCTACTACCATAGCCATACCCTAGGTAGACTGCCAATGCAAAGCTTCTATGATATATCCTTTCAAATCTAGAATTACATTCTTTTGGAGATAGTACATGGATTGCAATGCAAGCTTCTATGAGGTTTGGTTTTCCTTTTGATTCCTTTTTGTATGATGCACAACATATACAACAAGGACTACGTACCCTGATTTTACGTGGCCCCTGTATCTATATGGCGCTGAGCTGCCTTATGTTCATGGGGAAGATGAGCGGCGCCGACCCGTCGAACGCAGTGCTCGTGAGCTTCCTGGCCGTGGTCTCCGTGGGATGGTAAAAGTCCCAGAACACGTGGCTGGTCCTGTTGTCGCAGTAGAAGCTCAGCGGCGTGCACCCGATCTTGGCGTTCATGTCCCCGAGCCCGCAGCATGCCGCCTTGGCCTCGGTGAAGCCGTACGCCGCCGGGTTGTCGATGTACCGGAGCAGCGCGGCGGAGGAGTCGAAGAGCGCGTAGTGCATGTCGGCGTGGCGCGCGGCCATGCCGCTCAGGAGCGACGCCGCGGCGGCGTTGTAGCGCACGGAGATGCCGTTGGCCACGGCGCTGCAGTCCTTGGTGGGGCTGAGCTCCCGCAGCGACGGCGTGCACCCCACGGGCCCCGTGCCCAGGAACAGCAACTTGCGCGCTCCCAGCCCGTAGAGCCGCTGCAGCTGCCCCGTCAGCGTCTGGATCAGCGCGTCCACGAACTGCTGCGACGGGTCGGCGCCGCCGGTGGCCTGCTTGGCGTTGGCGGCGGCGGCGGAGTTGGCTTTGGCGTAGTGGATGATGTCGTTGCTGCCGATGGTGATGGCGAAGAGGGACTTGGCGAGGTGAGCCGTGGCCTGCGTTTGCCCCAGGCTCTGCACCAGCGACGCCTGCACCGACGCGAAGTAGTCGATCTGCTTGTCGAAGCTGATGCATTGATCCTGCATGCAACGTCGATCGATATTATCCTTCATGCATCCACTGAGAATTAAAATTCAGTTTGGTGTTTTTATTAGAGATATTTTCATACTGCACATCTTCTTAATACAATGTATTCGAGAGAGAAAATACTGCACATCTCTTTTCTCTCAAATGCAAATGCCAGTTGGAGATAGGCGCACCTTGTTTGTGGCGTTGGAGACTCCTGCGCCACCTGAAGCGAAGTTGACGCCGTTGGCGTAGTTGGGGTTGCTGCTCGACGACAAGGCGAGGTATGGCGGCGAGGTCGCCAGCCCCAGGTTTTCAGCTGCAAGGATGTCAAATATGACATGTCAGAATTTCTGATATATCGATGATGCACTTTTCATAAGTTATTAATCCCACGTTTTATATTAGTAGGTTGTTTACACACTTACGAACTTGCTTCAAAGACTTCTGTGATATGTGAGGAGAAAATATGAAAGATGTGTAGACTTAATTAATTCCATGTGTTAATTTAAAACTTTTCCCAAGCTACGAAACACTTTAGCTTTCTAAAGATAAGTCAATTCATGTAACGAGGATAGCTCAGAGCAACTGGCGGATAAGGAAAAAAAAAACAATATACGAATCAATTCTAGTAGGAAATTCAGTTGTCGACATCAAACTCAGAAGACAGGTCATGTTAGCAAGAATTTCGTTAACGCAACCACACGCTGGTCTATTCTTTTCTGAATTTATTTGATCTGCGAAAGTGAAATGCATGCAGAATGATGCCAAATTCTGAGCTCAATATCTGACTGATGAGTGACCATCAATGCAAGAGTCAATTTTTGCGTCTCTTTCAGAAGGAAAAGAAAGGCAGCATGTGAAAGCAATAAAAAAATAACAAGAAGAATATGAAGATTTTTCTTCGCCCAGAGGTACCTCATACGACTACTATATATTATTAGTATTGGACTACCAAAGCCACTTGTTTCATATAGGGAACGCAAGAAATAAAGTGATGTTTGCATTAATTATTAATCCCAATTTAGACTGTTATTATGAAAAGCCAGTGTGTATTCTCGGCACTGGTTAGTTCTCTTGACTGCTTGTCACATCAAGAGTCAAGACAATCCTATGAAAAAATTTTCATCCATCGTGGATAGTGCTATTAAATATTTATTAAGTTCCAGTTAAGGCAATATTCTTTTTGTGGATAGTGCGAACTCTCTCTTTGACTTATCTTTTGTTTGGGTCAATATAATGAACGTGAAACACAATAGAAAAAGAATACTTCTTACTTTTCATGGAAAAGGAGGGAAAAAAGAATATATGCGTACACTAAATTACAAAGTACAGTACCTGGTAGTGTGATATTATACCTAATAATGAAATCATTAGAATGCTCATGCATGCCATTATATTGCAGAAGATACTTCTCGCCCGGCCGGCAGCTAACAACAGAGTATCATCGAATAGCGTGCTGCCATTGCCTACCACATTCATATGTAGTTTATGCTTAGATAAAATAATTAAGTTGGATATTATCTTTTGACACAAATATGTAGTACTATATGTGCTAATGATATACATCGGGTGCAGCGCATTTGACGAGGTTTGACGGTTTGTTTTAGGCTGACGTATTAATCTTGTGACATACGTAGTAGCTTTCAAATATTATAGTGAATCTCAGAAAAAAAAAAGAACAGTATCGTAGAAATGTAGAATAGTAGATGCAGTAAGAGTGTGATCAATCGATCGAGCCGATCACACCTTATGAGTGATGAGCCTACCACTGGCCTGGGACTGATGCAAGGCAAGTTCCAAACAATTACTAATTAATTAATGTCGTGGTGTGTGGTGGCAGTGTGATAGAAAGAACGAACGAAGCTGATCGATCAGAAATTAATCCATCAGAGTCTGATATTTCAAATTGCATATGCATGCGGATGAATCCATCAGTATCGATAGGAAATTCGGAATAGGTACTCAGACTCACCGAGGAAGTCGACGGAGTTCTTGCCGTTGCTGAATCGGCTGGTGGCCTTCTTCCCTGGGTAGTCGATGCCGTTGTGCGGGAAGTCCGCCTTGAGCAGCGTCACCAGGTAGTTGTTGTTCCCGACGTCCGCCAGGGAGTCCCCGAGCACGTAGATCGCCGGCACGGGCGACGCCGCGGCGAGGAGCGAAGCCATTGCCACCGCCGCCATGAAGGCAACGACTGCAACAGCCATGGAGCAAGGCGATCTCATTGTTACGTCGCGTCAGCTCTAGGCTCTCTAGGCTAATTAGTATGAGCTGATGCACTATATATGTAGTAGCTGAAGCCTGAAGCACAGGATCGGTGAAGAATGTGATGAAGGTGCGAGCTCGGGGGAGGCCAATTTATAGGCAGGGCTAGGTAGTAGCTAGCAAGCAAGTGATCTCACATCGAACTATCTTGCTAGATGGTGTGTGTACCGGGGGAGAGAGGGGATGGAGCGGTGGACGCACGTTACGTTGTTGTCATGTGTGTGTATATCAGTTGTGGCGTGTGGAGAAGACGGCTTGGCCATGGCATGGCATGGCGCGCGGGAGCAAGGCAATCCAACGTGTCGGACGGGGGCATCTGATACCGATGGGTCATGTGGTTCTGTCTATTCGATTTGCCGTGCGCGCGCCTCTCCTGCGGGAACGTATTCACATCTCGTCTATCCACAATTTTTTTATTCGGCTCCAACGTCATAAAAAAATAAAAATAAAAGAAGAACAACCGGAATGACTAGATGTACATGCATGAGCCATGAGATGTACCTGAAATATTTCACAAGGTGCGTACCTGTTGATCTCGCTTTATTCACTCCTAATAATAAAATGGAATAATAATATATAAAGTTCACTTGGTGAGGTCTCAGCGTCTCAGCATGTGTTTGGTTCACGGGTCGGTGTGGGTTGAAGCAGGTTCGACCCACATCAACCCGTGTTTGGTTAAAAAATGAAGGGGATTGGGTTTAACCCAATTGGGAATATACTGCCTACATGCGGGTTGGTTAGATTCCTCCACAACAAGCGAACGCAGCCGACCCACTTCTACGGCGTCTCGTCTCAGTCTCCGCGTCCGCGTACGCCGTGGCCCAAGCGCGACGGCCCACCTGCCCCTGTGCCAGCGTTCACCCACGGCGGTACGGCCTCGTCCTCGGCGTCTGGATCTGGGCACGAGTAGCCGCCATGGCAGGCGAGCTAAACCTCGGGGCGGAAGCAGCGGCCATGGTGGACGAGCTCGAGCTCGGGTCGCTGGCGCCCACCGCAGCCTCTCATGACCTCTTCCAATCGAAGCAGGACAAGCAGATGGTGCGTGCGGCGGCTGAGGCGGGCTCAGGAGAACGCATGCAGTGGCGGCTCCGTTGGGCGTGCGCCGCGGCTCTGCAAAGCTCAGGCGATGGCATGACTGTGCGGAGGGCGAGTCCGGTGGCTACGGTACGCACGGGCGATCGCGGCGGCTTTGGCTGGTGAGCGCACACGGCAGCCAGCGTTACGGATGAGCGTTTGGCAGTGGCAGCAGGCGAGCTGCCACGGCGGCGCGCGGTCGAGGGGAAGAGGTGGCGCTTGGCGCAGCGCGGGGCGAGGCGCCTAGGGCAGCGGGCGAGGCGCCGGGGCTTCCATGCGGGGCGGCGCAGGGTGGGAAGCGGTGGCGGCCATGGTGGGGGAGGAGGTGGCGGCCATGGACGGGCAGATGGACAAGCTGAGGAAGAAGATAAGAAAGAAAAGTGAGAATGATAGGTGGGCCCCATTGACTGTACCATTAACGGTATCAAAATGGCGTCTACCTCATCCCTCTCCATTATTCGAACCAAACATAAAACTGGAACGGCTGCAACCTTCAAACCAATCAAAAGATGGATTCATTCCATCTCACAAAACTGGGTCAGCTCCAACCCAACCCACTTCGTTCCCAAACAAAACACACGCCAGTAAGGCTGCGGTTTTTTTAGTTAATTGTCACACTATGCACAGCGGGTACTGCATCTCATCCGGCATGTTGCAGGTCCATTTATCGTAAAAAAATAACTGCACTGGGGAACGTTAAAGCATATGCTATCGGCCTCCATGCGCTAACGGTCGGACGGCCTCACCACATGACCACGCGAGGGACCGAGCTAGAGGGAGAGCATGCGCGGGACCAATCTCAAACTCAGGCCCCACTTTTTCAACTAAATAAGAAAATATTATAACTCACAAACTAAAAAACCAAATTAAATTTCGATTGCATCATTAAATTCGTTTCAATAAACCATTCAAATCAACTTCTCACATGAATATGTTTAGATAAAATTTATAAAGGATGACAAGTGGGGTCATTGTTAGTAGTTGAAATTGAGTATGGGATATAGAGGATGATGGGTGCAGAAGAAACGTGTATAGAGGAGAGAATCTTGATTACCAAGATGTATACAAGATGAAAATAAAGGATCATGAGTACGAATAGTCTCATATTTTGTACAGATGGTACAGGGTTTATGAATAATGATATTTTATAGAATGATGAAGAAAGGGGATATGTCTGACCGCCGTCCCTGTCATCGACCAACGACGGGTACTGCAAGCTATAAGGTTAAGACGAGCATGAGACCACCCACACTGGGCACCTGTAAAGCTTCATGCAGTAGATATTTACCGGAAACAATGTTGCACCGGGGTACACAAAAGCCTCCGCTACGGCCCGGCGCTCGATATATCTAGCGCCTTGCAGTTCGGCCGCTAAGGGGCTGTTTGGTTGCTCGCATAAGGCCATACATGCATTGGCGGATGCAACCTAGGGCTGTTTGGTTGCCTGGTCGCTGCCTCCAGCCAGGCTCGTGGCGTGCAAATCTCCCCCTCCGGCTTGGCTCCTGAAAAATGCCCAAATCCTTTGTTCCTCTTTCAGCCAGGCTCGTGCTCCCTCTCGCGCTCCGCCTGGCTTACTCCATGTGCGGGGA
This sequence comes from Bothriochloa decipiens, assembly GCA_023333625.1. NCBI lineage: Eukaryota > Viridiplantae > Streptophyta > Magnoliopsida > Poales > Poaceae > Bothriochloa > Bothriochloa decipiens. The sequence goes on from CM041629.1 coordinate 51,338,973, forward strand.
GATGGCAACAAAACCCTAGGGTCACCGCCCTCGTTTTCGCCATTCACCACCCTATATATGCCCCTTCCCACCTCCTTCCTCTCTTTTCGTCACTCTCCATCTGCGCCGCCGGTGTGTGCTCTTCCCGCTTCCCCCTCTTTTACTCAAGAGCAATGTTCGATTGTTGGCATGGTAATGCTTTCCCTCTCTCTGGATTTCTTGAAGGTATCATGAATCTGACGCCTCTCTACGAAGCAAGTGAGTTCTCCCCCATTTCTTTCTCTTTTTCTACCATCGATTTGCAAACCCTAGGTCTGATTTTTTCTTGATCTAAATGCAGGCACACCTGATCTGATTTCTGAGGTATGGATTTGTGTTCATGTGTTGTTTTTTCTTTTTCTTTGGATGTATAAATCCTAACCGTGTAAGAAAATCCTTTTTTGTGCTTGTTCTTGTAGATCTGACCTCTCTCATCTACTGTTGGACTTGTGCTGGTGCTCCTGCTTGTCGATGTGGGTATTTTGTGCATCTTCTCTCCATCTTGTCCCTACTTGATTCTGTAGGCTGCTGTAGTTGATTGTGCGTTCTTGGATGGATATGGTACTTTCTGAGATTATGCGCAAGTTTATGATCATGCCTTTTTCTGAGCTATTGCCATTGCCTGTGATAATAATGGATATTTTTCGGAGCTAGTTCCCTTGCCTGTGATGATGATGAATATCTTTCTGAGCTATTGCCCTTGCCTGCGATGATGATGTTTTTCTGAGCTATTGCCCATGCATGTGATGATGTTTTTTTGGTTAGCTTTTGCCCAAGCCTACGATGATGCTTACATTAGACTATTTTTTTATTGCTGGTAGTAACAATGGCCTTAAAATGCTACATTTTCTAGATGGACTTGCAAGAGAAGAGACGCATGCTATTGCTTGTGCTGGTGCTCTCATCACTACTATGTATTCCCTGCTATGGCTAGGCTTAGAATGCTTGAGTCTGAAGGGCCTCAGATCTGTTATGGTCCAATGAGCATTAGGGATAAGGAGCGCCAAAGAAACCTGGACTTAATTTACAACTACAATGACATAGAGTGTGAACATGCTTAGAATGAGAAGGGTACCCTTTTTTCAGTTTGTGCAACTTGCTTAGGGACAGAAAACTACTTGCAGACAATATAAATTCTTGTGTTGAAGAGCAAGTTGCAATGTTTCCACATATTGTTAGTAATAACAAAGACAACATAAATTCTTGTGTTGAAGAGCAAGTTGCAATGTTTTCACATATTGTTGGTCATAACCAAGGATTTATACTTGTGGTAATGTGACCAAATGTCCATTGCCAAGGATGTGAACCATGAGGTTCTGAACTTGTTATGGGCACTATCATGTGCCTGTGATTCCTAAATTTCTCTCTAAGCACATGTCCATTATCTGTGATGCTTTTCCATTGATCTGAGCACATGTTCGTTTCCTGTGATGCAATGTTTCAATGATATGAGAACATGTCCAATGCCTATGATGTTTTCTTGATTGATCTGAGCGCACACATGCCCATTGCCTATGATGTTTTTTTCATTGTTTTGAGCACATGTCCATTGCCTATGAAGTGTTTATCATATTTCTAAGCATATGTTTGCCTTTTTTTTTTCTTCCTACACTTCATTTTGTACAGCTATGGCTTGGTATATGGTTCATGTTAGCAAGGAACCTGGTGTCTACTCTAGTTGGGCACAAGCTCATGCTCAAGTGGATGGTTTCAAACGAAACTGCTACAAAAATACAATACAAGAAATGAAGCCTTGCAAGTTTTCTATGGTCATCTTCCTGAGGATCCACCTCTGCTTCAACCTCTCAATCCACCTGTGCTCGAAAGTGGTGAAAATGACCATTTTTCATTGTGGAAGATTTCATTTAAACTTGTAATAGTATTAGTTGTCGCCTTGCTAGTTGGTTTTCTAATTTGGAAATGCATGTTGAATCATATGCCCTGCACACGAGCTAGAGGGTAGTAATATTACCACTTCATGCAGGAGGTAGCTAGAACTTGTTATATGCAGCCAACCAAACAAACATGACTGCATCTGAGAATTTAAATATTGAAGACATGCATGCAACCAAACAGCCAGCTTTGCATGCATTCGGCCTGACCAAACGCAGCCTAGGTAGGATAAAAAGGGAACCAAACACGCCCTACAAGACTTGTGCAGTCCCACCTTGTTGTGGCACACAAACGCAGCACGCATTGACAGGGAGAATGACGAGAGAGAAAAAAATCTAATACGTGGGCTCTACTATTACAACTAAATGAAAAATATTATAACTCACAAACTGAAACACCAAATTAAATTCTGATCATATAATTAAATTTGTTTTAATAAATTTATCAAAACAAAATCTCACGTTGATATATTTAGATAAAATTTATTTATAAATATATGGATCTTACCGTTGGTTGTTTTTATGGAGTATGAGATATAGAAGATGATGGATATGAAAGAAACATGTATAGAGAAGAGAATGTTAATGAATATGATGTATAGAAGATGAAAATAGAGCATGATAAGTGCAGATAGTCTCAAGCCGTAGTTCCCACTAATTTCAGGCTGGGACATGGCCGTTCGAGAAGATCCCAATCGACGTTGGACACAGCTCGATTTTTAATAATAGTGACCGTGTGCCACCGCTGTTGCAGCTTAGGGCGGCACGCATGCAGGAAACGAGGTGCCACGAAAACGCGCAAAGGGATGGAGACTGTGCCGACTGCCGACGGCCGATCGAGCTCCCCTGGCCCCGCGCCGTCCCACGCGCAGTGGCGGTGCATGGTGAAATCGGCGGCCGGGCGACTAGCGGGGTCAACACGTACGACGACACGCAGGCTGCCCGCCCGCCGGTTCGGTAGATCGAGACGGGCCAGCGGTCCAGCTAAGCTGCTTGGCCTTGTCCGTAGTGTCACTGTACAGTACAGAACTCTTTTGACGAGGCTTCCAAGCCCAAGCAAGCAACTGATGGTTCACTTGGATGCCCGTCCGTCCATGATTGCACAGAAGCTTCCGTCTGATCTGCCGGGGTGCTGTGTTGGATGTCCACACATGATCGAGTTAGTGGTATAGATTATTCTGGACCGCGTTGGCCTATAAGAGTTGGGACGGATGTACATTCCGAAATGTTAGGACGGACGTGGTCGAGCGCGGATGTGATGCTGGCCAGCTACGACTAGAAGATCAGAGCGGGGATGTGATGGTGGCCAGCTACGACTAGAAGATCTTTGGACCTTCAGTCTTTCGAGTTTGGACCATACAAATGTCAGTGAGTCCATGACTCATCAGACATCACTCTCATTCCGATCCGGATGGAAAGTACGCGCGCGCGCGCACTTACGCTCTGTGTGATTTCGTGGGAGTTTTAGCGGTGTGTATTTGTGTGATCCACATTCACTACTGTTCACTGGTGCTGAGGGTAACAAAGATGACGATTACATCAGAGACGGCTATTAGAAACCATCACAGAAAAAAGCAAATGTAGACGGTAATATAACTACCCATCTCTGATTTTGTAGTGCACAGTAGGACCGTCTGTGATGACACAGATGGGTACTATTGAGAACCGTCTCAAATCTATCAGCGACACATGATTTATATGCCCGTCCATTGTATAAAGTTCATCATAGACGGGTTTTTCTTACCCGTCTCCAATAGAACTCATACCAACCAAAGACGGGTTTCTTTATGACTCATCTCTTTTAATAAGTAACAGTAAGTATATCATTTGCCACTAAGCGTAGGCGTCGCATCATCAGGGACGGTGGATTAGTGTGGACATCTCTTTTCTTTCTCGTTTGAGACGGTTCGTTACCCATCACTACTATGGCCCTGTCAGAGACGCAATTATTGAGACGATTGTTGTAGTTGTCAATAAGTATACTTACTAGCCATCTCTAAATTGCTACTAGTCAGGAAAAGCTGATTTAGAGATGGACGGTCAATTCTACAAGATATGGACCGGATATGGAGACCAGAGGGGGAGGTGAATGTGAGCCTCAAAATTTTCTTTCGAGAGTTTAGGTCTTCGGCTCGGCAATCAACCCCAAAAAGCAATACACAAAACATGAAGTCCACAACCCTATAGAGAGGGTGGATGTTCCCTACGAACACAATGGGACACCACAAAACTAACACAACAAACCGGAAGCAAAACGGAGACCGAACGGACAAACAACGGACAAAAACAATGTAGACAGGAGAACCGAGACATTCCGCTATAGTAATAACTGCAGATGGTCCGCAAATTAAGCCCGAACTATCCGCGGTTCAAAATCGAGAAACACCTTGAAAACTCCAGAAACTGACCCGCTCGAACCCGAGGCCCGGACCGTTCGAGGTTGAGGCCCCGGACTGTCCGCGAATCGCGCAGGAACATGAACAAAGCACCCCGAAATCGCCTCCTCCACCAAATCAACCTGAGCTCTCTCGAATTGAAACCAATTGCAACCAAATTTGGGATAGATGATCACAACGCAGTTGGTGAGCTATCTCTAGGAGATCATCGCCCAATTCAAAGAGAATCAAGAGGAATCACAAAGGGGAGAAGAAAACCTCCAAGAACTCACCTTGCACACGTTCTTTCTCTGATCTACGAACTCGTGAGGAATTAGCTCAAACCCTTCAGTGGGAATGATCCTCTTACGTCATAGGACAAATTAAGGCAAGAAAAACGAACTCAAACGCCCTCGTATCGAAGAAATAAGCCATGAAAACAGAGGGGGGAAAGGAGCTCAGGAAGAACACATCAAGAACCACAAGAACACAACATGATGATGACTCCCAGAGGAAACAGAGAGGACTAGGGGCCTTTCTTCCCTTGATCTTGGTTCAAGCATGAATTCTACAAATCCATGGACCTCTCTCTCACCAAGAAACTAGAGGGGGAAGACCTAGCAAGGAAGAAAGAAAAATATTGTAAAGTGGAAGAGGGAGGGAGATGAGTGCTCCCTCATCCTATTTAACAGGGCTATTACACAATCCTAGTTTTGCCCTCAGATATATGAGTCAAACCACTTAACCCCATGGGCGCTATGGTCCAACTCATTGGTTTCTTGATTCGACAACCACTGTGCCTTCTCAGTAATAGCCTTGCTTCGACGCAATCTCCCCGATGCCGCCACATGCCATCCGTCCGCATCAGGTTCTCCCTCGGGTTTTGAGGCCCAAATTCGCGAAACCCGCCACCAATGGTTTTGAGGACAAACCGCCAAACCTCCTCGTGAGTAGCGTAATCCATACTCATACCCTGCCATGTACTCTTGCACTTGTCGATGTCCCAAGTGTCAGCAATGCGGCTAGCCACCCGGTCGTCTGGTCCGCCGGTCCAAGGCTCATGTCAGCCCTTCACCGCTCCCATTCCGTCAGCATGACATACCCTGTTTAACCTTCTCCCAACCGTTACCACCATCTCCGGACTCCACACCCACACAACACAAGCCAAGAGACATGTTTCGACACATAACCCTGTGCTAGGGATTAGTAGAACCAACGAACCAACCACGAACCAAAGTGTTGACACCTTGACAATTGCTCATCGCAGTTACCACATAGATGCTACAGGATGGTATGGAAAAAACCATGTGTCCGCGTACAAAGATATGAACCGGTAGTTATGCGTATAAAGATATACATGTCCACTGAATCTTAGAGAAGTGCATTATAGCCGCTTCTCTATATTGTTTTCTACTTTCCCAGTTGGCTGTTGGTACTTTGGGTACCAACGAGAGAGAGAGGGGTGAGTGGAGGCCTTTGACTTGGGTCGGGGCCTCCGCCTCTAGGAGATGAGCGGAGGTCACCAGAGGGCCAGCGCAGGTCTCCACTGAGCCAGCGGAGGTTTCCTCCACTGGTGGGCTGCGTCGTGTATGGAACCCGACGGAGGTCTCTAAGGGACCAGCGGAGGTCTCTAGAAGACCAGCGGAGGTCTCTAGCGCGACGGAGGCCACAAGGCGTCGGTCGGAGGTAACTGGCGGCGCAGCGGTGGTTTCTTCACTCTCCTTCCTCGGGGCGCGAAGGTTACCTTAGGTCACTGGAATGAACAATACGAGAACAGTTGCAAGAACTAGGGTTGGAATGGAGAGAGAGTCCCCTTATCCTCCTTCCCTTGGTATTTATATAGTCAAGCGACAGTTACAAGCGACACCCTAGTGGACATGAGATTGATAAGTGACTACCCTAACCCCTATTGGGCCTCTTCTAGGGGGATTCGGCCCGTAAGCATATGGGCTCCCCCCATCACTATCCACCGCTCTCGCTTGCCATATTTGGGTCCATGATGGTTAGATGCTAGATTGTGAGATGTAGCTACTATGTAAAATAGAAAGCTCATCTAAAATGTAGAGTTTTAGAGCATCTCTAAGAGAAGAGCTAAAATATTTTATAAAACTAAATATAGCTACTATATAAAGATAAAAAACACCTCCAATAGACTACGTGCCTTTCTAAATTTAGTGGCTTTCTTTAATCTGGAAAACTCGCTAGGAATTTGAGCCTCGCTTGCCATCCGTCGTTTTTTGCACGCTCAGCGCCCTGCATGCATGCGTACGTGTGGTGACCGCTGCGCAGGCAGCGAGACGGCGTCAAGAGATGCAGCATGAGGCCTCTATCTTTTGAAGTTGCTCTTGTTATAGGAGTTGTTGGTAAAAGTTTTCTATATCAACACACAATAGATACATATACGGAGTATATAAGAGTAAAAATTTACCAACGGTTTGCAATTGCAAATATATCAATAGAGTTTATATTTTTATTCAGGGCTCTAAACTGTCAAAATACGAAGTATATCTTTTTCACATCCTTGGTATGGCGCGCACGGGGAGCTAGCAGGCGATCGAGCGTGTGGGACGGGGGCATCTGATGCCCGATGCATGGGTCCTGTCTGTTCGATTTGCCGTGTGCGCGCCTGTTGATCACGCTTTATTCACGCCTAATAACAAAAACAAAATAATAATATAAATTAACGTTCACTGCTTGTTGGGTCTCAGCGTCTCAGGGCTGACCACTCCAGTAAGGCTGCCGATTTCGTCTACCAATACATACGTACATACTCGTATATATAATTGTCAGTTGTACACAGTATATATGATATAGAATGATGACAGGACCGTCCTTGGCAGAGATCGACCGAAGGCGGGCACTGCCACGCATGCCTAAAATCCAGAGGTTGACGAGGCTGTTGTTCCCACTGATTTCAGGCTGGGACAGACCGTTCGAGCGGATCGGCGATCCCAAATTCCCAAATCGATGGATGGACGCCAGCTAGCTAGATTTTATTTAAATTAAATAAAGTACAGTAGTTTCATCATGCGCCACCGCTGCTGGTGCTGAGGAACGAGGTGCAATGGAAACGCGGGGATAGAGCTGACTCCTGCCAAGCTCCATCATTCCGCCGTCCCGTGCGCGGTGTATGGTGCGCTGGTGGCTTGGTGCCGTGGAATCGGCGGCCGGCGACTAGCGAGCGAGCGGGGTCGACGCCATCCGAATCCGCTGGCTAGTGCACGGCGGTACAGCTAATAAGCCTGGCCTAGCCAGCGACGTGTGTGTGCGCGCTCGCTGGTGTGTACATACCTCAGTCACTGTACACCTTTGACGATCGAGAGGCTTCTAAGGCCAAGCGAGCAACGGGGTTATTCCTTCTTTCACATTCTGTGCACCTGAATGTCCCAGCTGGCTGCAGAGGCTTCGTTCTGTATGTCAGCAAGCTTCCTGCTGTCCACATTTGTATACGTGTGTGTATTGTTGAGTTGGATGTCCCAGTCCACGCACACGACAAGGATCGGAGATATATAGTGCTCCTATAGATTATTCTGGACTAGAAATGGCAATGGGTACCCGAAACCCGGTTACCCGACGGGTTTTTACCCGTTTACAGGCGGGTGCGGAATCATTTCTTTACCCGCGGGTATAAAAATGGGTAAAAACCTCTACCCAGCGGGTAGAGCGGGTACGGGTGCGGCTGTATACTATCCGTACCCGTTTACCCGTGGGTAATATATGCCTGCATAAGTTAGTTCCCAGTATACTCAATTCAGCCCAATGCAGCCCAATATATCTGGCCCAACTCAGCAAACCTACTATAGTATATATTTGTGCGGCTGAACACCAAACCCTAAACGCTCTGGTCATCCCATTTCCTCTCTCCCTTGCTAGCCGCTGCTTTCACCACTCCACTCCTCCGTCGTCGGCTCGTCGCTTAGGGTTAGGTCCGTGCATCAGCTTTCCTTCCATGGCGGTGACCTCCGGCACGGACGACGACGACGGCAGGTGATGCATCTTCCTCATTCCTATACTTAAATCTTAACCCTTGTCCTGTTATTGATGTGCTGCATCTAGCTCTCTAGTCCCTACTGACCCTCCGCCGTCCCCGAAGGGACGCCGCTTCCGCTGCAACTGACCTCTGCCCACCGGATCCGGACGGCACGAGCAAGAAGACCGAGAACGGAGACGCCGGGGCTGCCCCTCCATCGCTTGCTCTGCTGTCGGCGCCCATCCAAGCGGCCGTCGACGCATCGGATCCAAAAAAGCAAGTGAAGCCGACGGCAGCTGCAACAACAAATCGACGCCTCGTCAAGCCTGCGCCAGCAGATCGATGCCTCATCAAGCCTGCGCCTGCTGCAGCCGCAACAAAAAAGGCTCATCGGCCTCCCCTGTCTCCAAGCACGACCGCGACAGCTCATCGTGGCCAGAAGCTCATCCGCTCTCTCGGGTAAGCTGCTCTGACACTTAGCTTATCCACTGCAAAGGTTTAATATTCTATTAAAATTTGTTGCGGCCAGCAGTATCGAAAATCAATGCTTTCTTGTGCATGTCGGCTAGCAGTAGGAAGTATGAATCATATAATATTGATTGTTGCGGCCAGCGGTAGGAACCTTCAATTCAATATTAATTTCTTTATGAAACTTTGATTGTGGGCATGTCGGCATATGCATGTGTATTATGTTTTCTTAAATGTGAATTTTTTTATATTGATCTGAGAACGGTTCTAGTAGGAACCTTCAATGAAATATTAATTTCTTTGTGAACTTTGATTGTGGGCATGTTGGCATATGCATATGTATTATGTTTTTTGAAATCTGAAATTTTTATTGATATGAGAACGTATAGTTCTATACGATACTGTTTTTTTAAAATCTGAAATTTTTTATTGATCTGAGAACGTATAGTTCTATACTTCTATATGATACTATTATTGATCAATATGCTTCTACAGATTGAAAAAAATGTCTACTGGAAGTGGTGGTAGCAGCCAGCCGCAAAGTCCAATGACTCAAGGATCCAATGTACAATCTGAGCCTCTGGAAAGTCCAATCTCTGGATCGCCTCAACCTGAGTCAGACAACAACTCAGAACCAATTGAAATAGAAGATGAAGAAGATGAAGAAGATGGAGAAGGTGTAGTCTTAGCTGGTTCTAAGAGGAAGCTCACTTCTGCCGTTTGGAATGAGTTCACAAAAGTGGAGATTGCAGGCACAGTCCGTGCAAAATGCAATTATTGTTCCAAGAAGCTTTCAGCAATGTCAAAAAATGGGACTAACCACCTTCGTCTCCATTTGAAGTCTTGTGTGCAAAAGAAAATCAAGATGAATGGCAAGACATTGGCCCAGTCTTCTTTGAGGTTTGGTAGAACAGATGCAGGGACAGTTTTAGTTGAGAACTATACCTTTGATCAAGATATAGCAAGGCAAGAACTTAGTGCGATGATAGTTCTACATGAATACCCCTTAAGCATGGTTGACCATGTTGGATTTCGAAGATTTGTTGGTGCACTTCAGCCACTATTCAAGATTGGGACAAGGAACACAATAAGGTATAAGAGCTATGAGTTGCATTGATTATTGTGGTGCATTTCCTTTTATTTATTGAATATTCTAATGCTTTAGTTTTATTTCAGATCTGATATCTTGGGGCAATATGAGGTTGAGAGGAAGAAAGCAATTGAGTACATGGCTGGAATTCAATCAAGGGTAGCTATCACCACTGACTTGTGGACGTCTGACAACCAAAAGCGAGGTTACATGGCTATCACAGCCCACTTTATTGATGAATCTTGGGCTCTTCGAAATATTATCATGAGGTATTTACTTATTATCATGCAGGTTTATTTATGCAGATTTGGTCACTTATTCATTGTTAACTATTCCATTTTAGGTTTGTTTATGTTCCTGCTCCTCACACCGCTGATGTCATTGGTGAGGAGCTATATGAGTCTATGGTTGAGTGGAACCTTGATGAGAAGATATCTGCAATTACCCTAGACAATTGCACTACAAATGATGCGGTAATCCCTTATCTTGTGAGGAATATAGGGAAACATAAGCTGTTAAATGATGGAAATCTGTTGCACATGCGTTGTTCTGCTCATATCTTGAATCTTATAGTGAAAGATGGCTTAGATGCTCTAAAAGGTGCTATTGAGAACATTCGTGATAGTGTAGCTTATTGGACAGCCACACCAAAAAGAATTGAAAAGTTTGAAGAGATTGCTAAGTTTGTCAAAATTGATGAGAAAGCTGCCAAGAGAAAGATAGGACTTGATTGTAGGACTAGGTGGAATTCAACTTATAACATGCTTAACATTGCATTGCCCTACAAAGCTGCTTTCATTAGAGCAAGTCGTGTAGATAGGCAATACATTTGTTTGCCTAGTGAAGAGGAATGGAAATTTGCTGGGGATGTTGTGGAGAGGCTGCAATTGTTTTATGATATCACAAACTTATTTTCTGGGACTGATTATGTGACAGCAAATATTTACTTTACTCAACTTGCTGAGATTAGAAAGAAAATAAGGAATTGGTCAACTTGTGGCAATCCTTTAGTGGAAGCAATGTCAGCTAACATGATAGCTAAGTTTGACAAATATTGGACTGATATCCAAGGGCTAATGGGGATTGCAACTCTTCTTGACCCTCGATTCAAGACTGTAGTTTTGCTTATTTGCTTTGAGGATTTACTTGGAACAACTGGTAAAGAATGTGAAGATAGGGTTCTTGAGGTTAAGAACTTGTTAGCTGACTTGATGAGTGAGTATCATGTGGAAGTGGATGTGGGGAATAAGGGGCCAGCAGCACCTTCAGTTGGCAATGATGATAATTTCTTGTCCTCTATGAGTGCACGTGTGGCAAGTAGAACTCCAGCAAGCATGGGTTTTAAGTCTGAGCTTGATCGCTATTTGGATGAAGAGTTGCTGGACATGCGTACACCTAACTTCACAGTCTTAGATTGGTGGAAAGTAGCTGGTACTCGATTTCCTACATTAAGAAGAATTGCAAGGGACATATTTGCTATCCCTGTGACAACTGTTGCTTCAGAGTCAGCATTTAGTACTAGTGGAAGAGTTTTAAGTGAGCATCGCAGCAGGCTAACATCCAAAATGTTGGAGGCTCTGATGTGCTCTCAAAATTGGCTTCGTAACAAATATAAAGGTATACATATAACTTGTGTAATTCATATCTTCTTGTCATGTCTGAAATTTAATTCTTTATCTGTGTTCGTAGTTGATGAGAAGAATAAGCAAGCTGCCACCTTTTGGTCCTGCCTCCAAGACATACAAGAGGGTCTCCAGGTGATCTTTTGTATTCAACATCTACTAGTTTTTTGTTTACTTTATTATCAGCATACCAACATCAACTTGTACGCCTACCATGTAGGAGCTTACTCTTTGAGATGGTGCTGGCCAACGAGAACAAGTGCATGTGTGCAAGTTCACATTTCACAACTGATGTCTTCTTTTGGTTGTGAAGTCTAGCTGTGCAAGAGCCAATAGCAAGAGAACATCATGTCTCCTTTTGGTTGTGAACTTGTTTTTTGAGATGTAATGAACTTAATGTGCACTGGTTAATGCTTGACGCCATGTTGTTGATGGCTTACTGCTATTTATGTAATGAACTTAGTTAAATTAGGACTACTGGCGGTGGTTTGGTAGGCTGGTACTCTGGTGGAGTAGTGTTGAACTTTAAATTCTGGATTCATGGCCTTTTCATGTGTTTTTATGTGCGGTCTGTAGTGACCAGTATCTTGGACAAGTGGTTTATGGTGACCTGATGAAGTGGTGAAATCGTGAACTCAATATTTTATATTGCTGAACCGGGTGTGGCATCGGGTACGGGTTACCCATCGGGTATAATTACCCGCTCGGGTGCGGGTACGGGTAGAATTTCATACCCGTGCTCGGGTGCGGGTACCGTGGCGGGTAGATATTGCTATGTCGGGTGCGGGTATGGAATGATATTACCCAACGGGTACGTACCCGTTGCCATTTCTATTCTGGACCGTGTTGACCTATATAATAGTAGTATAAGTACCTGTGTACATTCCAAAATGTTAGGACGGATCGGACGTGGTAGCGCGAGGACGTGACTAGAAAGAAGATTGGGCATACTTTAGAGTTTGGACCATACAAACGTCGTCAGTCCATGACGACTGATCCGATCAGGAGAGAAGTGCGCGCGCACCATTATACACTAGTAGACACATGGTCCATATGCTGCGTGTGCAGATTTCGTGCAGGATCATCCGTGCGCTTTCGCGTGGTCAACCTCCAATGTTCCACGCTACAAGGGTGCACACTAATTCGCGATCGCTCGTTCCATTGAGATCCATATCGAGCCTCTTTCCCCGTTTTGATAGTGCCGTGCCCACGTGTTTGTTTGTTCTCTTTGATAGTGCCGTGCCCACGTGTTTGTTTGTTCTCTTTTTCTCATGCTATGCTGCATGCGCACGCTGATTCAGCTATTCAACGATCCCACCAGCCCGGCCAACATCTTTCCCTTTTATGCTAAAAAAACATCTTTCCCTTTTTTTTAAAAAAAATGATATTTCTACAACTTTTTTGAATGTACTCACAACTATTATGTCAATAATTAAATAAATAAATTAGACAACCATTCCGAGTAGGAACGGTGTCGTGGCATTGTTTCCCCGGCCCGCAACAGAACAAAGCTTAAATCACATTTGGGTTCATAAAAATATCATAGGGTGTCATTTAGAGATCCAAACTAGGTCTAACATGCTATGGGCCTTGACATGACAAGTTGGTTTTGACAAGTGGATTCCACATGAGGGCAATGCCTACACATCTCCTATATGGTGTTTCATCTCTGTGCTCTCCTATCCTAGTGTCTTTCTTAGTGTCACCAACAAGATCTTGTAGCTATATCCACCCCTGTCCCTTCTGCCTTCTTCAACCTTCACCTTGAAGGCCATCATGTCCCTAGGAATGGAGGTGGCCAAGACCAAGATGGTGCTATCAAGATGGAAAAGGAGAGCGGCAACTTTGGGCTGGAAGAGTAGTATCTGAGCCCACCACCAAGATGCGGGCCAAGAACCTCTCTCGATCTTTCACTACCGGATCGGCCACCTTTGCCGATGGCCTGAAGCCGTCGGCTAAGGCTGTTATACCGTCGACAAAGCCTTTGCCGATGGCCTGCCACGTCGGCCGTCGGCGAAGGGCCGTCGGCAAGAAAGGGTCGGCAAAGGGACCTTTGCCGATGGCCACATGGCAGGCCGTCGGCAAATCTTTGCCGACGGCCACGTCAGACGTCGGCAAAGGCGACACGTCAGCCGTTGCGGCGGCACGATGACGGCGGCCTTTGCCGACGGCTGACGTGTCTGGCCGTCGGCAAAGGTAGGTGACGTGGATAATTTTTTTAAAAAATTATTTAAAAAAGGCTTTGCTGACGGCCGACCGTCGGCAAAGATTTGGTCACTCTGCCGATGGCGAGGCTCAGCCGTCGGCAAAGCTGGACCGAGCTGGAAAAATGGACCAGCTTTGCCGACAGCTAGACGTCGGCAAAGCTGGGAATTTTTTTTGTTTTTCTGTTTTCTTGCATTTATACCTCATTTCATCACATATATATCATATAACCCACATTTCATCACATATAAACCATATTTCTACATCAAATTCAGTTTCAACATTAATCCATACATGAAGGTCCTCAAATCCATCGATACAACTCCACAATACACATAACATGGCCATAACAATCCATACATGTCCAACATACGCTAAACATATCCAACGTGCAACAACCTCATCGATGAAGGTCCAAAAGCGAGAAGTAAAGGCATCTAGCTATGTGCATCGTCCCCAGGGGTCCCAGAGTCCCCAGCTTGCTCGAACGGAGGCCAACCCGACTGTGGGGACGTACCGTAGTGCCACTGCTGCTGCGTAGGTCTGAAAACGCTTGCCGGCCTGGAGTGCCCCTGCTGCGTCTGCGCCTGCGGCCACGAGGAGTACCCCTGCCTTGACGCCGGAGGAGGCCACTGGTACTGCTGCGTGGGGTAATAGGTCGGGTAAGCTGGAAAGCCGTGCGGTGGAGAAGGACTCAGTGGAGGGCTAGCACCTGGAGTCGGGTTCGAACCCACCGACGGTGCCTACACAAAGGCCAAGTGATGTAATTAGTACCTGAAGGATGGCTGCACAAGCTAAAAGCAACAGACAATATACTCACCGGAACAGGTACAGGCACTGGAACTGGAAGTGGTGGTGGAGCGAAGATCGAGGGAGGAGGCTCCTGCATTTCCGGGATCTAGGACCGAAAGTAGGAGGTCAGGTCCGATAGAGCACGCTGGTAGTGCTGCGAAAGTGCCGCCAACTGCTGCTGATGGGCCTCCTCCTGCTGTTGATGCAACATCTCCTGGGTGACCTGGTTGGCCTGCAGCCTTTCGACCGTGGCCTGCAATACTACACCCGCAAGGTTGATGGTATGTGAAGGCAAGGTACATCATGTGTGAAATGAGTGAACGACGAATGAAACTACACTTACCTGAAGTGCCATCATCATTTGCGCATTGCTCGGCTGCCGAGGCGCTATGAGGATTTGCGATCCGCCCCTTTCCACGTCGCCTCTTCGGATCTGGCTCAGTGTCTGAACAAAGGACGGGTCGATGGCGCTATCGGCAATAGCGTACTGGCCGTGCTGCTTCCCTCCTCCCGTCCTCATCACGAGGTCAGTATCCAGGTTGGCTCTGGTGGGGTCGAACATCGGCCCATGGTGCTCGAGACCTGCGGCGGTGTACTTGGCGAGCTTGTTGTAGATGTTCGGGTTGGTGTAGGCCTCGGGCCCGTCCTCCGAGCTGTAGACGATGGACGCCGCTGACGCTTTGCCCTTGTGAGCAAGGGCGTACCCATGAACTCGTTGATTTCCTGCCCATCATGCGTCTCCCTCTGCGAGGAAAACACAAATATGGTTACAAGTAGTGACAATTGAGAGCTATAATAAATGGATCAACAGAAGCATACCCATGTGTCCATGTACCCATAGAGGCACTGGTTCCCTTGGTGGTGTGATACCGGAGGATTTTGCAGGCGAAGTTGCCGATGCTCTTTGAGCTTCTCGTACGCTGTGTCCGTACGCCACCCACGCACAATTTGGCGCCAGCAGTCCTCGTACTTATCGCACCAGCTTGGACACCACTACATGACATTCAAGTATTTGATATTCCATAAGATGAATTGAATGTGTCACGTAAGGAATCATAATGGATGTTTCCTACTTAATTACCTGCATGTACTGCTCCTCGGTGAGGTCGGTCTCCTTGTCCAGTATCATCTCCCTGACTCGCTCCTTCTTTACCACCTTGAGCTCCACGTTGGCATAGTAGCTGATGATGGCCTGGAGACGTGCCTCGTGGTGCATGTCCTTGAGACGGTTGTGGCAGACCGCCTCCTGCTACCACATCGCCCGCTGCTCGTCCTGCCCGTCCTCCAACTTGAAGTACAACTACACACAGACATCAAACATCATTTCATTGTTTGAAGAAAGTCCAACGAATGTGTAGTATTGAGATATGCGGTGCGATGCAAAGACTCACCCAGAACTCCCTCTTGATCTTGTGAGCAAGGACTTCGCCATGCTCGTCCTTGACCTTGTAGAAGTCATCCCATTTGTCGAGCACGATCCGCTTACCCTTGATGGTGACCAAGCCGGGGTAGAGCTTTGTAATGAGGAGGCCCTGGATGCCATTGACATGGCGTGAACTCTTCCTATCAGTCACCTTTTCCCAGCCCCTGCACAAGTCATTAACAATAATTGTTAGTCTGTAGTTCGAATTTCAACATGTCATATGAACAACAAGTGAAATCAACAATGGTTACTTACATCTTGCCCACGGGTCGAATCACCGCATGACAGTTGAGGAGCGGTGGGTCAGGGAGCGATGAGGCCCCGCGCACGTAGGGCTTGCTCGAAGCTAAGGAAGTCAAGGCATCTGGTGTATGCTCGTTGTCCCTATCGTCTCCGCAGAGGTCGTCGTCGTCACCGTCACCGTCACCATCATCGCAACCGTCACTGTCACCGGTCGTCGTCGTCGTCCCCTGCTGGGCATCCTGGAATAGCCTCCTCGACGACGTGCAACGACGAGTGCTCCTCTCCACGTCAAGCTCCTCACCGACGACCGCCTCGTCCTCGGCGGCGGCGGCCACGGGCTCCGCGTTGGTGACCATGTACCATGAGTGGATCCCTGTTCGCTGCGGCCGCCTTCCGCCCGGCATCATGTCGAGTGCCTACAGTGACAAAGATTAAAGTAGTTAGCATAAATAAATGACAAGTACTTGTGAAGAAACATAATTGCAAGGTAATAATATTAACACTATAGTATTACATGAATTAGAAATTATCTCCGCAAACGGCAATATGGCTGGCGTGTACTCGTCATCACTACTGTCATCATCACTATCAATATTGTCAAGCTCTCTTAAGTGTCGGGCTTCATCTCCATCGTCATCGTCATCTCCATCATCATCAGGCTCTCCATCATCATCGTGCTCTCTCATCAGGCGCTTCATTTGCCACTCATCAAGGATTTGTAAGTCCTCAGCATCGTGCACCTCATCACCCTCGTCCTCATTGATGTCATTGTTTACTTCCATACCCATCAGTGAAAGAATGTCTATCTCCAAACTTCCTTCTAGCCCCTGAGGTTGATAGAACTCATCTGTCGTTGGGTCAAAGTTGTAATCATCCTCGTTTGGGACAGCCGCTTTACCGTGCCGTGATACCA
This sequence comes from Bothriochloa decipiens, assembly GCA_023333625.1. Classification (NCBI taxonomy): domain Eukaryota; kingdom Viridiplantae; phylum Streptophyta; class Magnoliopsida; order Poales; family Poaceae; genus Bothriochloa; species Bothriochloa decipiens. The sequence goes on from CM041629.1 coordinate 51,355,984, forward strand.
ACTGCACAAGGCTCCAACCCGTAAGATTCTTGTCTTTTTGGCATGCCCATGGGAGGTAATAAACTTGTGTGGCGTCTCGGTTAGCCACAATATAGACATTGTCTTCTTCATATTTGGAATCCTGTCGAATTTCAACTTGCCCAATCGTAAGGTCCTTTTTCGTGACATTGGATCGAACCAATGGCATTTGAATACCACTGGATTACAACCTAGGTCTGGTCCAAAGTCAAGCTCCAATATCTCTTTGACTATGCCGTAATAGTCCTTCCCATCCGAGCCGGGTGTACAAACTCCGCTGCACGTGGTTTTTAGGTTGCCCCGTTTCTCTTCGTAAGTTCTCGTGCGAAAGCGATAGCCATTCACATCATAAACGTTGAATGACCTGACCCTTCGGTTGAAGCCTTTGCCCATGTTTCTCAATTCATCACTATTTCCACATCATAAAGGGCCTGCAAGGTTAGCACAGGGACGTCGTTACATTACTCGCTCCTAAGAGAAAAGTGGAATCTCAAAATCGGAACGAGGTTGGTTGGATGGTACCTTTGTACAGAACCAATTGACGAAACTGGGCACACCATGTCTAAGAAGATGGTCTTCTTCTTGCTCGGTAGGATCCGTACTGCCTCTCTAGTGTTCATTAATATATTCCCTGGAGAAACAAAAGACAAGGGGGGTCGGATCGATAGGTGGAGGATAGTGGCGTATGTAACAAGCTCATCGAGAACTTACTTATGATAAGGAATGCATTCCTCAAGGGTCAACAACAAGCAGATCATGATAGTGTGCCACTCATCATGCTACAAGTTCTTATTGGGCCCTGCGCCTCCTCTTCCGAGATCACCTCTGAAAAGGCTGAGGTTCAATGTATTCTCGTCGATGTTGTAACGAGGGGTTGGATCGCGCGGTTTGTGAAGTTTCTCAGTATAGTACGCCTGTGTGAATGTCAACACCTCCTCCAGAACGAATGCCTCTACCACGGAAGCCTCAATTTTGGCTTTATTTCTACACTTTCTCTGAAGAAGCTTTAGACACCTCTCGATTGGATAGCACCAACGGTGCTGCACGGGCCCCCCCAAACGTGCCTCGCTCGGTAGGTGCAAAATCAGATGCTGCATGGACAGGAAAAACCTGGGTGGAAATATCATCTCTAACTTGCAGAGCAACAAAGGTGCAGCCTTCTCTAGTTCAAGACAAACATCCTGAGATAACTCCTTGACACAAAGCTGGTGGAAGAAAAAGCTCAACTCTGCCAGGACGCGCCACACTGGCTCGGGGAGGTATCCCCGTGTCATCGCAGGAAGGATCCGCTCAATCCATATGTGGAAGTCATGACTCTTCATCTCTAAGACCTTCATAGTCAGCAAGTTCACTCCCCTACTCAGATTCGCTGCATACCCATCAGGGAACTTTAATGTCTTGATCCACTTCAGTACTTCCTTCCTATCTCCCCTTTTCAGGATGTAATCGGCCGGCCCCTTTTTCCATTTCTTGCCATCCGCAGGGGTCTTCATCACTAGATTTGGTCTATCACAAATCGTTTCAATGTTGAGTCTAGCCTTAACATTGTCCTTTGACTTCTTGCCAATGTCCATGAGTGTTGCCCAAAGTGCCTCGGTGACATTCTTTTCTGTGTGCATTACATCGATGTTGTGTGGAAGAAGAAGATGCTTGTAGTAGGGGAGCCTAGTCAAGCCCGATATATGAGTCCACATGTGGTTGGTACCATATCCTTTAAAACCACCCTTCTTTTCATCAATTTGGAGAGCCTCTATCTGGGCAAGGACGTCGGTAGGGCTCTTATCCCGAGGGATGTGGTCGGTGACTTGAACACCTTTCGTGAAGTGCTTTTCATGTCGTCTCAGTTCATGGTCCTCATGCAGGAATTGACGATGTTTGTCGAAAGAAGAATACTTGCCACCCTCGG
>CM041629.1:51358307-51442866 GCA_023333625.1 Bothriochloa decipiens
GCGCGGGCGGCGGCGCGCGCGCGGGCGGGCGGTGGCGGGCGTCGTGATCACATGTGAGATGTCTGAGTTTTAGACATCCGGCGTCGTAACTTGCTCAAAATATTTTTCAATTTTTATCATAGCCTCCACATGCGATAACATGACACCTCGTTAAGTTTCGTGATTTTCGGACTTCGTTTGGATTTTGTATAATAAAAAAACATTTTTCACTCACGTAACTCGTCATGCTACGACGCCAATATGGTCATAATTTGATGCGAGGCCCTGGATACGGTCTCTACATACTCCGAGCATCATGAATATACTTTTTAGAATCAACAATTCCATTATTTCATGTACCTGCAGTTCAAACTTGGAGTTGCCGGAAAAATTCAAAGAAACAAAAATAAATAACGAAATATAGCAAACAAAGTCAAAATTTGCCCAACTTTTGAAGTTGGGTTGTATTTGGTGTAGGAAGGCACTAGGAAAAATTAGAAAGAAAAAAACCAAAAAAAATTCTTTGCCGAGGGCTTAGGAATGGCCCTCGGCAAAGCTCCTTTGCCGATGGCCTGGCCACGACGCCGTCGGCAAAGGAGGTGGCCGTGGCAGGCTGTGCCGCCGCCACGTGGCTGCGCTTTGCCGATGGCTTTGTCTTGCCAACAGCCTAACGGTAAAACTCTCAGCAAAGTGGCCTTTGTCGATGGTTGTTTTTGCCGACGGCCCAGCGGTCGGCAAATGTTTCTTTTGCCGACGGCCCGGCTGTCGGCTTAGATTGTCTTTGTCAACGGTTTTTCTCTGCCGATGACTCGGCCTTGGGCATAGACTTCTTTGCCGACCGCGTCACCTGGCCGTCGGCAAAGAGGTCTCTGTGCCGACGGCTTATTCGTTGGCCGTCGGCAAATGTTTACGCCGTCGGCAAAGTTGGCGTTTTCGGTAGTGTTTATATGCTGGCACCTCTCATAGGGACATCCATTTCGTCTTTTGGTGCTAGCAAGAAGGGAAAATGGTAGAACACCGAAGGCCAATCGCTATCAAAAAGAACCATGACATGCACCCATAGGGATCCGCCATGACATGCAACATATACGGAATGGAGTGGGTCAAGGCTAATAACACAATATGTACCCTTATGACACCATATTATGAGTTCAGGGACCTAGATGATACACAAGGATAAGTGTAGAGGACTAAAAAAATGTATTTTGAGAGTTTGGGAACTGGATGAGACACTAGGATATGTTTGGGGTTTTTAAAGTAAAAGTTCATAGACCTAAATGATACCCAGGTCAAGTTAAAAAAACCCGTCATGTATTTTACTATCGATCATAACTCTTGAGCTCTAGATTGAGATTGGATCATCAATTTCTCCTATTTTTGTTGTGTAAATTAAAAGCTTTTGCAAAACCATCAGGTACTTGATCTCTTGTACGTGAATATGAGTGTTGGAACACGGGTCCAGCAGGTTTAGGGAACAGTAAGACTAGATCTGACTCACTGGAAATATATTAAATTGGAGTTACAATGTGGGCCCTCAGGTAGGTGGAACTGCAACTATCAGAGGACAATGACCATTAAATAGTGGGGGTCATCGCCTTTTATAGTGATCAGATGACCCAAAGCTAAAAGTACACAAATATCCCTATTGGAGTTCCAAAACCCTAAAGTGTGACTCGATTACATCTGGGCTCTCAAGGGCGTAGATGCCAATCCTCACTCACCAAGGCCTAGTGGACTGCAAACTGAGTTTGTAACATGGTAGCCCAGAGCCTTGCGATGGGCCTTGATGACACCCTTGCTTTGGCCCACATGCGTCTGCTGACGGCCCTCACCACGCTGTTCGGCACCTCCGATGAAGACGATCCGGCGGCCTTCCCTGTGTCCTTCTCTTCTCAGTGATCTCTGACAGATCAGGCCTCCATTATCAGGCCAGGTGTCTCCGCTCGGACCTTCAACCCAAGGGAGATTGCCAGCAGAGAACACCTCTGCTGGCCCCAGGAAGTCTCTGCTCGAGGTAGGATGCCCTCCTCCGCCCCCTGGCTCGCAGCGCCTCACGGACCTGGGTCGACCTTCGGAGCGGAGACCCATGGTATTACTCCCTTGCATTTCGTCCAACCTAGCTAGGGCAAAACAAAAACAACTTGGTTGTTGGTCAGATTATAAATAATTTCATCAACAATGAGTTGAACATCACCCTTTCTCTCTGTCACAAACCATCTTTATGCGCTGCGCATTTGGGGTTTGGGCTACACTAGCTCTAGTAATTGGGCCCGTAAGTCGGTGGGTACTGCAGGGGTGTGTTGTGGGCTTGGCCCAGTATTTTGATTGAACCTATTAATAGCTGTGTGGGAGGATGGGTGGACAGCTAAGCATAAGCAAAAACATATTTCTCTTCTCATTCGTTGCTCCTCGCGAGTTCTGCTTTCGTTGCCCATGCCGCCGTGAGCAACCGCTGTGCGTGAACGCCGGCAAACCTATCCCGTTGCGAACCTAGTTCGTGACATTTGGTATCGGTCACCATCGAATCCTTCACCTCCATCCTTCCATTGCTATCGCTTCACCAACACCACCACGCCAGCGCCGCTGCTCACCTACCACTGTTGAACTGCCAATTTTGGACCCGATCCGGCCAGATCCGACCACTAGCTACCCGATCCGCCACCCAACACTTCACCGCTGGTGTGAGGTCCAACCCTCACCTCAAGGATGGCAACCATGGAGGCCACGCTTAACATCAGTGACTAGTTGAAGGTTGCGGTGAAGCTCGTTGAGTCCTTCAAGGACTGGCACCTGGAGGCAGAGAACCTCCATATGGCATTCAGCAAGGATCTATAGAATCTCACATCGTGCATCGAGGTGTTGGAAGCTCCGCGTACTACTCCGTCTTTAGCCCCACCGCGTGTAATAGAACCGACCAATTTATATAAGCTTAAGTCTAAATTAAGCTGCCATGATAGCTTAAGTTGCACCTAAACCCATATAAACCCGGTAGTCCGTGAAATCACGAAGGATTTCAAACCAACTTACAAACCAAGATTGTAGAGATTCTGTAACCACAATCCACATGATACATAAATTTGCAATTAACTTAAATGCATCGGAGTTTATAAGAGAATATTACAACACCCTTTTTATAGAGAAAATAGCGAAAGCAAATTACTTTAACAACACTCACACTCACATTTTTAAATACGGTGCCAGCTCATAGTCAAATCCAACAAAAGCAATCTGAGATAAGATTATAAGGAATGACCGTGCCCAAGTCTGATTGTTTCCCGTAATGGGATAGAAACCCATCTTGCAGCCACAGCAACCTAGATGAACACCTGCAACAAGTGGGAATAAAACCCTGAGTACGAGAATGTACTCAGCTAGACTTACCCGTCATAAACCAAAAATAAATTGACTCCAAGGAGTATGCAAGGATCGCTTGCATTAAGGAACAATTAACAAGAACCTTCTAGCAATGTATTTTAATCTGATTAACCTTATCATGCTACATTAACACCTGTACTAAACAAGCATGGTAATCATTATTCAACAGTAAAAGTAACCAATCCGGTTGAGTATCCTTCCATCTCAAGAGCTCAACCATCTCATCTCTTTGTTCAAGTTCTTACTACGTTGCCGCTGCTCAAGTGTTCACTGTCCAGGAATGATGGCGATTATAATCGATTACTAACCAGCTGGCGGGTATTCCTCACACAAACCACACTCACCAGCCACGGTGAGCTACAGGTCACCGACATCCAATTCAGGAAAAAGCGCGGGATCAACAGGTACCATCGTTTCCAGGAATCGCCCGGCTGCCTTATTCAGGGTGACCCTGACCTCGGACTTACTCTCTGCGTAACCCGTGGTCCCCCATCTTCACCAATACAATGCGTACAGCAGGTCGGCTCCCGGCCCAAATCAAAATTAGGCTTTGCGGTCGGAACGACTTATCCTTCCAGCTAAATGTGAGGCATAAATTCAATATGACTTGAGGACGTACAACAGACGGGGTCCTAGTTCGACACAGATGGGATAACCACACCAAAACTCTAGTTCAGTCTCAACACCAATCCCGCCCGGTCTCGATTTATTATCTCCACATGGTTATCCAAGATAACAATGTATTCAACCATTCCAAGTTACCACCTATAACTCGCGGATGATAGGAAATCACCCGACTTCTACTGATTTAGTAAAGCAGTGCTAAGAAGATAATCGCACCTGAACCTAACAGGGTTGAAGTATAACAGTGGCAAGGAATATAAGTAATGCAACAACGGTATAAAACAACGCCTATAACTTAATGCATCAAACAAGTAAAGGGACTCAAGTTAGATATTTTGCAAACCACAGGGAGAAATGCTCCGAGGCTTGCCTTCCTCAGAAGAGCGAGGTTGATTCTTCAGACACTCGTATAGCTCCATGTCCTTCTCCTAGTCCCAGATCACCTCCGGTGCGGGAACTTCCAACGAGTCATCCTTCTGGCTTCTCGACTTCTCGACAAGGTTCTCGCATGCGATCCTGTATGATGCGTATGCACACTGTCGCCGGTGGAGAAGGGAGCCACACCTTGGGAAGGTAAGGGGGCGTGTGGCCACGCTAGGGAAGGAGGAGCCGTCTCCTTGAATCTCATCGAGAAGATGGGCCGCGCTAGGAAAGGCGGAGCTCGAGCCACCGCCGTTGCCGGAGCCACGAGTAGCAGCCGCCGTGCACTAGCAGTCACTGGGACGGGCGCGAGAGCTCCGCCAGCAACTAGGACGAGCACGAGCATGAGCTCCATCGTGGACTCCGCTGACCACGAGTGGGAGCTCCGTCAGCTGCTGAGACGTGCATGAGTGCGAGTGGCACCACGGACGCCATGCGCGACTACGAGTAGGCTGCCACTGTCCACCTCTGACAAGGAGGGAGGTGCGGCGTGGATGGAGGGAGGATGAGGATGGAAAAAGAATGGATTAAAAAATCTAGCAAGTGGGTTCCATGGCTGAAATTTGATATAGAGGATGGATATAGAGTATGAACGGGTGCGGAAAAACTAGGTATAGAGGACAGAATCTAAATAACCAGCCAAGAATATTTCTTTTAGAGGATGACGATTGCGAACAATCTTATGACACACCTTTGGCCTTTTGAAGGAAAGGCTGACCAAGTTCCCTGCCATACTTGCATGGACCTTTGGAGAGCCCAGACAATACTGTGGGTCCAAGTTTCCTAGTCAATACTGTGGGTCCAAGTTTCCTAGTCAAGGAATTTTGGGATTGAGGGTGTGTTTGGTTGGGCTTTTGGCTGTGGCTTTTGCTGAAGGGTTATGAGGGTGCTACCCTAGCCATAAAACAAAACTTTTCTACCTCATAAAATAGGATCTACTGCTAGATATAGGTCATAGGATTATCACTAGACCTGCAGGTGCAGCGGAGTACTCGATGTAGTCGAACGCGTCGCAGCAGTGCCGTGCAGTTGCATGGTCGTCCTTCAAGTACACCCTTCACTTGCAGATCATCCGAGCACATTCTCGACTAGTCCGACCAGTTGCTGACCAGGCTACCAACCATCTTGATCCATCCTTGTGCCGCAGATGCAGCACCTCTGAAGTATCACACACGTACGGGAAGAATCAATGCGCAACTGGACTGCTAGGTCCACGAGGAGCAAAGGCGTGAGCGTGAGGTGGGCGATGGCGGCTCAATAGATCAAGCAAATCAAGTTTGCCTTGCCCCTACCCCTTGCTTATATAGGCGTCCCTTTGTGACCCTGACCTGGAGGCCCATCAGGAAACCCTAAGCCTTGTCTAATTTGGGTCCAACCCAAATTAGGCTTTCAACCCTTAAGCGTGCGACCTTATGGGTTCATGCACACGTAGACATGGGTCGAGTACTCCTACTCGCCCAGTAGTTGACAGCGGCCTCTAAAAAGGCGTGACAACTCCTATGCATACACAAAGATCATATCAGATGAACCACTACGACCACGTACATGTTATTCCCTTTGCCACTCGATATATGGTTCAATTCATGGGTTAACTCTTAACCCAAGCACGACCATGCATTTGTTGATCCAATCACTTGAGTGATCCAATGATATCTCTTTCGCGTAGAGAGGGGCAAATTCCATCTTGACTGTCTATGTCTCATAGCAAGCTTCCCGACCACCCGAAGACCATCTTTGTAACTATCCAGTTATGGAGCAGCGTTTGATAGTCCCTAAGTAGGCCGTTTCACATCTTGAACACATACCACAATCTCAGGTATAAAGACATAATGTATATGATGTGAATAGAGACTTTCTCATGTTGGGTCTGTTCAGCACAGATCACAGGAGCTCTACCTAATTAAGTGCCCCTTGCCGGGGGGCCCAAGTTCCCTCGTCCAATTTAAGGTTCAATGATTTACCAACCCACTCTAATATACATTGGTTGAGATAAATATATAGGCATCTAAATAAGGCCTTAGTGTATAATTACTCTGTTACAAGGCCTTAGTGTATAATTACTCCGTTACATCTATCATAGCAGTGGTTTTTGACAAAGTTATTGTGAACTCTGGTGCATTCTGTACATTCACACGCGGTGACTGTGACACGATCATCGTCTATCCGAAAGTTATCAGAGAGTAATTAAAAGTGACATAAGTCGCCATTATTCTCAAGTTGTTTAAGTAAAGCACAACTTTTAGCACCCTTTACGTTAACCTACAGTGTGCAAGAGCTGCCTCAAATTCACTGGCGAAACCACCGGCGCGGACCCGTCAAAGGCAACACTGGTGAGCTTGTGTGCGGTGGTCTCCGTGGGATGGACGAAGTCCTAGAAGACGTGGTTGCTCCTGTTGGGCACAGCGAGCTCACCGGTGTGCAACCGAACATGGCGTTGTCACCCCATAGACCACAGCACGCCGCTTTCACTTCAGCAGAACCTGTGTCACCAAAAAGCCATGGTGGATCAACTTGTTTTTAATCTGAAACATCATCTGCAAATTCAAGTGGCTTCAATTTCATCAATCTTGATCGACCATCGGTACCATTTGCTTCAAGTTCCTAGATGTACAGCAGCAACGCAGTGGATGCGTTGTAGAAAGAATACTGAAAATCCGAGTGGCACGAGCTCAGGTCACGCAGGAGGGAGGCGACGGCAGTGTTGTACTGAACCGATAGAGAGTTCGCCTCAGCGTGGCATCCTTGGCTATCGTGGACGCCGAGGCTCCTCTGCTCCCGGATCAATGGGATGCATCCAAGCGTCGCCGCACCGACGAAGAACAACCTGCGCATCCCAAGATCGTACATCCTCTTGGGAAAAAATTGTTCATATATATTAAAACATCCTCAATTTTCCACAAAAAGAAAATATACAGAATGAAGGATATAATGATAGCCTAGAAGGTCCAAGCATCAACTTATCCAATATTAGTTGATTACAAAGCCATACATTGATTAAAAGAATACAATAGAGGGGTTTACATAATTTATTACATCGCCACATGGCGGAACCATCAGAGTATCTAGCATCCAGAACAGCTGCAGAAGAAGAGGGATATTGCGGAAGCATCGTCTTTCACCATCTTGAGCGGAGGCACGAGACCATCTAATCCTTTCGTCCTTCAGGGGCGTCTGCAAGCCATCATCCAAACCTGTATCCAAATTTTCAGTACATTTTGTACTGGCCACATCTCCCCCCTATGTTTTACTTTTGCTATGTAGTATTTGGTGGGATGCAAAGGATATAATCAAAGAGACCTAATATATGACTGTGGTTTCCTATGCAAGTAGTGACCGATATTATATATTATAGTTCATCAAGTTTTAACCCATCTCATCCACATATCCATCCCATCCCAGCACCATCACACACATCTCACACTCTGGCACTCAGTCCACAGGTCCAACTCCCTCTCGGAGCCTGTCTCAGCGGCTCACAACCGGAAGGACCAGGAGGAGGATAGAAGGACTCATCTCACTACTCTCGGGAAGCGTGAGTCTTAGAAAAAAGCCATACCAGTGGCTCGCGGACTATATATATAGATTCATAAATTCTGCAGAGTGTGTACTCCCATAACCACAAGATCACCATCCTCGGCGGTGCGCACCGCCTAGGCTGATTCCGGCTGCTTTCTAACCGGTGCGATGCCACCCTACCACTCAGTACTGGGACACCCCAAAATACCACCAAAACACCGATAGGTACACTGGCACACTGAGACTGTTAGGCGTAGTTACCCGGCCACCAAGGTAACTTTGTGGCTTTAAGGAGGGTGTGGGACCCCATGCCCGTACCTCCCGACGCTATCTGCTAACAACCTAGTAGTAGTGGCACCGTCCTAGCTAGTCAGACATTCGTCTCCCGCCCATACAAGAGCGAGTGGTGAGCACGTAGGTCCCAAGGTTCCGGTTCTCAAGAGATATCAGGTCCTAGGGGATCAGACAGGATTATCTTCTCATAGGGACTACAGCACTCTATGCTACAATAGCACCTCCTACCCGGGGCTTCGCTCCACGAAGGCTCTCACCCCCGGGATCACCATATACCTCTCAATGTATCCGCCACAGATACCTTGCATAGGAATGCCCAGAACACACCCCCCAGCAAGACTCACCCTCATGGCTCATCGTAGAATCCTGCCTGATCGACTCAAACCCTCACCACACACCCAAGACACACGCAGCACTCTCTCCGAGTAAAGTGGCACCACATGCCTTAACCATATACGATACCATACTCTCCATCACGCATCACATCACAGATATAAGCGTAGTAGAAGCAAAGCATCATAAGTAAATAAGCATGTGTCTATCCTATCAGTGGGTGTGCAGGGGTAAGATTGCGACAAGGTAAAGGCTCATCATGCAATTCTGCCATACAACCTATCATCAGGTGATATACATAAATAAGCACTAGCAAACTAGATATTATGCCATGCGTAATAGGATTCTATGAGGTTGGATGGGGTGTGGCACCTGAATAGCTATCACTCAAGTCCTCCTTCAAGTCCTTGGCGTGCTCCTAGTCCTCCCCTTTGGGCAACTCCTTCGTAGGATCTAAAATCGAGACATAATGGTCGCGGGAGCGACCCCTATAGATTAACACAAAGAACCAAATAAAATCCAATAACTTCAGATGCAATCATACATAAGCCTATGACGTAGAGCTCATTTTTATGAAAATCTGGACACTTGGTTCATAATTTTTGAAGTTCGTATGAATAAGTTATGAAATTCCGAAGGTTAAATCATTTTCTGAAAAAGAAAAAGGACTGGATTAATCAGAGGATGACACGTGGCGCAATTCGAGGCTGACACATGGCGCGACGGTCAACAGCAAGGACACAAGGGATGATGTCATGCTGACGTCAGCACTGACGCGTGGGTCCGGCGATCGGAAGGCAAGGGTGACGTCACGATGACGTCAGCGCTGACAGGTGGACTAGGTCAGCGGCTGACGTGTGGGCCCATGGTCAACGGTCAACGAGGACCGGGCCCGAACTGGGCCTGGATGGGCCGGGTAGGGCCAGATCTGGGCCGGGTTGGGCCGGCCTGGCTCGAACACGTGTCGACCTAGGGACTGGCCGCGTGGCAGGCTAGATCTCGGGTGGGATGAGTCTACGGCTTGGCGGTCCACGGACTTGGTTCACGGTGAACCGAAGACACCGGAGCTAGGTGGCGGTTTCTGGTAGGTCCAGCTAGTCCACGTGGATGCTGTGGGCTCCGTCCACACGGGGCAGGGGAAAAATCCCCTTCTCCTTCACGCTCGCGCGCGGCGGCTTCGGCAGCGCGGTCGCCAGCGGTGAGCGGCGCGGTGAACCTCGGTCGGCTGGGCAGGCTTGGTGGCTCGATGGAGCTCCGCAAGGAGGTGGCGAAGGCAGTGATGGTGGCATGGCGAGCTCGCGGTGGCTAGGCCGGCCGGTGTGTGTGTTGCGGCAGTGCGAGGCAGTACGACCACGGCGGCGGGCGGCTATGGCGCGCGGGAGGCGGATTTGGCGTGCGCTATGGGTTCGCTAGGGCGAGGCGTAGGTGGCGGCGAGGGCCAAGCGGGCTCGCGGTGCCTCTGCTCGCCGGGATTCCCCCTTATATAGCCGGCACGGCGGGCATGGACCGCAGTGGACGGCGGGATGCTGCTAGGCGCATCGAGCGGCCAGGCGAGCTCCGAGTTAGGGTTAGGGCAACCTTGGGGACGCTTGGGCGGACGGACGGCATCCGGCGGACGCCAGCGCGGGACGAATGGCGGGGCGCGCCGCTACCATTTTTGGCGCGGCCGACGGGACGGGCGAGCTCCCAAAAAAGGGAGGACAGGGATGCTGACAGGGAGGGCCAGTGTGGCAGCAGCAGAGCGGGGGCGCGCGCGGGCGCGGCGCTAGCTGGGCCGGCCTGGCCTTCGTGGGCCACGGGGCAGCAGACCGAGGCAGACCGCGGCGGTGCGGTGCGGTCTGCTGGGCCAGTTCGGCCGTGGGCCGGCCGCGCAGGGCAAGCCAGCAGGCACGGGGCAGCAGCAGGCGGCATGGGCCGTTGCTGGGCTGCGGGGGCAGCGCGCGCAGCGAGGCCAGCAGGCCGAGCTAGGCTGCGGCGGCTGGCTGGGCTGCTTTGTTCTTTCTATTTTCTCCTTTTTTTTCTTATTTCTTTTTTATTTGTTTTCAAGCCATGCCATGATTAGTTAGCAAAAGGGCTAGTGCTAACGAGTTAGTGTCATGGCACAAGGGCTTGATGGTTTCCATAGAGTCTCATGGTGGTGTGGGGTACATGTCCATAGTTAGTATACATAAATATACACATGTGCTAAAAAGTTATTTGATTCTATTAGGCGTTACATAAAATCAAATAAGAGGTGAATCACACTCTTGTAATTAAAATACAAATGTTCCATCTAACATAGGTGCTAATTGAGCAACTATGGGATATTTTTCTACATGACACTCACAAAACATTGGTATGCTTTCAAAAAATTTCGAAAAATTTTTGATAGTTGGTATTTTTGGTGTTTGAATTCTCAGGGATGTTACATATATCATGAGTGAATAAGGCCGCTCCATGAACTAATTTTAAGAAAGAAAACGATTTCGAGAGCATAGCTGCAGTTGGCGTTTCATGGACTGCGCCATCAGATCGATGAACAGCGTCAAATTCAGCGGGCCGGCGGCGGGGTGTAACAAAACGCGATCGATTATGTCGTTGCCGCCGATGGCAATGACGAACAGCGATTCGGCCAGGTGAGTGGAGGCCTGAGCGTTGCCCAGGTGCAGAGACAGCGCCGCATACACGTTGTAGTAGTCGCGCTCAATTTGTTCGTCCAAGCTGATGCAGAGGCCCTGTGAATATGTAGAACACCAAAAGAGATCTTAATACGACCATGCTGCAGATTCATTATATTTTTGCAAGCAAGCTAAAGTAGCTAACCGTGTTTGTAAGGGCCAAGACTCCTGCAGCGCCGGAGGCGAAGTTGACACCTTTGAGAAACATGGAGGAGCTCGAGTTTCCCGTCGTCGTGGCGTTGAAGATGGAGCGGTATGCAGGAGGACTGGCGACACCGAGACCAGCAGCTGCAATCGTGGAGACAGAACTTGTGAGTTTGTTTTTCATCAGAAGATTTTCACAGGGGCATCGGGAGCATGAATATTCGTCTCAAAAACACCATTCCTATCTACCAAGGAAGTCGACGAAGTTGTAGCCGTTGCTGAATCTCCCAGTGGCCACGTGCCCTGGGTAGTCGACGCCATTGTGCGGGAAGTCGGCCCTCGCCGGCGTCACGAGGTAGTTGTTCCCAACATCGGCCTGCGAGTCGCCCAGCACGTACAGCGCAGGTATCGCGCCGCCGCCCTCCACAAGCTCGGCCAAGAAAGCAGCTATGCAGAGTAGAAGGCCGCTGGGGATAGTGGCGCTACTGAAAGGAGGACGACGCATTTCGTTAAGAATTTGAGGCGATCGATGGCGCTTTAGAGTTTCGTGGCCAGCTGCGTTCTCGATCAACGGAGCTATCGATATATATAAGTTCAACATGTCCTATGTGACCCGGATACAGCGAAACGCACGAACACTTACAAGGCCATGACGCAGGGAAGTGGTTTCGACTAGATATTTATTGCGGAGTAATAGCTCCCAAGTCATAACTAACTTGAACACCGTTTACGAAGTAGAGCAATATTTTAATATGTAGATCATGAGAATAGCTAGCATATCTGTTATAATGTTAAAAATTAATGGGGATAAAAATCACCCTGTCAAAGGCCTTTTCTAGTTTGAAATTAAGAAAGGCCTAACATCGTTATTAATATTAATTGCTACACACCCACTCAAAATGAATGTTTTAGCCCAACTTAACCATTTGGGTGAAAAACCTTTCATTCAAAGAGAAAGGGTATTTTAACTTTATCATACGTCTTTTAAAAATTTATCTTGAGGATTACCCCACTCTGTTTCTTTTGATGCAACTTATGAAGAGTCTCGTGCAAGATGACAACACCCTCCAAAATATTTGGTCCTCGCATAAATGTTGTTTGAGTTGGACTAATAACATGGTCTGTCACTGAATTTAGCCTATTAGTTGCAACTTTTGTGAAAGTTTTTGAATCTCGTATTAAGCAGGCATATCGGTCAATATTTTTGAATCACATTCGCTTCTTGGACTTTTGGGATAATGGTAATTACCCCCAAGTTCAAACTAAAAAGCGGTATATCCCTTGTATATATGTCATATAACATTTGCATCAGATCTCCTTTGATGGTATTCCAAAATTTCTAATAAAACTCAGCGGAAAAACCATCTGGACGAGGTGCTTTATTATGTTCCATATCAAAAATTGCTTCTTGCACTTCTTGCTCAGTAAAGGGAGCGATCAGAACATCATTCTCGGTTCGTGTAACCTGAGGAATATTGAAGATCTTGTCCTCTTCTAGAGTAAAGGAATGAATCTCAGGTTCTCCAAAAAGTTCCTTATAAAACCTAGTGATATGGGTTTTAGGTTTGCTTGACCCTCAACAATCCCATTTTCATGATCAGGGAAATTTTTTTTTTATATTTACCATTGGCAATCATTTGAAACATTGAACAATCTATTGTTGTTATCTCCTGAAAGGACATCTCTTACTTTGCTCTCTGATGGTACTTGATTTCCTCGGTTGATCCCGAGAATGAGGAAGATTTTTCTTGTTTAGGTTTAGTCAAATCCCTGACATCCGCAACAATGTCTAGGTCATTAATTATTGATTGAAGTTTGACCTTTTTTTGTTTAGAAACTATACTATTATGGGAAGCCCATCCATGTAAGTGTCCCTGTATGGCAATACACTTATTTTTCCAATGTTGGACTAAATTCCTAACTTTTACTGGCCTATTCCAGATTTCAATAACTTGATCATTGAAATCCTCATGGGTGAACCAACTTAGTTCAAGTTTGAAATGTATTCCATTCCCTTTAAAGTCCGACGTTCCCGTATCTAAGAGTAGGGGTGTGTGGTCCGATACCTGCCCTATTAAAATCCTATAACAATACTAAAGGATACTTAAACTCCCATTCAGCTCATTTCATTGTAAAGGACGAAACACCGGTACGTTTTTGAGAACACAGATGGCTTGGGAATTCATGCTACCATTGCAAAGGGTTTTTGGTCCATCACCAAACCTATCTTGGCGAAGAGACTTCATCGGTCCCAAATTATAGCATGGAACAACTTGTTGCCCTGTATTGCTAATATAAGTTCGCAGATGAACAAGATGTGTTTCACTACAATTTACACCGAAATGAAAAATTCACGGTGAAGTCATGCTATCGAGCATTATTACCCACGAGAGCACAGCACGCCTCTTCGCCTTCAGCAAAGTCTATCACCAAGCACCGAATTGGATTATCATATAGTCAAAGCATCATCGATCGAACACAGCGTATTGGTCCAAGAAGAAGTACGTACCTAATGTCCGGGTACCGCGTGCTCATTTCGCCTAGGAGATCCTTGACCGTGGTGTTGTATTGCTTGGCCGCGTTGCATTGCTTGGTGAACTTTCGCTGTCGCAGATAGCACCCAAATATGGCCCCGTACCCACAAAGAACTTGCGCATTCCCAGCTCGTACAACCTCTGAATTCGCCGAGCTTTTATTGAGTGAGACTGAGAGATGAACAGCTGCACACGTAACAGACTAACAGTACAGGTTGTCACGTTTAACACACACACAACCCACCCACACCTGCAGCTGACGTTTCAAGGAACGCACCAATGAGTCGATGAACTGTCGATCGACATATTCTACATATGGACTATATATTCTAGTAAGTATCAATGTTGGACATTCATCGATCTGGAATTCTGGAGCATCGGCTTCATCGACCAAAGCTAAAAGGGAAGAAAATGGTAGAATGACTTCACAAATATTATTTTTTATTTTAATTCTTTTATATATAATTTGGGGATAGTAGATAAACAAAAAATTAAAATGCCCATAAAAGCACTAACCATCAAGTGAGTTAAAGTGATCTAAAGCCTAGCTGTTAACTCTTAACAATAGACTATGGGATATAAATAGGACTTAAGTTTGGCAGCAAGGGTAAATTAGCCGAGGGAAGAGGAAAGAAAAGGAAAAAGATAAATTGTGCGGGCAGGAGTCCCCTTCTTTCAGAGAAGTCCAGTACCCCACGTCGTCTCCCCGAGAGGCGACTTGGGGGCGACCCCCGTCGCCACCGCTCTAGCCCCCGCCGGTGTGCTCCCCAGGCCGCTGCCGCTGCTCGCCTTGGAGTAGCGGTGGCGGCCGGCGGTGCTTCTCAACAAGGTGGCCGCCGCCCCCGTGCGTCCTATCCTTTCCCTCTCCCTCCCTCCCTCCCTCCTCTACCTTCTCTATCCTGCTCCATCTCCCTCCAACCCCAGCGCTAGCAGCTGTCGAGTTGGCCGGATACGGGCCCCCCACGGCTGGATCTAGTCGCTCCAGGGTTGGAGTGGCAGCGTTGGTGGTGACTGCTGTGACAGCGGCGAGTTAGGGTTGCGACCCTCCCTACTCTAGCACCGGCGGTCAGGCTGTCTGCGGCCGGAGCGGCCGCACAGGCGTCGACGTCTTCTTCGGCGAGGGTTGGGGTACAGGCCCCTGCCTCCTCCGTTGGTGCCAGTGGCCGGCCGGAGTTGGGCCCGCCGTGCTAGATCCGGGGGCCCTCCGTCCTTCCCCGGCCATGGCGTGGCTGGACGCGGCCTCGACGGGGGTTGGGGTGCCTAGGCCCCTGCCTCCTCTGTTCGTGCCGGTGGCCGGCCGGATTTGGGGCCCAATGCGCCAGATCCGGGGCCCTCCGCCCTTCCCCGGCCATGGCGCCGCCCGCTTGGGCCGTTGTGGCCACCGTGCTCCCCAACAGCGAGGCTCTGTTGTGGGTGGCGTGGCCTGTGTGTGCTGTCTTGCATCATGGTGGCATGGACGGTGCCTCTGGTTTGCGCTGTTGACGCCGTGGTGGCGTGGACAGCAACGTCCTGCTCATCTCACGCATCAGCGGCATCATGGTGGCGAGGTTGATGGCGGTCAAGAAGGCACACCTACCTCTTGTGGTTCGTCGGAAGCGGCTTTGTAGGGGCTCTCTGCTGATCTCTGTCTATGCTTTGGGGTGTGGAGCCATGGCGAAAGCTTTACCCTTGGTGGTTCGATGACGGCGATGCCTTTGGGCGTTGTTCCCTTCCTTCCTTGGAAGCGTCTATCAAAACGCCCTATCCCCCTGCGTGGTGAGTTCCTTCCTAGGTGCATTGCCTGGACAGTTTGGTCCAGCAACAGCAGTGTGTCTTGCATTGTTCCCCTCCTTGGAGGCGTCGCTTGGAAGGTGGTGCCCTGTCTGTCGCTCCTGGTGTTGTGCCTGTTGTGCTTCATCTTCTCTTCATTTTGGTCCATCCAGCTCTGGTGTTGGTGTTGCCGCAATCTTTTACAGTGGCTACCTGGTCACTGGTAGTTTAGACCTCATGACTTCCTGGTCGTTGGATGCTCTAGCTATGACGTCCTCTTCGCAATGGCTACCTGGTCACTGGCGGTTTCACCTCGTGACTACCTAGTCACTGGAGGCTCCGGAGTTCGACATCTCCTTCGCAGCAGCTTCCTGGTCGTTGGCGGTTTGGTGGATGCTTCGCCACCGTGGCTGGACCCTCTCGGTTGGCGACATTGTGCAGATGTATTTTTTGTTGCATGCATAGCTCTTAGTAGTTGGTGTTCGGAGGTGGAGGCCTCCCCCTCTTTTTATTTTTATTCTTCTTGTTGTGTGTTTGTTTGTTGGGGTTTCGGCGGTAATCTTAGGATTACTTGTGAAGCCTTTGTATCCAATATGTGTAGGTCTATTGATCACTCCCTTCTGCTTAATGAAATACAGGCTATATGCCTGCTTAAAAAAAGATAAATTGTATTATGGTGGATATATAGGTCCTAGTAAAAAAAGTAATATTGATGACCACAAATACCATGCTGGTTGAATGAATTATCAGTGAGCTGTTGAAGATGCTCTTGGTGTCTATAATAGACAATGTAATAATAGACAACGTAACGTCAACGCTCCTAGCTAAGCTAGCCACACAGCTCCCTCACATTTATGGGTGAAACCAATGGCGGGCAGCCGTCGAAGGCAATGCCGGTGAGTTTCCACGACGTGGTCTCCGTCAGGTGGGAGGAGGTCCCAGAACATGTGGTCTGTCCTGTTGGGGCACACCGTCCTCACCTGACCGCACCGATACATGGCATTGTTAAGCTGGTTTCACCCTGTACACGCAAGGGCAAGGAGTATATAATCATCTCGATCAGCTGGTCATCAAGCAAGCATTTGCTGATGATTTTGTTCACCCGTACTGTTTGTTTCAAGTTCGTCGATGTATCGCATCAATACGGTATAGGTGTCAAAGAAGGCGTAGTGGAAATCCTGGTGCTGCGTGCTCATGTCGCCGAGGAGGGACCTCACCGCTGCGTTGTACTGAACGGACATGTCGTTTGCCCCCTAGTGGCATTCGCCAGTGGTGAGGCGGCTCAGCTGCCGCATCAGCGGCACGCACCCGTTGGGAGCCGTGCCAACGAAGAACAACCTGCGCATCCCGAGGCCGTAGAGCCTCTGAAATCAATCCACAATTTGCATGTGTTCAGCAAGTCAGAGTGTAGCTATCCGTCCCATTCCCGTACTGGGTTTATGTACATTGACGCACACATGCAGCTGGCGTTTCTGTTGGTAATATGCCCTAGAGGTAATCATAGAGATGATGATATTCCAGTTGTATCTATAACATGCATTAAGTGTTCATTGAATATCTATTATAGACAACTTGTGTTGATTAGCAATTATGTAAATTGTTTGTGGAACTCAATTACTTGAATGGTTATTCTAAAGTTGTCCCTGGTCGGCGTTCTTGTGAGAACATACTTGAATATTAGACCAGCATACGCATTAGTTGATGGCTATGTTTCACAAGTCATGGACATAGAGATGTCAAACTAATAATGTGGGCACATGTGAGACATGTAGGCTGGACTGACCCGACATGAGAAAGTCTCTATTCATGTCATATACATTATGTTCTTAGACCTAAGATTGTGGTATGTACTCAAGATGTGAAACAGCCTACTTAGGGACTATCAAACGCTGCTCCATAACTGGGTAGTTATAAATGTGGTCTTTGGGTGGTTGAGAAGCATGCTATGAGACATAAACAATCAAGATGGAATTTGCCCCTCTCTTCGCGAGAGAGATATCACTGGATCACTCAAGTGATTGGATCAACAAATGTATGGCCGTGCTTGGGTTAAGTGTTAACCCACGAGTTGAACCATATATCGAGTGGCAAAGGGAATAACTTGTATGTGGTCGTAGTGGTTCATCTAATATGATCTTTACGCATGCATAGGAGTTGTCATGCCTTGCTAGAGGCCGCTGTCAACTATTGGGTGAATAGGAGTACTCGGCCCATGTCAATGTGTGCGTGAACCCATAGGGTCGCACGCTTAAGGGGCTGGAAGCCTAATTCAGGTTGGACCCGAATTAGACAAGGCTTAGGGTTACTAATGGGCCTCCAACTCGTGAGCTCATTGGGGACGCCTATATAAGCGAAGGTGCAGGGGCACGGTCAGGGTTACACGCCTTTGACAGTCGTCGTTGCCCTCCCCACGCTCGCGCCTTCTGCTCCTCGTGGACCTAGCAGTCCGGAGGTGCATCGCTTCTTCCCTGCACGTGTGGGATTCCTCGGAGGTGCTGCATCTGGAGCACTGGGATGAACTACGTTAGGGGATTGACGTGACGGATGACCACACAACTGCACTGCCTGCTGCGACACGTACGACTACATTGAGTCGTCTTTCGCTGCACCCGCACGTCTAGTGGTAATCCCGTAACCTGTAACTAGTAGTAGATCCTGGTTTATGAGGTAGAAAAGTTTTATTTTCTGACTAGCGTAGCACCCTCATAACCCTTCAGTGGTATCAGAGCCGTTACTGCCTCGTTATAGGTTCAGTTTTGGGCATATAGTTGATATGCAGAAATAGTAGATGCGATCTACTAGGTTTGGTTGCACATATTGATTAGATCTATTTGTGAAACGGGGTGGTAGATGGAAACTCAATCTGTGTGGCCGTGTAATGATATACTCATACCAGTCGGTTTAATCCACCACCTGAGTTAAGTGATACACGTAAGACCAAACATGTTGAGCATAGATCAATGGGATTGATCTAGTGCAAATAGAGGGACTCCGAATGGTTCGGATTCAGGCTGATGAGATCAGTCTAATGAGATTTTCATAGTGATTCCATAGATGCGATCTGTGTAATCCGGTGTGGTTTTCAGGGCACTGCCCTGAAATCCACGGGGGGCGTCCCCCTCGACCCCCCGGGACCGCCGTTGCTACTTGTCGTAGCGCATATAATTGTTCTACGCCTAACTTGTTTTGCAGAGTATGTTGTGAATTGGTATGGCCCATGTGTATATGTGCAATTCTTTCATGGCCTCTGTGTCATGTAAGCAACACGGCTGGAGCCATATGTGTTGCCATTTGATGTATTGGCCTGCGCGCCATCTTGTGATCTTGCGACTATGTAATTAGTATAGCTTGCGTCAAGATAGTTCTTGGAGGACTTATCAGAAGAAGGATGGCACACATGGATCGTGGAGATGGAGATCACCATGATGGGCAAGATGATGAAGATGGAGGTCACCATTCATTAAAGGGCCATACCATGTCACTATGTGTGAATGTGATTCTCATTACTATGTTCTACTTTCACATGCTATGTGTTTCTGTCTATTATGTTTCCCTCAGCAATGTTTAAGTTGAATGCTTCCCCAAACCTTGCACTGTCATAAGTCTTGTACAATCGGTGGTGGGTCTATGAAATTAGGGTGCCACTAATTTTCCTCGACTAGGCAGGTTCGTATCGGATACTTACTGCAAGAAGGTTTGGTTACTTGAACAAGGTCATCCTAACGGTTAGGGATCTTGAAGCATGGTAAGGTTGAGTGCTTGGCATAGGGATGCTAGCCCAACAACAAGAGTCATATGAGATATGATTAGCAAGGTGTTGCTTATCGAACTACCATACCGACCAGCGGTGATGCTAAAGCTCACTGGTCGGGATGTTAGTTGTGGGTCTTGAATCACTAAATATCAATTGAGGGATATTGATTTTAGTGGGAGTATATTCTATTTGATATAATTTACTCCTTTATGGATACATTGTCTTAGTATTTTGCATTACTTTTGTTGTAGATGGCCGCTCGTAATCAACCATTTTCTTTGCGTATAATTCTTGAGAAAGATAAGTTGAATGGAACAAATTATGCGGATTGGGTCCGCAACCTGAGAATTGTTCTTAGGGCTGAGAAAAAGGGAGATGTTCTAGACACCCCATTACCAGATGAGCCTGAAGAAAATGCACCTACTGCTGAAAGAACCGCTTACAGGAAAGCATGTGATGCTAATCTTGAAGTGAGTTGCCTTATGCTTGCTTCCATGGAATCTAATCTGCAGATGCAGTTCGATAACAATCACTCAGTGAATGATATGATCATGGAGCTTGAGGAGATGTTCCGCACGCAGGCCAGGACTGAAAGGTTTAATGTCTCTAAGGCACTTGTGGAAACCAAGCTTGCAGAGGGTGCAACAGTAGGACCACACGTAATCAAAATGGTTGGTTACGCTCAAAGGTTGGAGAAGCTAGGCTTCCCAATCGGCCAAGAGTTGGCTACTGATTTTATCCTCTCGTCTCTTCCGCCCGCTATGGAAACTTCATCTTGAACTACCATATGCATGGGGCAGAGAGAGGCTTGAGTGAACTATGTGGTATGCTAAAAACAGCAGAAGCTGACATCAAGAAAGGTGCCAGCAGTAGGCAAGTGTTGGCGGTCCAGAACAGACCTCGGTTCAAGAGGAAGGGCAACAAGAAGGGCAAGGCTAAAGATGTGATCTCTAAGACGAACCCATCTGCCACTAAGGCTGGACCATCTGCAAATTCTGATTGCTTTTATTGTAAGGAAAAGGTCACTGGAAAAGGAATTGCAAGGAATACTTGGCGTCCTTAGAGAAGGATGGTGGCGGTAAAGGTATTACTGCTACTTGTACCCTTGTTGTTCATATTACGAACATTTTTCTCTCTAACTCCTATATCAATTCCTGGGTATTTGATACCGGATTGGTTGCTCATATTTGCAATACGATGCAGGGAATGATAAGAAGTAGAAGCATGGAAAAGGGAGAGGTTGACTTCCGTGTGGGCAATAATGCAAGAGTTACTGCGTTGAACATCGGGATGATGCAACTTCACCTGCCATCAGGATTTATCATAGAATTGAATAATTGTTATTTTGTTCCTAGCTTAAGTCGAAACATTGTATCACCTTCATGTTTGATGAAGGATGGTTATTCTTTTGCGAGTAAAGACAATGGTTGTGTGATCTCCAAGAATGACATGTTTGTGGCTTTTGCATCCATTGTGAATAGGTTATTTATTTTAAATCTTGATGATGCACTTGTCTGTAATGTTAGTACTAAACGGCCTCGGTTTAATGAGTTAAGTCCTACCTATATGTGGCATTATCATTTGGGTCATATAAGTGAGAATCGCATGAAAAGGCTCCATGATGATGGTCCTCTAACTTCGTTTGATTTTGAATCATATGAGACATGTGAGGCTTGCCTGCTAGGCAAGATGACCAAGGTGCCATTCAAAGGATTTCCTGAGAGGGCGTCTGACTTGTTGGAACTTGTACATACTGATGTATGTGGACCAATGAGCACAACAGCTAGAGGAGGATTTCAATACTTCATAACTTTTACTGATGACTTTAGTAGATATGGATATGTCTACCTAATGAAGCATAAGTCTGAAACATTTGAAAAGTTCAAAGAATTTCAGAATGAAGTAGAGAATCAATGTGGCAAGAAGATCAAGGCCTTGTGATCTGATCGTAGAGGCGAATATCTAAGTCACGAGTTTAGCAATCATCTTAAGAGTTATGGAATTGTTCCACAGCTTACGCCACCCAGAACGCCTCAAAGAAATGGCATGTCTGAGTGACGTAATCGGACCTTGTTGGACATGGTTCAGTCTATGATGAGCCAGTCGGACCTACCTATATTATTTTGGGGATGCGCTCTAGAAACAGTCGCTTTCACGTTGAATAGGGTACCATCTAAGTCCGTAGTTAAGACACCATATGAGATGTGGACTGGTAAGAGTCCCAGTTTGTCTTTTTTGAAAATTTGAGGTTGTGAAGTTTATGTCAAACGACTTATATCAGATAAACTAACTCCCAAATCGGACAGGTGCTTTTTCATGGGATATCCGAAGGAAACTTTAGGGTATTATGTCTATAACCGGTCAGTGGGCAAATTGTTTGTTACTCGAAATGGTGTTTTCTTAGGGAAAGAGGTTCTCAAAAGAGAAAAAATGGACAAAAGATGTATCTTGAAGAAGTTCAAGATGAGCTAATGTAGCAGAGCAAGTTGAGACACCCGTGGCAGTGGAGACACTGCCACAACCACAAAGATCTAGATTCCTGCAGATTATGTGTGGATTTGTTATTGTTAGACGATGACGAACTTGCAGATTATGTAGAAGCTATGATGGATCTAGATTCCAAGAAATGGCAAAGTGCCATGAGATCCGAGATAGATTCCATGGGAGACAATCAAGTTTGGAACTTGGTTGACCCGCCTGATGGGGTTAGACCCATAGAGAGCAAATGGATCTTTAAGAAGAAGAAAGATATGGACAGAAATGTTCATGTCTATAAAGCTCGACTTGTCACAAAATGCTTTTGGCAAGTTTAAGGAGTTGACTACGATGAGACATTCTCACCGGTAGTGATGCTTAAATCTATTCGGATCATTCTAGCAATTGCTCCATATTTCGATTATGAGATATGGTAGATGGATGTTAAAACAGCCTTTCTAAATGGGTATTTAGAAGAGGACGTGTATATGATACAGCCCAAAGGTTTTGTTGATCCTAATAATGCTGGAAAGATATGCAAGCTTAAGAAATCCATTTATGGGTTAAAGCAAGCATCTCGGAGTTGGAATCTTCATTTTGATGAGGTCGTCAAAGGGTTTGGCTTCCGTCAGAATGAAGAAGAATCTTGTATTTACAAGAAGGAAAGTGGGAGCGTTGTTGTGTTTCTGATCTTGTATGTGGATGACATACTATTGATTGGGAATGATATTCCTATGTTGCAATCTGTAAAGACTTCACTGAATAATAGTTTTTCTATGAAGGATTTAGGAGAAGCAACATACATCTTGGGAATTAAGATCTATAGAGATAGGTCGAGAAGGCTGATAGGATTAAGCCAGAGTACTTACATTGACAAGATGTTGAAGAGGTTCAACATGGAACAGTCCAAGAAAGGGTTCTTGCCTGTGTCACATGGTGTGCACTACAGTGATAAGCACTGTCCTTCCACTGATGCTGAGCGCAACCACATGAGTAAGGTTCCATACGCTTCGACAGTTGGTTCCATCATGTACGCTATGATATGTACTCATCCAGATGTAGCCTATGCTCTAAGTGTTGCGAGCAGGTATCAAGCCAATCCTGGTGAGAGTCACTGGACATTGGTTAAAAACATTCTTAAGTACTTACGAAGGACTAAGGATGTGTTCCTAATCTATGGAGGTGAGGAGGAGCTCGTTGTAAACGGTTACACCGATGCTAGCTTCCAAAGCGACGGGGATGATTCACTATCTCAATCAGGTTTTGTGTTCACAATAAATATTGGTGCAGTTAGCTGCAAAAGTTCCAAGCAGGAGACAGTGTCTGATTCTACAACAGAAGCCGAGTACATTGCAGCTTCTGGCGCTGCAAAGGAAGGTGTCTGGTTGAGGAGGTTCCTCATTGATCTTGGTGTGTTTCCGAATGTGTTGGGCCCATTGAATTTACATTGTGATAACAATGGGGCAATTGCACAGGCGAAGCAGCCTAGGGATCACCAGAAGAACAAACATGTACTCCGAAAGTTTTATCTCATTCGAGAGTTTGTGAAACAAGAAGAGATCAAACTGTGCAAAATACATACGGATTTGAATATAGCAGATCCTTTGACAAAGGCTCTTCCACAGCCTAAGCATGAGGCGCACATGAGGTCTATGGGGATTAGACATCTAAGAGATTAACTCTAGTGCAAGTGGGCAACTATTGGGAATATGCCCTAGAGCTAATCATGAGATGATGATATTCCGATTGTATCCATGATTAATAAAGTGTTCATTGAATATCCATTATAGACAACTTGTATTGATTGGCAATTACGTAAATTGTTTGTGGAACTCAATTACGAGAGAGATATCACTAGATCACTCAAGTGATTGGATCAACAAATGCATGGCCGTGCTTGGGTTAAGTGTTAACCCACGAGTTGAACCATATATCGAGTGGCAAAGGGAATAACTTGTATGTGGTCATAGTGGTTCATCTGATATGATCTTTACGCATGCATAGGAGTTGTCATGCCTTGCTAGAGGCCGCTGTCAACTATTGGGCGAGTAGGAGTACTCGGCCTATGTCAATGTGTGCGTGAACCCATAGGGTCGCACCCTTAAGGGGCTGGAAGCCTAATTCGGGTTGGACCCGAATTAGACAAGGCTTAGGGTTACTAATGGGCCTCCAACTTGTGAGCTCATTGGGGATGCCTATATAAGCAAAGGGGCAGGGGCGCGGTCAGGGTTACACGCCTTTGACAGCCGCCGTCGCCCTTCCCATGCTCGCGCCTTCTGCTCCTCATGAACCTAGCAGTCCGGAGGTGCATCGCTTCTTCCCTGCACATGTGGGATTCCTCGAAGGCGCTACATCTAGAGCACTGGGACGAACCGCGTAAGGGGATTGACGTGACAGATGACCACGCAACTGCACTGCCTGCTGCGACGTGTACGACTATATCAAGTAGTCTTCCGCTGCACCCGCGCGTCTAGTGGTAATCCCATAACCTATAACTAGCAGTAGATCCTAGTTTATGAGGTAGAAAAGTTTTGTTTTCTGGCTAGTGTAGCACCCTCATAACCCTTCAGTTTCAAGGTCTGCCACCAAGTGGATGAAATCCTTGGGAGACTTGCAAACACGGTTGAAAATTTAGTTTATAGCAAAGTCACCCTACCTTTTCACAATTGTCACTACGGGAAACGGGGGCTTTGCTGAGTGGCAAACAAAGGGAACTCAGCAAAGAGACTCTTTGCCAAGTGCCGGATCCCACACTCGGCAAAAATATCTTTGCCAAGTGTCTCGCACTCGGCAAAGCGAAGCACTCGGCAAACAGGCTCTTTGCCGAGTGTCCCGCACTCGGCAAAGAGGGGCACTCGACAAAGTGGGGCATGGACAAACGGCATCCGTGGCCATCACCTTTGCCGAGTGCCCTGCCGTTAGGCACTCGGCAAAGGAGCCACCTTTGCCGAGTGCCACGAGGTCCGGCACTCGGCAAAGGCTTGATACAGTATAATTTTTTTATTTTTTCTTCCCAGTTTTTTTGTGGGGCCTTGATACAGTAAACACATCTCGACTTCAAAAGTTGGGACAATTTTGACTTTTTGTGCTATATTTTTTTAATTATTTTTGTTTCTTTGAATTTTTCTAACAACTCTAAATTTGAACTACAGGTACATGAAATAATGGAATTTGGTCATTTAAAAAATGGTATTCATGATGTTCGGAGTATGTTGAGGGCGTATCCAGGACTTCGCATGAAGTTACGACCATGTTGGTGTCATAACATGACGAGTTACGTGTGGAAAAAGTGTTTTTAAATTATATAAAATCCAAACGAAGTCCAAAAATGATGAAACGTGTCGAGGTGTGTTTTCATCGCATGTGGAGGCTGTGGTAAAAAATTAAGAAAGTTTCGAGCAAGTTGCGACGTCGAGTGCCTAAAACATAGACATCTCCACATGTGATCACAGTTGATCACATATGGGGATGTGTGGGTTTTAGACATCTGGCATTGCAACTTGCTCCGAACATTTTTCAAATTTTTTTCATAGCCTCGACATGCGATAACATGACACTTGACAAGTTTCATCATTTTTGGACTTCGTTTGGATTTTGTATAATTAAAAAACACTTCTACCACACCTGGATGGTCATGTTTCGTGGATAAGGCGTACAAACTTTTGGTTGAGTTTATGGACACGGGCTCAAAATAAACTCTCCAACATGAATATCATTTTTTGAATGGCTACTTTTATTATTTCATGCACCTGCAGTTCAACTTGGATTATCGTGAAAAATTCAAGTAAATGAAATAAATGAATAAAATATAGCAAAATATTATAAAAAGGTCCCAAATTCGAACATGTGCTTCAATACAATATGCTTGGGCTATAAAAAAGTTTGAATTCAAAATTAAAAAAATCAAATTTTTTCCGAGTGCCATGTTTGACACTCGGCAAAGTAGCTCTTTGCCGAGTGCCGCCGACGTGGCACTCGGCAAAGATTCCCTCTTTGCCGAGTGCCGCTGACGTGGCACTCGGCAAACGTGACACCAGTTAAAAGGCCCACCAGGGCCTTATCTAACCCTAACCGGCCACCACCCCCGCGCCCTCCCACGCACCCCCTCGCCGCCGCCGTGCCCCACCGCTACCAGCCGCACGCCCCACCGGCCCACCGCCCGCCCCGCCGCCGCCGCCGCGCCCCACCACCACCAGGGCAGCCCCACTGGCCCACCGCCCGCCTCGCCTCCCCGTCGCCAGGGAAGGGAAGGGAAGGGAAGGAAAGAAGAAGGGAAGGGAAGGGAAGAAGAAGGGAAGGGAAGAAGAAGAAGAAAAGAAGGAGGAGGAGAAGAAAAAGAAGAAGAAGAAGGAGAAGGAGAAGGAGAAGAGGAAGAGAAGGGGAAGAAAAGAAGGAAGAAGAAGAAGAGGAAGAAGGGGGGAGGAGGAGGAAGAAGGAAGAGGAGGAGAAGGAGGAGGTTCGCTGGCCTTCACCCCACCGTCTTCTCTGCATGGCATCCCCGTCAACGCACGTGTCGTGACTAGGTATATCACCCTTCTCTGCTTGTCAGCCTTCGTGCCGCTCTAGTCATTGGCCTACGTGCCGTTGTGATTGTCGGCCTTCGTGCCGTTGTTTGTGGATGTCGACCTTCATGCCATTCTTTTTGCAGGTTATCAAAACCTCCCCGTGTAGGGGAGGTTCTGTCAAAATTTTTAATAACTTATAGTTTTATTTGCAGGACCCATGGGTAACTTATAGTTTTAATAACTAACCTATTGCCCTTATTTGCAGGACCCATGGGAAGGACTCGGCCACCCTAATCATCTTCATCGCCACTGCCCCACTAGCCTATCTCCACCACCACCCTAGGTATAAATCACCTCTCTTCCTTACCATTGTTGTACGTAGATCGCGTAGCCGAGTTAGGCGTCTCCCGTCTGAAAGGGATACACGGTCGTGGGTATGCGGATCAGTGCATATCTGCGATGGTATCTCTTTCAGATTGTCCATGTTTTTTTGGACAGCCCGAGGACGCGTAGATGGGTTAGCCTCCATGTTCCACTCCTGTTCGACTCGGATACACACTCTCCCCGCCGGGATGTGTATCGGGAGAACAGCGGGGAGGTGCTACCGAAATTTTGTCTCGGATGGGAGCGGAGCATGGAAGCTAACCTCATCTACACATCCTCGGGTGGGAATAGGACCTATCCTTCACCTATTAGATGGTAGGAACGCTTGTAGATGCAAATGCTGGTTTTATTACCCGCTTACATTGGCGTATAACAGAGGATGGCTAAACGTGAGTGGATGTATACGGGCTTCGCAAGTAAGACCTCTGAATGGGTTAGGGGGACCAATGCTTTCCTAGAGCATGCATTTGGCCCAGCTGCTAAAGGGTCGAGTTGGATGTCGTGTCCCTGTAGCAAGTGTAAGAACAAGAAAAGAAACAAAAGCGTGCCGTGGGAGTAGATATTCACAATAACAGATTCGTTCCAAACTATACCCACTAGACCCACCATGGTGAACACCATCGTATTAGGGAGGAGGTGGTGAGACCCCTCCTTGAGGAGTATGATGCATATGTCGGGATGGCAGACATGATGGCAGACTTTCACGATGCACGGTTCATTGAAGGAATGGAGGTGGAGGAAGATCCAGAGAAAACCGCAAAGGTGTTCTACACCATGATGGAGGCGGCACAGAAGCCCCTTCATGAGAAGACAATGGTTTCGCAACTGGATGCCATTTCACGCCTACTATCATTGAAGTTGCAACTGGGCATTAGTCGAGACGGCTTTGATCTCGTGTTGATAGTTGTTGGAAAACTGCTTTCGGATCCTCACACCCTGCTGAAGAACACGTACGAGTCACAGAGGCTCCTTCGTGCACTTAAGATGCCATATGAGGGGATCCAAGTTTGTCCGAAGGGGTGCACCTTGTTTAGGGGAGACCACGAGACAGCATCACACTGTCCAAAGTGCAAAGCCTCTAGGTTTGTGGAGGTAGAAGACAGTGATGGCAAGAAGAAACAATCTAAGATCCCCGAGATGGTCATACGACACCTTCTTTTCCTACAGAGGCTCCAACGGCTGTACATGACAGAGGAGTCCGCAAAACAGATGACGTGGCACAAGAATGGCAAAAGATACAGTGACAAGATGGTACACCCAGCGGATGGTGATGCATGGAAGCACTTCGATGACATGAATCCTGGCAAGGCTATGGAGGCTCAGAATGTATGCGTAGCACTGGCAACAGATGGGTTCAACCCATTTGGAATGATGGCGGCCCCGTACACTTATTGGCTCATGTTCTTGATCGCCCTCAATCTTCCTCCCGGCGTCATGTTTGAGCCCGGGCAACAATATGGGTGTATTCATGCAGCCAGTGTGGGATAAATTACAACATGCTTGGGAAGAAGGGTACTGACGTACGATCAAGGTACAAAGAGGAACTTCACAATGCATGTGTGGTACCAGTATTCAATGCATGACTTCCTGGCATATGGCTTATTCAACGCATGGTTTGTTCACAGGAAGTTCCCTTGCCCAACATGCAAGGCAGATGTGATGTTCACCTGGCTGGCCAAGGATGGCAAGTATTATTCTTTCGATAAACATTGGCAATTCCTGCCTCAGAACCATGAATTGAGACGAGATGAAAAGCACTTCATGAAAGGTGTTCAAGTCACCAACCCCATTCCTCAGGTTAAGAGCCCTGCCAACATCCTTGCCGAGATAGAGGCTCTCCAAATTGATAAAAAGAACGATGGTTTTATTGGATATGGTAACGACCACATGTGGACTCATATATCAGGCTTGACTAGGCTATCGTATTTCAAGGACATTCTTCTTCCACACAATATTGATGTAATGCACACAGAAAAGAATGTCGCTGAGGCACTCTGGGCAACACTCATGGACATTGGTAACAAGTCAAAGGACAACATTAAGGCTAGACTGGACATGGAAAGGAATTGTGATAGACTAAAGCTAGTGATGAAGACCCCTGCGCTAGGCAAGAAATGGAAAAGGGCCCGGCCGACTACATCCTAAAAAGGCTAGATAGGTAGGAAGTACTGCAGTGGATCAAGATGCTACAGTTCCCTGAAGGGTATGCGGCGAATCTAAGTAGGGGAGTGAACTTGGAGACTATGAAAGTCTTATGGATGAAGAGTCATGACTTCCACATATGGATTGAGCGGATCCTTCCTGCAATGACCCGAGGATACCTCCCTGAGCTAGTGTGGCGCATCCTGGTAGAGTTGAGCTTTTTCTTCCGCCAGCTTTGTGCCAAGGATTTATCTTAGGATGTTTGTCTTGACTAGAGAAGGCCGCACCTCTGTTGCTCTGCAAGTTGGAGATGATATTTCCACCCAGCTTCTTCCTATCGATGCAGCATCTGATTTTGCACCTACCACACGAGGCACGGTTGGGGGGCCCGTGCAGGCCCATTGGTGCTATCCAATTGAAAGGTGTCTAAAGCTTCTTTGGAAAAAGTGTAGAAATAAAGCCAAAATTGAGGCTTCCATGGCAAAGGCATTCATTTTGGAGGAGGTGTCAACCTTCACATAGGCGTACTATACTAAGAAGCTTCCCAGCATGTACAATCCAAACCCTCGTTATAACGTGAATGAGAACTCATCGAACCTCAGTCTTTTCCAAGGGGATCTCGGAAGAGGAAGCACACGTACCAACAAGAAATTGACCCATGATGAGTGGCGCACTATCATGAGGTACTTGTTGTTGAACCTTGATGAATGCATTCCTTATCAGAAGTAAGTTCTCAATGAGCTTGTTCATACGTCGTCACTATCCTCCACCTATCAATCCGACCCCCTTGTCTCTTGTTTTTTAGGGAATATATTAATGAACACTGGAGAGGCAATAGGGCTCCTACCGAGCAAGAAGAAGACCATCTTCTTAGACATGGTGTGCTCGATTTTATTTCCTGGTTCTGTACAAAGGTACCATCCAAGTAACCTCGTTCGGACTTTGAGATTCCACTTCGCTCCTAGGAGCGAGTAATGTAACGATCTACCTGTCCTGACCTTGCAGGCCTAGTCGGATGCGCAAATGAGTGATGAATTGAAACAGGTGGGTGGTGGCTTCTCCCGTAGGGTCAATTCATTCACCATTTATGATGTGAATGGCTATCGCTTTCGCACGAGAAGCTATGAGGAGAGTCGGCCCAATCTAAAAACCACATGCTGCGAAGTTCGTACGCCCGGCATGGATAAGAAGGACTATTATGGCATAGTCAAATAGATATACGAGACCAAATTTCTGGGTGCCAAAGATTTTAAGCCAGTGGTATTCAAATGCCATTGGTTTGATCCTGATGTCACGAAAAAAGACCTTAAGATTGGGTACGTCAAAATTCAACAGGATTCCAACTATAAAGGAGATGATGTCTATATTGTGGCCAACCAAGATGCCACGCAAGTTTATTACCTCCCATGGGCGTGCCAAAAAGCCGAGAAGCTTGCGGGTTGGAGCCTTGTGCACTTGGTATCGCCGCGTGGTAAAGCTGTCCCAGATGATGATGATTACAACTTTGACTCAAAGATAGATGAGTTCTATCAACCTAAGGGGCTAGAAGGGAGTTTGGAGATAGACATTCTTTCGCTGATGGGCATGGAAGTAGACAACGACATCAATGAGGATGAGGGTGATGATGTGCAGGATGATAAGGACTTAAGAATCCTTGAGCGATGGCAAATGGTGCGCGATGGAGTTGTTGTCGGTGTTTCGACCCCCGGGGGGTTAACACCAACGAGTAATATTTGTAATTGCGTGCTCCCTTAATCCGGTGGGTGATGCAAGAAGGACACGGCGATTTATCTTGGTTCGGGCAAAGATGGCCCTACGTCCAGCGGGGCGAGGATAGTTCGTGTTATCTTGCACCGAAGTGCTAGTACAGGGGAAAATACAAGCGGGTGTGAGGAGCGTGAGGTGGAGCTTGGGCATTTCGGACGCCTAGCTCTCGACCTTACACCGTCTCATGGTATTGTTCTGTGATCTAAAGCCTTAGCGTTTCTATGCTCTAGATCCTCTCGTTCTGTCCCCTTTTTCTAACGTCCTGGTGCCTCCTTTTATAGGTGAAGGAGGGGCACAGGAGTACATCGGTAGTGACATGGCGTGGTGGCCGATCACGTCAGTGTTGCTGTAGTGATGTACATCGGTACAGGAGGCCCTGCAGCCGTCGTGTCGGGAGTTGTTGAAGTCCCACTCGAGGGTTTGTCCGATGAAGTCGAGGGGCGGCTATCGAGGGTCTTGGCTTGAGTCGAGGGGGTCGAGTCGAGGGAGTCGAGCCTCACCGGATAAGGTCGAATCCTGGGAAATGCGGGAAACATGCTGATTTATGCGTCTCAAGGGGGTGCTGGATGGGGCACAGTGCTCGGCATGGCGCAACAGCATAGTACGACCCGCGGGATTCCGGGGCATGGGCGGTAAAAGCAAGATTCGACCGCCACTCCCACAACTGTTACCGTAACTATGGCCATATGGTTAGGCGGGGGTAGGTAAAATGCATTAAATGCACCTAGATCCATACGGGAGAGTCGGTAGCCGAGGGGTGCACCATCCTCGAGGACCACCCATTCGCTCGAACGAAGTTCCATCCTCGAGGGCAGGCTCGTTTGTCGGGCGAAGTTCCATCCTCGAGGGGTCGCCCCAATTGCACCCTCGAGTGCACAGTCCAGTCCGTCGGTTGCCCCTCGAGCAGGTTTTGGCTTTGGGCCGTCGTAGCCCGTTCGTGGGTCAACCCAATATGCTTTAGCCTGTGGCCTTCGAACGTTTATCGTGGGAGGCCACTGGAGGGTTCGTGTTGCTGATTTTGTGGGATTTAGTCCGGTAAACCAAGGGTTTGGGGTACCCATTTCCTGGGTAATGATAGTAGCCCCTGAGCCCCTGCGCGAGTGATGGCACTCAGGCAGGGGGTCAAGAATTAGGAACGGGACATGATTCGGATCTTTCTATGGGGGGCGCGCCAGTGACCCCCGTGGGGGTAGCCCCCGAGGCCTCGTAGGAGTCAAAATACTCCTATGAGGGCTTCATTTGTCTTTGATCGAGGGGTGCTTGTCCAATCAGGTATAGGCCTGAACTGGAGTCGCAGCGCTTTACCGAGGGGTGCGTCAGGACGCCGAGCCCCCGGGGGATTTTTGACCCTCTTTCGTCGAGGGGTGCCGGGCACAGTCGAGCTCCCGAGCCTCGTGCAGCTGGGGCGTTGCCAGCCTCAGCATTCATCTCACGAGTCCTTTCGATTGGGCGTGAGGCAAGAAGCGTCGGACTACCCTCGATAGGGCGAGCCGCGAAGTTCTTAGTGAGCTAGTAACGGGAAAATCCAAGTGAGAGCCCGTTCCTCGTTCGATAGAGGTCGGCTGGTGGCCCGAAGGCGGTCTCATTAGAGCAAAACGCATGGTCTTACGGATACCGATTCCATTCGATAGGTCTCGGTGGCTCGATGCCTCCCTTTAGGGGATTCCTTAAAGTCCATAGCATTTCTCCTTGGATGTGTCCAAAGGGGTCTCGAGAGTTCGTTCTGGAGCAAGGCCTCGTGTTGGCTCCCCTTGGTCACCCCTGACTCAGGTGCTCGAGGGAGGCTGTCGAACCCTGATCGTGGGGCCAGCCTTCGCTCCCTCGAGGCTTAGGGCCGGAGCCCAATTCTTTTGGTGCTCAAGGGCAGCCGTTGAGCCCTCACTCGAGGACCGGCCTTCGCTCCCTCGAGACTTTGAGGTGGGGCCAGAGCCCGTTTTACCTTTCGTAGAAATCTCCGTTGGCGAGTAACGGCTCTTTTTTCTTATCGTTGGACATGCCTTTTGAGGAGAAGGCCGTAGCGGTGCGATCATGGTGGGCCCGAGCAACGGCTCTTTGCCAGAGGTGTGACACGCGCATCTGGTCAAGGATCGAGGGGGAACGATTAGGCAAGCGCATTAATTGCGGGAAGTTACCTTTTCCCTGCCGTCGGACTCCGCCCGTTGCTCTTCCTGGGTATAAAAACGGAGGGGGACAGGCGCTGTTCGCCCCCACCTTTGCCATCCTCCCGAATTCCTGCTTTCCTACGCGCGTGAGGGTAGAAACTTTAGAGCAAGAAATCGCAATTGGGAACCTTCCCGGTCATCCGTCCGCCGAGGAGATTCGTCTTGTTGCTGCCACCGCCGCGTCCACCGAGCGGATCTGTGCTGCCACTGCTGCCATGGCCCCGTCCTCCAGCCCGCCGAACCCTGGCGCCCGTCGATCGTGACGCGGCAAAGGCTGAACGAGCTGGTGGGGGAAGGACTTCACCGGCCCATCACCAATCCGAATCGGCCAGAGTGGATTGCGCCGCCGAGGAATCACCAAGAGCTAAACCCGTCGGAGGGCTACGTGGTGAGCTTCCTCAAGTATCATCGGCATGGGTTCGGTGTACCCCCGAGCGAGTTCATGCGGGGGTTGACGAACTTCTACGGCGTCGAGCTCCAACATTTCTCCCCCAACGCCATCTCCAACGCCGCCATCTTCGCGGCCGTCTACGAGGGCTACCTCGGGATGGCGCCACATTGGGAGCTGTGGCTCCATCTTTACAAGGGGGAGTGGTTCGCCTCCCCGGTGGCACCAGGGATAAGGCGAATCGTCAGAGCGGGCTGCCTCAACTTCGTGTTGGAGACCGAAAAGTCGGAGGATCCGCATGAGTATATCCCCACTGGGTTGATGTCCAACCACTCCCAGTGGGACGAGCAATGGTTCTACCTTTGCAACCACGGAGGCTACCTCCCGCCGTACACCGGGCGGCTTATCACTGAGCGTCCATTCAACTGGCCGCATGGTGTCACGGGAGATCTTTAGCGTCGACTTCGTCCCCTCGTCACCGCGATGAAGGCCCTTTGAGAGGCAGGCCTGACGGCAGGTGTGGTGGTCTCGGCCTTCCACAGTCGACGGGTGCTCCCTCTGATGGAGCACCCACTGCGGTTGGATGAGATGCTCCCCTCAGTGGCGCCCGAGGTTCTTGAGAGGTGCCGGATGTCCGGCCAGAAGCCGTCCGCCGCGAAAGTCATTGCGCGGGTAAAGGGGATGGTCGCAGGCTTGTTCAGGGCAGAAGACGTCAACCGCCTCCCCATGTGACTGGAGGAAGGTTGTCTCGACTTGGTGAGTGCCCCGACCCGCGCCTTTCGCGTTTTCATTCCGCCCCCTTCTCTTGTCCCTGTGACTAAACGTTTTCGTGTAGGGGAGAATCGACTACCGGAGATCGAGGCCCCTACTGAGGGAGGACGCTCCCGATCGTCAGGTAAGATGCTTCACCGCCCAGCAAGAAAAGTGGTGTAAGGACAAAGAGGAGAAGAAGAAGGCCAAGAAGCTCCGGGAGCGTGAAAGGCTTGCGAGGTGCCGCGCTGAGCAGAGGCGCGACGGGCTCCCGGAGGAGGAGTCTCCCTCATCCGAGGGAGATGAAGATGATGTTGATGATGACAGCGATGACATCGAGGGGGTGGCGGGGCGTCTTGACCGCATCTTGTTGGGTTCCTCCCATGCTGATCACCCCTTTGTGCAGGAGGAGGCGGTGGAGGAGCGCGCCCCCCAGCCGGTGACGTCGGCCTTGGAGTGCCGGCGTGGGAAAAGGTGGGTCGACACCTCAACTCAAGGGGGTTCACCCCCTCCCATCGTACTCGAGGTGGGACCCCACCCACTTCGACTCAGGAAACCCGGTCCCGATCGTCAGCGCGGGCAGAGCGAAGCCGCGTTCAGGAGGCCCCGTCTGAGCAGGGAGGCGCGGCGACCCCACCGATGGCACTGAGCAGCCTCAGCCCCGAGAAGAGCTCGGCTTCGGGATGGGTCTCGAGATCTGCTGGCGGTTCGAGGGGGACCCAAAAGGCCTCTATCCCCTTCGGGTAAGTGTTGTTGACTCAATGCTTTTTCGTTGCATCTTCCTTGCGCAGTTTAATAAACTTTTTGCCGTCCTGCTTCCCATCCAGGCCCAAGCGGCAAATCGAGGAGGCGTCTCTTGCGCTGGCCAAGCGGCTCAAGGTGGACGCAACTGCGAAGATGGAGGCCCCGGTCACAGGTGCGACATCGAGGCCCTTGGCTCCATGGGAAGCCAAGTGGTTGTCCTCATCCCTCGGTGCTATGGCGCGCGGTAGGCTGACGGGTTCCGCTCTTGCTGTAGGGTCGAGCGTCTCGGGGGCTGCGACGGGCGATGACTCCAAGCCAGGGAGGACGCAAGAGGGAGGGAGCACCTCCTTGACGTCGTCGTCCGTGGCCCTCGAGCTCGGCCCAGCG
Organism: Bothriochloa decipiens; assembly: GCA_023333625.1. NCBI lineage: Eukaryota > Viridiplantae > Streptophyta > Magnoliopsida > Poales > Poaceae > Bothriochloa > Bothriochloa decipiens. The sequence goes on from CM041629.1 coordinate 51,393,391, forward strand.
CTAGGGGGCGAAACCCCGACGTCGGGAGCTTCCGCTCCTGGCCGACCGGAGGCCTCGATCCCCGCACCCAAGGCAGGAGCCCCCGAGGGCCATGAGCCGGGAGAGGAGGTAGTCGTCATCGACCTCGAGGGTGAGGAGACCACAGCCCTTCCCTCCTCGACGGGAGAGCGGAGACCTTGGTCGGCGGGGCTACACGAGCTCGAGGCCTAGAGGAAGCAGGAGCAGGGGGCCCTGCAACAAGCGGAGCTGCCATGGCCACAGCAGGAGGGGGAGAAGGAGCTGCTGGAGCAGCTGGAAGAGGAGGAGAGAACCGGGTTCCATCCCTAGCACCAACAGGTGCAGCAGACGCCGCCGGGGGACACGGCGCCGCTGGACCCGTCGGCGCAGCAGCCGCCTGAAGCGCTGGAGACAGAGGGGACTTTGGGACTGCCCAAACAATGGGTGTCCATGATCACTCTAGATGAGCTGCTGGCCGAAGAAGAAATGGCGTCGAAGGCATCGACGGTCCCGCGGCTGCCGGGGGTGCAGTCAGAGGAGGTCTCGGTACCGAACCCACTGGAAGATGCGTCGATGGTGGACCTGCCAGCGCCATAGGACGTGGCGTTGGGGGAAGCGATGGCCTCGACACCTCCGGTGCCTCCGAAGGCATCAGAAGCAGCGTCGAGCCAGCCGCCGCAACCGTCGACGGAGCAGCCGGAGGAGACGGCGGCTTCTGGGTCGCCGAGGAGGTCGACTTCTGACCTCGGGCGGAGGGATGCCGGCGCCGCATCGGAGTTCCGCACCCCGACGGAGTTGGCCGTGCGTTACGACGTCCCACGCGATGTGGTGGACGAGATCGAGTCCTTGGCACGAACCAAGGTCAAGACGGTCCTTCCACATTGGGGCAAGGAGCGCATCATACTCCGGGAGCTTGGCGACTCCAGCGCTCCGAGGATCGAGATGGACGACCCGACAGAAGTCAAGTGCTGAGAGGACGTAGAGCGGTCCCAGGTGTGGCTACAGCACTTGCTGAAGCTGGGCATCGAGCTCGTCGAAGGCCTCGACCGCAATCTCGCGGTGAGTCCCTGTGTAGACCATATGCAGTTTTTTGAGTTCTTTCGTATGGAATGCCTTAACCCTCGATTTCCTGTCCCCAGGAGGTGCGAAGGCGTTCCTACTCCAAGTCAGACTTCCTCCACGAAATGCTCAACAGCCGAGAGGAAGTGCTTCACCAACTCGAAGCCAGTCGCTCTGCGCAGGGCAGGGTGGCCGAGATCGAGGAGGAGCTGAAGCGGACCAGGGAGGAGGCCGCCAAACCCAAAGAGGAGGCCACTCGAGCGAAGGAGGAAGCCGAGGCTGCTCGAGGGGAAGCCACACAACTCAAGGAGGAGCTTAGGCGTGCCAAGGAGGAGGCGTGCCAGGGCCAAAACGGAGAGGGCCAAGGGCGAGAGCATCCGAGCCCAGGAGCGCGTCGAGCTACTTGTGGGGGAGGCTCAGAGCTCCGTGCAATGCATCCGCTCACTCGAGGCCAATCTCGCTGAAGTCTCCATGGCGCGCAACACCCTCTCCACCTTGGCCTAGGAGGAGAAGAACCGAGCCGCTAGCCTGGAAACCCAGCTCGGGGAGAAGAAGGCTACCCTCCAAGAGAAGGAGCAGGCCATCATCCTGGCTGGTGGCGCCCTCGAGACCCTCTGCTACGAGAAGACGGAGGTGACCCGGGCCTTCAAGGAGGTCCAGCAGGGGGAGCACGACGCCATGCTGGGGGATCGCAGCGCCCTCGAGACTCGCTATGCTGGTGAGTTCCTTGAAGAGCCTTTGATCTTTTTCTTCCTGTATGGCTTGTCTAACTTTTGTTTTGTGTTTCAGGCCTCAAGACCGAGCTGCGCGCTACCCAAACCGCCGCCAAGGCGCTGCAGGAGAGCCTCGTGGCGGAGGGGGCGCTTCTTGACTGGCTCCGGGTTTCCCTCGACAGGCTCTGTGGCTCCTGGGAGGTCGGGCCCGTTGAGGGTGCTGAAGAAGACATCCCGGGTGCCGTGCTCGTCGATCAGATCTACTACCTTGATGCCACCCTTCGTGATCACGTGCGGGAGGCGCTTCATACCGGCGTGAAGCGGGTGCTAGCAGTAGTCTCCTCCGGCTTCGTCTTCGACATGGACGTGGTCGCCCAAGGCTTCGTTCCCGATATCTCGAAGACCGATGCCGAGAACGAGGAGCGATGCCGAGGGCTCATCAATGACGCCGAGAGGCCGGGGGAGCACTGGCGAAGTTGTTCGAGGATGAAGTCCTCCCCCCGCAGATGAAGGGTATAGCGTCGAGGAGGGCGGCGACGGAGCGGGCCTGTAGGGCAAGGCTGGGCGGAGATGCCCATGTAATAAGTTAGTTTTTTTATAACTTATATTCAATGTGGCTTCGAAAGCCTTTTTGAACATTAATGCATCTATCGTAATGCAATTTGTCATTTTACTTTCAAGCCTTCTCTGCTTTCTTTCACCTAGAATTTGCTTTTTTGACTAAGTTTTTGACGCATGCTCGCATCCCTCGAGGGGAGAGCTCCCGGCTCAACAGCCCTCGACCCTCTAGGGAGTTCGAGGCGTTTTCTACTTAGTCGCGAAGCGTATCGAGGCGTGAGAGAGAAGAGGCGCTCGAGTTTTGATCGCCTGACCTTTGCTTTTCGACTAAGTGTTTGACGCAGGCTCGTATCCCTCGAGGGGGGAGCGAGTGGAGGTACCGTAGCCCGAAGGCGTAGGAGAGCTCCCGGCTCGACAACCCTCGACCCCTAGGGAGTTCGAGGCATTTTCAACTTAGTTTGCGAAGCGAAGGGAGACGCTCGAAAAAAATCGTTCGTATTTTTAGGAACTTAGGGGCTGCCCCCCCGTTAGCCCTCGAGGGAGGCTCGACTCTGGCGAGACAGGGTCGAGGCTACCTCTTGCATGTACAATAACGAGTTTGAACTTATAATCAAAAGTACTCCTTATATTTGCCATGCGAAAATGTACATAACATGCGAGAATGTACGAGGGCATCGGTGCCCTAAGGGTAGAAACGACGTAGCTATTGGATGTTCCATGCGTTGGTGAGGATTTTGCCTTTGCTGTTAGCGAGCTTGTGCGTTCCAGGCTTTAGCACCTCAGCTATGGTGTATGGGCCTTCCCATGGCGGGGTTACCTTGTGATGTCCTTTGTTGCTCTGTCGTCGACGTAGGACGAGGTCTCCAACTTGGAAGTCCCTCGGGCGCACGTTCTTGTCGTGGTAGCGTCGAAGTTTTTGCTGATACCTCACGGAGTGAATTAGCGCCATGTCTCGAGCCTCCTCGAGCTGGTCGATGGCGTTTGCGAGGGCTTCTTTGTTGCTTTGCTCGTTGTACGCCTTTAGTCGAGGGGAACCATACTCGAGGTCAATGGGGAGGACGGCCTCGGACCCATAGACCAAGAAGAATGGGGTGAACCCGTGGCTCGACTATGTGTTGTCCTTAAGCTCCATAGGACCGAAGGCAGCTCCGCGGCCCATTTTTTCTGTACTTGCTGAGGCGGTTGAGGATCCTTGGCTTGAGGCCCTGCAAAATCATGCCATTGGCACGCTCGACCTGGCCGTTAGTTCGAGGATGTGCAACCGTGGACCAATTCACACGGATGTGATGGCGATCGCAGAAATCCAAGAACTTCTTGCCGGTGAACTGTGTGCCATTGTCAGTGATGATGACGTTCGGGACCCCGAAGCGATGGATGATGTCGGTGAAGAACTCGACCGCCCATTCGGAGCGGATGTTGCCGATAGGCCAGGCCTCGATCCACTTGGTAAACTTGTCGATGGCAACGAGCAGGTGCGTGCACCCTTTGGTTGTCCTCTTGAGAGGCCCCACAAGATCGAGCCCCAGACCGCGAACGGCCAGGTGATGGGGATCGTTTGTAGGGCGTGAGCTGGGAGATGCGTCTGCTTGGCGTAAAATTGACACCCTTTGCATGAGCGGACAATGTTTGTGGCGTCAAAAATGGTGGTCAGCCAGTAGAAACCCTATCGGAAGCCATTGCCTACGAGGGTCCTTGGCGCTGCATGATGGCCGCAGGCCCCCGAGTGTATGTCCTCGAGGAGCCTCCTGCCTTCCTCGATAGTAATACAGCGCTAAAGAACGCCTGAGGGGCTTCGCCTGTAGAGTTCCTTGCCATCACCGTAGATGACGTAGGACTTGGCCCGTCGCGCGATCCAGCGAGCTTCGGTCCGGTCCTTCGAAAGCTCTCCCCGAATGAGGCAGTCGAGGAAAGGGGCTTGCCAATCCGGTGACGGGCTTGACGAAGGAGGAGCCCCCTGGATCTCTATAACCTAGGCCCCGGTCGAGGAGGCCCCAGTCGAGGTCACGGCGTGGAGCTTCGAGGGCGTAGTGCAAGCCCCCGAGCCCAAATCGATGGAGGGCTTGAAGAGGTCCCTCGAGAATACGTTCGGAGGGACTGTACCTCGAGTCGATGCGATTTTTGCAAGCTCGTCCACGGCTTCGTTGTATCATCAAGCAATATGGCTAAGCTCGAGGCCATGGAACTTGTCTTCCAACTTGCGCACTTTGTTACAGTAGGCTTCCATCTTGGCGTCGTGGCAGTTCGAGGCCTTCATCACTTGGTCGATGATTAGTTGCGAGTCGCCTCGAACATCAAGGCATCGGACCCCGAGCTCAAGGGCAACTCGTAATCCAGTGATGAGAGCTTCGTACTCCGCGATGTTATTAGAAGCAGCGAAGTGGATGCCAATGACGTAGCGCATGTGGACTCCGACGGGTGAGATGAAGAGCAAGCCCACGCCTGCTCCTGTCTTCATGAGTGACCGGTCGAAGTACATTGTCCACAGCTCAGCTTGGATTTGAACTGGCGGCAACTAAGTGTCGGTCCACTCAGTGATGAAATCCGCTAGCACTTGAGACTTGATGGCCTTCTGCGGTGCGTAGGTGATGGTCTCACCCATGAGCTCGACCGACCACTTAGCAATCCTTCCAGCGGCCTCCCGATTATGGATGATCTCCCCCAAGGGGAATGAAGATACCACGGTAACCGGGTGGCTGAGGAAGTAGTGCTGGAGCTTGCGACGTGTAAGGACGATGGCGTAGAGTAGCTTCTGCACCTGTGGGTAGCGGATTTTTGTTTCCAAAAGCACTTCGCTGACGAAGTAAACCGGCCACTGGATGGGCAAGGCGCGCCCTTCCTCTTGCCTCTCAACCACTATGGCCGCGCTGACCACCTGAGTGGTTGCGGTGACATAGAGGAGGAGGGGCTCGGGCGGTTTAGTCGACGTCGCTGGTCGAGGAGGGACGAGAATTGGGGTGGATGTCAGCATGCCTTTGAGTTCGTCGAGAGCCTCCTCGGCCTCCGCGGTCCATGTGAATCGCTCAAATTTTTTCAAGAGGCAGTACAGAGGCATGGCCTTCTCCCCTAAACGTGAGATGAAATGGCTGAGGGCCACGAGGCAGCCCGTGACCTTCTGCACGCCCTTGAGATCCCAAATTGGCCCCATTCGCATGATGGCCACCACCTTCTCGGGGTTGGCCTCGATCCCGCGCTGGGAGACAATGTATCCGAGGAGCATGCCCCGAGGCACTCTGAAGACACATTTCTCAGGGTTGAGTTTTATGTTTTTGGCTCGAAGGCACCCGAACACGATTTTGAGGTCATGGATGAGGTTGTTCACTTTTCTGGACTTGACCACGATGTCATCACATAGGCCTTGACCGTGTCGCCTATGTGTTCACCGAAGACCTAGAGCATGCACCGCTGATACATTGCCCTAGCGTTTCGAAGGCCGAAGGGCATGGTGACGTAGCAGTACATGCCAAAAGGTGTGATGAAGGAAGTCGCGAGCTGGTCGGACTCTTTCATCTTGATTTGGTGGTAGCCGGAATAAGCATCGAGGAACGAAAGGGTTTCACATCCCGCGGTAGAGTCAACAATTTGATCAATGTGTGGTAAAGGAAACGGAACTTTGGGACATGCTTTGTTTAAACTAGTATAGTCAATACACATCCGCATTTTTCCATTCTTTTTCTTAACTAGCATGGGATTAGCTAACCATTCAGGGTGATGGACCTCCTTGATGAATCCAGCCACCAAAAGCTTGTGTACCTCCTTGCCAATGATCCTGCGCTTCTCCTCGTCGAAGCGACGCAGGCGTTGCTTCACCGGTCTGGACCCGGCCCGGATCTCCAAGGCGTGCTCGGTGACTTCCCTTGGTATGCCCGGCATATCCGAAGGACTCCATGCAAACATATCAGCTTTCGCGTGGAGAAAGTCGACGAGCAAGGCTTCCTATTTTCCCTCGAGGTCGGCGCTGATCGTTAGCACCTTCTCGCCGAGGCAGCTCGGGTCGAGGGGGACTTTCTTGGTGTCTTGTGCTGGCTCATAGTTGCCGGTGTGCCGCTTGGGATCTGGCACCTCGTTGGCGAGGTGCTCGAGGGTCACGGCTATCATGGCATTTTGCTCGATGGCCTCTCCATACTCGATGCATTAGACGTCGTAGTTGTACGCGTGCTCATAGGAGGAGGCGACGGTGATGACGCCCTTGGGCCCTGGCATCTTGAGCTTGAGGTAGGTGTAGTTCGGGATCGCCATCAACTGCGCGTAGCCCGGTCGGCCGATGATAGCGTCATACGTTCCGTGAAACCTGACCACCTCGAAGGTGAGGGTCTCCTTCCTGAAGTTGGCGGGGGTGCCAAAGCAAACAGGAAGGTCGATACGGCCGACGGGAAGCGCCTTCTTCCCTTGCACGACGCCATGGAATCCCCCGGTGCTGGGTCGGAGTTGGCACCTCCTGACTCCCAGGAGGTCGAGGGTCTCGAGGTAGATGACGTTCAGGCTGCTGCCGCCATCCATGAGGACCTTTGAGAGGTGGGTGTTTATGACGATTGCGTCAACGACGAGCGGATAGGCCTCGGGGTTGGGGACACAATCCGGATGGTCATCGCGGTCGAACGTGATGGGCGCGTCAGACCAGTTGAGGTAGTGAGGTGTCGCAACTCGGATGGAGAAGACTTCTCGACGCTCCCTCTTGCACTGTCGAGGCGTGATCTGGGTCGAGGGGCCCCCGTAGATCATGTAGCAGTCATAGACTTCGAGGAATTTTCTGTCTTCCCCGTTGTCTTCCTCACCGCCGCCTTGGTATTTCTTGTCGTCACCTTTCTTCATGCCCACTTGCTCAAAGTGCTTTCGAAGCATGCGACAGTCCTTAAGCTTGTTCTTTGCCCCATCCTTGTGATAAGGGCAGGGCTTCTCGAGCATTTTGTCAAAGATGGCGCCCTCGGGGGGACCTCGAGGTCTTTTGTGTTCAGTTGCTGCGATGAGATCATCTTCTACAGCCTCACGCTTGCCTTGCTGATTTTTCTTCTTCTTATTGTTTCTCTTCGGCCCTTTGCTCGAGCCTCCGGCATCGTCGGCTGCCGGCGCTTTTCCCTTGTCCTTCCCGTCGCTGAAGAAAGCGCCGACCGCCTCTTCGCCGGCCGCGTAGTTGGCGACCACATCCATGAGCTCGTCGACGGTGTCGGGGCGGTTACGCCCCAACTCGCAAACTAGGTCCTTGTAGGTTGTACCCGCAACGAACGCTAGAATGACGTCAAGATCGGAGATGTGGGGTAGTTTAGTGCGGAGCTTGGAGAATCATCGAGCAAAGTCGCGGAGAGACTCCCCTGGTTTTTGCTTGCAGTTGCGCAGTTCCTAGGAGTTCCCGGGACGCACGTAGGTACCTTTGAAGTTCCCCTCGAAGATCCGGACAAGGTCGACCCAGCCGCGAATCTGGTCAGGGGGAAGCTCCTCGAGCCACCTTCCCACGGTGTCAGACAGGAACAGGGGAAGGTGACGTATGATGACGTGATCGTCACGTGCCCCGCCCGCCTGACAAGCCAGCCGAAAGTTGGCTAGCCAGAGCTCGAGATTGGTTTCGCCGTTGTATTTGACGATGCTCGTGGGGGTCGAAACTTGTCGGGCAGCTAGGCGCAGCGGATCGTCCTGCTGAAGACTCGGGGACCCGGTGGCTCCAGGGCCCGTCGTTCTTCATCGCTATCGTAACGCCCTCCATGATGGGCGTTGTACCCTTGATCCTCGGCATCCCCGTACTTGAGTCTGCGATTCTCGACAATGTCAAGGCGCGCGTCGCGGGGAGCACGGTCGTTGTTGATACGTTCTCGGGCCGGCTTCTTCTTCGGTCGGGGGGCCGCCCCCTGATCGACCGAGCTCTCCCTTTCGGGTCGGGAGGGCTCGACCTGAGGTTCGGAGGCTGCCCCTCGACGCCTCAAAGCTGAACTCTCGGCTTGCTGGAAAGCAGCAACTTGGAGAAGATCCTCGACCTCGCGTTGTATCCGCCGAGCTTGCGAGTTGGATGGCGCAGGCGTATTGCGAAGGAGCATAGCTGCCGCGACAATGTTCTGGCTTGCTCAGGGGTAACGGTTGGCGGGTTGCTCGGGCGCCCCAGCCTCGTTGATCTGCCGGTTGACCTCTCGGGCCCTGGCTCGGGCTCTATCGCCGGGCGGTCGTCGCTCTTGCTCGAGGGTTAGCTCGAGCAGGCGCAATCGTTCCGCTCGTCGGCGAGCTTCACCTGCAACTCCTGAATTTGTGCCAGCTGTGCGTCCTACTCGCCAGGACGGGGGCACGCCTCTCAGGGTGCGTCTGGTTGTTGGTCCTCCGCTCTGGGGAGAGCACCTTCCACCACAGCGGTAGCTACCCCGGCCACTGGATCGATGGTGTCCTGATCGAAGTCGACATCACCATCGATGTGGAGGCACTCATGGGTAGGATCCCAATGATCAGAGTCAGAGTCAGGGTCGCCGCAGCAGAAAATGGAGAATTGTCCCCTCGCCTCCTCCTGCAGCTGCCATCGGAGTGTGCCGACGGTGTACCTCTGGGGGCCGGGCGCTCTCGTGAAGGCCAAGCCCTCGGAGGCTGGTGTGACAGTCCCCACATCCGTCATTGCACAGAGAAGGGCGCCTGGTCAGTCCTCTAACATGCTCATGTTGGAGTGGGTCGCTGTCGGGATCATCGTCGTGGCATTGTTGAAGTGGAACGAAGGCCGCCGATGACGCTCGAACAGCTTGTGTGGGAGCAGGCTCGATCGAGCGGGGACTTCGTCACACTTCCTCGATGAGCGTACTACGAAGGTGGAGTCGGGGTTGTGGTAGGGTCCTGCCGGTTTGCCCTCTACCTCTGAACTCAAGTCAGATAACCCCTCAACAAGGGGTTCCTCATCTCCGGTCAAGGGCGAGGAGAAAGCGGCGGGAACCATCCTCGACTCAGGTTGATGGCGATGACGGTGTCGATCGTGCCTCCTTCTGGATGTGGAAGCATGGTGGTGAGACTGGCGAGCGGCCCCCCATGAGCGTGGGGGTACCGCGACCTCCGTTTGGGTCACTGATCGAGAGCAGGATCATGTCATAGCCCTGGCCGAGGGTCATGAACTCCAGGCTCCCAAACCAGATCACCATAGCGCGCGGAAGTGGTGAAACAAAGTCGCCCATCCAGAAAAATGGCGGGAAATTGTTAGTGACACGCGGTCCCCTACCTGGCGCGCCAACTGTCGGTGTTTTGACCCCCGGGGGTTAACACCAACGAGTAATATTTGTAATTGCGTGCTCCCTTAATCCGGTGGGTGATGCAAGAAGGACACGGCGATTTATCCTGGTTCGGGCAAAGAAGGCCCTACGTCTAGCAGGGGGAGGATAGTTCATGTTATCTTGCACCGAAGTGCTAGTACAGGGGAAAATACAAGCGGGTGTGAGGAGCGTGAGGTGGATCTTGGGCGTTTCGGACGCCTAGCTCTCGACCTTACACCGTCTCACGGTATTGTTCTGTGATCTAAAGCCTTAGCATTTCTATGCTCTAGATCCTCTCGTTCTGTCCCCTTTTTCTAACGTCCTGGCGCCTCCTTTTATAGGTGAAGGAGGGGCACAGGAGTACATATATTTAGAGTTCGCATGGCTGGTGTCGCATGGCGTGGTGGCCGATCACGTCGGTGCTGCTGTAGTGATGTACGTCGGTACAGGAGGCCCTACAGTCGTCGTGTCGGGAGTTGTTGAAGTCCCGCTCAAGGGTTCGTCCGACGAAGTCGAGGGGCGGCAATCGAGGGTCTTGGCTTGAGTCGAGGGTGTCGAGTCGAGGGAGTCGAGCCTCACCGGATAAGGTCGAATCCCGGGAAATGCGGGAAACGTGCTGATTTATGCGTCTCGAGGGGGTGCTGGACGGGGCACAGTGCTCGGCATGGCGCAACAGCGTAGTACGACCTTTGGGATTCCGGGGCATGGGCGGTAAAAGCAAGATTTGACCGCCACTCCCACAACTGTTACCGTAACTGTGGCCATACGGTTAGGCGGGGGTAGGTAAAATGCATTAAATGCACCCAAATCCGTACGGGAGAGTTGGTAGTTGAGGGGTGCACCATCCTCGAGGACCGCCCATTCGCTCGAATGAAGTTCCATCCTCGAGGGCAGGCTCGTTCATCGTGCGAAGTTCCGTCCTCGAGGGGTCGCCCGAATTGCACCCTCGAGTGTATAGTCGCAGTCCGCTCGGTAGCCCCTCGAGCAGGTTTTGGCTTTGGGCCATCGTAGCCCGTTCATGGGTCAACCCAATATGCTTTAGCCTGCGGCCTTCGAACGTTTATCGTGGGAGGCCACTGGAGGGTTCGTGTTGCTGATTTTGCGGGGTTTAGTCCGGTAAACCAAGGGTTTGGGGTACCCATTTCCTAGGTAACGACAGTTGTTGAGCACGATGTAGATGACGATGACGATGGAGATGATGCCTGACACTTAACAGAGCTCGACAATATTGATAGTGATGACAACAATAGTGATGATGACTACACGCCAGCCATATTGCCATTCGCGGGGATAATTTCTAATTCATGTAATACTATATTGTTATTATTATTACCTTGCACATTGTGTTTTTTACAAGTACTTGTCATTTATTTATGCTAACTATTTTAATATTTGTCATTGCAGGCACTTGACAAAATGCTGGGCGAAAGGCGGCAGCGGCCGCAATGAAATGTCCGCTCACAGTACCAGATCCGCAATGAGGAGCAAGCGATCACCGACGACGATGACGAGGAGGAGGTGTTGGTGGAGCCATCGACCAGTAGGGGGGATGCCCCCAGCGAACGTTGCACATCAATGAGGAGGCTGCAGTTCCAGGAGGCCTCACAAGGGGGGACGATGATGACGACGACCGATGACGGCGACGGCGGCGGTGGCGGCGACGACGACGACGAGGGTGAGCCGACACCAGGCGAGACGGTGACACCAGGTGAGACGGCTTCCTCAAGTTCAAGCAGGCCCTACCAGCGTGGGCCCTCGTCGCTCCCTGACCCACAGTCGCTCTGTTCCCGCCGCCCGGTGATTCGACCAGTAGGTGAGACGTAAGTATCCATGGTTGATTATGACATGTTAAAAATCGAACTGCAGACTAACAATTATTGTTAATGACTTGTGCAGTAGTTGGACATTTGTGAGTGGAGGGAGCGGTTCACGCCATATCAATGGCATCCAGGGCCTGCTGATTTGGGAGTACTACCCTGGCTTGGTCACCCACAAGGGTGAGGTACAGGCGCCCATGAGGTGGGAGCACTTCTCCAGCGTCATGGACTCCAACGATGAAACCTTGGCGGCGAAGATCAAGAGGGAGTTCTGGGTGAGTCTTTTCATCGTACCGCATTTCTCAATACAACGCATTCGTTGGACGTTCTTGAAACAATGATGAGTTCTGTGTGAGTTCTGTGTGCAGGACTTCTTCACGTGCGAGGAGGGGAGCAGCATGCGGCACGAGTGCAGGAGGTGGTCTGCAAAGATCATCTCAAGGACCTGTACCATGAGGTGCATCTCTAGTGCGTCATCAGCTACTATGCCGACGTGCTTGGCCAGGTGTTGAAGAAGCCGCAAGTCAGGGAGATGCTACTCTAGAGGGAGACCGACCTCACTGAGGCGCAGTACATGTAGGTAATTAAGTAGGAAACATTCATTCTGGCTTCTTCCGTGAAACATTCAATTCATCTTCTGGCATGTCAAATACTTGATGTCATGAAGATGTGTCCGGAGTGGTGCGACAAGTACCGGGACTGTTGGGCGGCCATTGTACATGAGTGGACCACGGAAGCGGCGTACCAGAGGCGCAGAGAACATCAGGAGCACCACCTACAGATGCGAAGGGCACCACACCACCAAGGGAACCAATCCCTCCCATTATTCATGGAAAGATGGGTACATTTCTGTTGATCTATTTATTCTAGCGCTCAATTGTCATTACTTGTAGCCATGTTTGTGTTTTCCTCGTAGACCCAGTCACATGGTGGGTAGGTCATCAACGAGTTCACGGGGTACGCCCTTGCTCACAAGGGCAAAGCGATGGCGGCGGACAACGTCTACGACCCGGCGGACGGGCCCGATGTGTACACTAACACGAGCGTCTACCCCAAGCTCACCGAGTACACCTCCACGGCTTGCCAGCACCATGTGGAGACATTCGACCCCGCCACCGACCCCCTGGACACAGACCTTTTGATGAGGTTGGGAGGAGGGAAGCAGCATGGCCAGTACTGGATGGCCAACAGCGCCATCGAGTCGTCCTCTGTTCCCACGCTGAGCCAGATTCGACGAGACGAGACCACAGGCTCCTCTGACATCCCCATAGCGCCTCGGCAGCCGAGCAACACGCAGATGTTCTCGGCATTTCAGGTAAGTGTAGTTTTATTCGTCGTTCACTTGTTTCACACATGTACCTTGCCTTCACATACCATCAACCTTGCGGGTGTAATATTGCAGGCCCAGATCACACAGTTGCAGGCGAACCAGGAGAACATGGCAGTGGACCATTAGCGGCAGCTAGCGGCTGTCACGCAGCACTACCAGCGTCAGATGCAGGACTTTGCTGCCTACTTTCGGGGCCTTTGAATCCCGGGAGTGCAGCAGGCCGAGCTCCCTGCCTCGATCTTTGCTCCACCACCTATTCCTGTGCCTACTCCTATAGCGACTCCAGTGAGTATATTGCCTGTTGCTTTAGCTTATGCGGCCATCTTGCAGGTACTAATAAGATCAATTATCCTTTGTGCAGGAACTGTCAGCGGGTTCGAACCCGACTCTTCCAGGTGCCAGCCCTCCACTAGGCCCTTCTCCACCACACGGGTGGCCGGCTCACCCGACCTTCCCGACTCAGGGCTTCACGTGGCCAGGTACCGCTCCTCCTCCACCAACGCAGCAGGGGCATTCCGAGCCCACAAGCAGCCCTCTGCTTCCGCCGCCCTGACATTCCAGGCGGCGCCGCATTCAGGGTGGTCTCCGTGGGAGCAAGGTGGGGGCTCTGGGGACGCCGGGACGAGCTAAGTACCTCTACTGCCCGCTTGTGGACTTGTATCGATGAACTTGTCGCTCTTTTGGACATGTTATGAACTTGTATCGATGTAATGGATGAATTTGAGGACTTTATGTATGAATTCGTGTTGAGACGTCATGGTTCTGATGAAATGCGATATTTATGTGATATTCTAGTCTATTGTCATGAATATATGTGAAATTGCATGTCTGGAATGGAAGAAAACAGAAAAAACCAAAAAAAATTTCCAGCTTTGCCGAGCGTGGGCATTTTTTCTAGTAGAACCCAGCTTTACCGAGTGCTGGCGTGACACTCGGCAAAGTGACCATACCTTTGCCGAGAGCCGGCACTCGGCAAAGGATTTTTAAAAAATAGAAAATCTTTAGCGAGAGCCGGCACGCGGCAAAGAATTTTTTAAAAAAATAAAAAATCTTTACCGAGAGCCGGCACTCGGAAAAGGATTTTTAAAAAATAAAATAAAAGATCTTTGCCGAGAGCCGCCACTCGGCAAAGAATTTTTCAAAAAAAATAAAAAATCTTTGTCGAGTGCCTGCCACGTCACACTCGGCAAAGGGTGCCGTCAGGTTGACGGCGCCCTTACCTTTGCCGAGTGCTGGCTTGGCACTCTGCAAAGCCTTTGCCGAGTGCCTGACATGTGGCACTCGGCAAAGACTCCTTTGCCGACCAATTCTTTGTCGAGTGCTCTTTGCCGAGAGCCGCACTCGGCAAAGCCTTTGCCGAGTGCTGCCGGCACTTGGCAAAGGAGGCGGATCCAGTAGTGTGTACCTTAGTCTAACCATTTTATTCGGAAACAGATTAATTAGCAGTTTATCCAATGCCAAAAAAATCTCTACAGAAAATTAATCTTACTTTCTCCATGTATAAGGCGTGCTATTGATTTCATTCTTGTGTTAATATAATTAAGGTGTTCGGAGCTGATGTTAATGTAAATAAACCTCATTTGTATGACCACGGAGATTAAAGACTTAGTTGAAACAAGTGGGTGCATATGCATCCATGCATATTTGAGTGGACAGCAGATGCTCATGTTGCAACGAAGCAAGTCACGTGTGCATGTATGCCTGCTGAAAACATATGCTCATTATTGCACGAATTTTGATGAGTTTCGCCCAACAATTACAATAGACTCGAGCATCCCTTGCACGCACCCAGTTTTTTACTCATCATCGGTTGTTGTGTTGAATATATATTGCATATTTTGCGTTACTTCACCAAAAGTTTCGGCTGACGCCTGTCCACCATATCCTCTGGTAGGAATTCTATATTGGCTTCCCAAGTTCTGATTGACCGGCGCTCAGTTCAGGTGTCATCTGTGCTCCTAGTTTTCCTTCATAGCATTTGTCAGATTCCTCATAAATGCTTCATTGTATTCGGTGAGAGCAGCTCTCGTGGCTCTGCAGATAGTGGCATGCATGGCGTCGCGAATAACAGCTTCATCAGAATCGCTCTGCCCATAGATCAGCACTAGGCAACGCAGATTTCTGATGCACATTTTGACCATGACTCATTAGCAAACGACGGCAAACATTTCTCTTGAAACAGTTGCGTTGCTGCATCAATCGGTTTCTTCAGTTCTTCAGTCAACTCCTCCATAGTGACGTTTAGGATGGTGGTGGTGTTGAAGGCCATTGTTGACGATTGTGGTCCCACTGGGCATGCCAAAAGTGTGTTGACGGGAAAATGTGGATCCTCGCGTAACAAACATAGAGGCCTTGCGGAGACCGTGGAGAAGCAGGAAGCTTGTAGATCTCCTGAGCCTCGAACAAAGCCGGGTATGTCAGGTCTTGATCGATCATTAGAATACCCGTCAATTTGACCCAAAAATTGACAAGCAGAAGAAAAAGTCAAAGTGGAATGTGCTGGCTTTGACTTCCGGACAGTTCCAAGGATGTGCGGCTATAAAATAGCCAATAATATGAAGGCATTGACTAAAGAGTCAACTTATGTACATGTCATGAATAAAACACTGTGCAAATAATTAGATAAACAACAATTCATTTAGTTGATCTAACTTAGTCGATACAATACAGAGAGGGTAGATCATGCATATGGATCTAGCCTAAACAGCAAACAGTCAGAGATCTACTGGTCTAACGGTCAAAGATCTTAGCAAACCCTTTTCACTAAGCATGTCAAATCTGCTTTCACCTAGTCTAACGGCCAGCAGACTTCAACAAACCTAACAATACAAAGCTAGAATTCTTTGACATCTAGATAGATCTATATACGTTCGCAGATATAGGGTCCATGAAGCTAGAATTCGACGTCTCTAAACACAAACAAACTATCGAATCAAAGCAAAGCTAGTCTAACGGCCAGCGACTCTAAATCAACCCTCAAATCTACTTGTATCCAGATAAGCCTCGAACCTACTACATGTGACAATCAATTGATAGAATTTAGCCAATACACGCAGGAAATCAATCATCATAACAAGATAGGCACCGACGGTTATAAAGACGGTTGAATTCATAAAGATCTAAGGAAAAATCTATCAATCATGGTCGGGCAAAGATGTTACAATAAATAAACATTAAAAATAAACAACATCGATAACTTAATGAATCTATTAGATTACCACATCTAATAGAGCCGATAACTTGAACCGATCACGATGATGAGGGCGTCACCCGAAAGCAGTAGTGAGCATACCTTAACCATAACAACTGACTTGCATCAACCAGATCCGATAAAGACGTCACCCAAAAGTAGCAGTGAGCACACATTTACCATCTCTAATTGACCAGACTAACCAACATCAACAAGTATAGCTTGCCCGAAAGCAACAACATGCTAGCCTTGAAGAAGAAGCAAACTACCCAAAAGCTGCAGCAGATCATTCTACGTTATATCAATTAACCCTAGGATCAAACTGATATTACAGAGATAATCTACCCGAAAACAGCAGTAAATTCCTTATAGATAACTCATTTAGCCCAATTGTGATGCGAACTTATAGTGAACCAAAGGTCGGTCTCAGCCGATGCAGCCCTGCTCGTCGAAGAACTCATTGAATCTACTCTAGTCCTACCCCTAAGGATTTCGACGGCCGGTGGCCAGAAGGTTTGTGTCGTATTGATCGATAAATATCTCTTTACAATGGCCGAGACTTTATATTTATATATATCCTAGGGCCTGACCTAAGTCCTAGCCAAATGCGACTCTTAACAAAAAAAAAGGAAAAGATTACGTGATAACTTGGACCTAATCTTCCCATTCTCAATAGGATCCTAACAATTTCTAAGCCCTACGTCACGAATGACCAATCTCTTGCTGACGCAACCATCTGTCGTGCTGGACAGTCAATCCGGATGGATACCCCTTTCTCTCTTACGTGAGCTTACAAGCCTTTTTCTCGTTAGCAAACTTGGTGTCAATAAATAACTGACTTACATAGGATAACTTGAATGAATAAGTTATGCATGCTAAGTTATACATTCTCTTTATGCGCGTTAAATCATCTTAGGGCGTCCCCAGCGGTGGAAAGGTCTCCTCGATTGCAGAGTTATAGGATAACTTAAACGAATAAGTTATGCATGCTAAGTCATATATTCTCTTTCTGCGCGTTAGATCATCTTAGGGCGTCCCAAAGGTGGGAAGGTCTCCTCGATTGCAGTTACATAGGATAAACGAATAAGTTATGCATGCTAAGTTATACATTTTCTTTCCGCGCGTTAGATCATCTTAGGACGTCCCCAACGGTGGGAAGCTCTCCTCGATTGCAGCATAGGTCGGAGAGAGACGAGCTAGCGCTTCTCTCCTCGCTAGTCTCGTACTTGTACCAATAAAACTCTCTCTCTTTCTCAGCCCTACAGTTTGTTAATCTGCCATCTCCATTCTTCTTTTTTGTTTTGGGTGTTCAACTAGATTGGAGATTGAGAAAGGTCATTGGGGACGCCTTACATTGTTCGAAGAATGGTCGCCAGGTGTTTTTTATACGGTAATAAAATTAAATAACCATGATCACTTACTACGTACTCTTTGCGACGATGTAACTACCAAACTATTATATTATATTAAATTATGCTGTTTGCATATGCATTGGGCATATATATATAGTACTGGAGTACATTTATTTATTTGTGGCCTACCAGCAGCAGTCCAGTCCGCCAGTAGTAGTCACTGAGCGGCCTGAATGCGTTGTTCACGATGATTATTCTCGATCAACCAGATAGATACGGCCGGGCACTGATCCCGTTTATTTAGGAGTACTAACACACACATACCCCTATAGGAGTATATATATGATAGCTATGGGGCACTCAGGTCCCTCAAATTCTGGGGCGAAACATCCGGCTCGGAGCCGTTGAAGTCGACTGCCGCGAGCTTCTGCGTGGTGATCTCCGTGAGATGGAAGACGTCCCAGAACATGTGGTCCGCCCTGTCGGGACACAGTTTTAAACCTCTGTAGCATACAGGAACAATCATTAAGGGTGGCGCAAAACTCAGACCACCACAGCTCGCCGCTTCAACATCAGCATATCCTGCTCCAAATTAGCTAGTCGCAGTCAGTCAGCAAGCGGTGATGAAATTGCATGTGTGTGCTCTATCTGCAGATGCAATCAATGGATCGACGATCGATCTTGTTACGTACCATTTGCTTGTGGCTCCTGCATGTACCGTTGCAGCACGGTGTACTGGTCGAGGAAGGAGTAGCGCAGCCGCGGGGCATACCCCACACTGCCGATGCTCTGCTCCAGCCGCAAGTTGTACCGAGCCGACACAGTGTTGGCCTGGTCGCTGCACCGCGTGGAGACGGAGGTGCCGATGTCCTGCTGCCACCGCAGCGCCGGGAAGCACCCGAGTGGTCCCGTACCCACGACCAACGCCTTGCGCATCCCCAGATCGTATAGACGCATAAATACAGTATATGTTTTCATCATCATCATCTAATTAATCACTCAGGAGCTAGGAGCGAAAAAAATTCATTCCACACAGTTGTTCGGCAAGTTAGCCGGATGGTGGAAGGGAGGATCGAACGACTAACGCACCTCCAGGTGTTTGTCCAAGGACTCGGCCAATCCGTCGGCAAACTCCTGGTAGTCTTGGTCGGAGCGGGTCTGGTAAGGGTCGAATATGAATTGTTCCACTATGTCGGTGGTGCCGACGGCGATGAAGAAGATGGAATTGGCCGGCCAGGTGGGCGGACGCCTGGATCTCCCCGAGCTGCCGCACCAATTGTGCGCGGACGCTGGAGTAGTCGCGCTCGTTCTGTTGCTCCAAGTTGTTGGCCTTGGGTATAAGACGCTCGAGTATGTCACGGATGCGCTTCGTCTGTCGTTCTGGGTCTCGGTCTCTGACTCTGGCACCCCCAAAAGCGAAGTTGACACCTTTCAGAAATATGCTGGTGGAGTTTCGTGTAGTGTTGTTGACGATGGAGAGATATGCCGGAGGGCTGGGGGCGCCCAGACTATCAGCTGCAGGCAATGAACATATATATATATATATGATCCAGTGCATGCAATGCAATGCAATGCAATACAGGTAGATATATAGCAGTACTACGTACCGATGAAGTCGGCTAGTTTGCAGCCGTTGCTGTACCTGCCCCCCGCAACGCTACGCCCGTTGCCGACGTCCAGCACTGAGTCGCCGGACATGTACAGCGCAGGGGCGCCCTGCTGCTGTCCCCGCACCAGCTCCAACACCAAAGGTAGCCACACAAGACAGCTGATCGCAGTGCGACCCATTTCTGTCCAGATCGAGAACTAGCTAGCTCGGAGTGTCCTAGCTGCTCGATCCGATCAGTGTTTCGATCAGGCAAATCAATGGAGCAAGCTGCTTGCATGGATAAACTTGTTCTGAGTTCTGGCGTATGTATTCTTCTTGTTATATAGAGAGGGAGGAGCACGTATCATGCATGTGCGTCAGTTGACTATACTGAATGCTCAATATACAGTAACACTATCCTGATCACAACTCATCCTATCCGTACCATTGACATTTGACGAATGATCCAAAAACCTACACCTGGCGTCAAGTACTGCATCCACTAAAAGATAGTTACGTACGTACTGCTGCACATACACGGGCCGGCAGCAGCTTCACTCACTAAAAATTATACAACTTATCATGATCTACAACTTTTATTTTTGGTCATTTTTTCGTCGGACAAAGTGGTGGCAAACATTTGAATTCAGACTTTGAATTGCTCAAACAAAGTCACTTGAAAAGAGTGCCAAAATGAAAGTTAAAGATCTCTAAAAAGTGATAGAACTTTGTACGTGACAACTTTTTCATCTTAGATCATTTTTTCAAGAAAAACCACCTTTGAATTTCTTATTTTGAATTTTGAATTTTTAAATGACCACAGACTAAGAAATAACCAAACAAAAGTTATAGATCCAAAAATCTTCATTGAACTTTGTATAGTTAACAACTTTCAAATTTAAAATCAACTTGTTAAGGAAAACGATGTTTGAATTTGTTACGATGGTGTTGTGGGCACACAAGGAGGGATAAAGTCCGGAACGACGATATTCAGGATAGGGTTGGGGTGGCACCAATTGAGGAAAAATTGATTCAACACCGGTTGAGATGGTTTGGCCATGTCCAACGCAGACCTCCTAAGGCACCGGTGCGTAGTGGGGTTTTAAAGCGGGTCGATAATGTAAAGAGAGGTAGAGGTCGACCTAAACTGACTTGGGACGAGTCGGTTAAGAGAGACCTTAAGGAGTGGAATATCCCTAAGGATTTAGCTATGGATAGGAGCGCTTGGAGACTAGCAATTAACGTGCCTGAACCGTAATCTTTTTTTTGTACCATTTATGTGTTCTTTGTTTTCATACCTCTTTTGGGTTTCATCTCTAACCTACCCCAACTTGCTTGGGACAAAAGACTATGTTGTTGTTGTTGTTGTTGTTGTTGGTCTCAAATGGAGAAACAACATAAACAAAGGTTGTAGAACTTAAAAGCTCATGCAACTTTATAGTTGACAACTTCTTCATTTGAAATCATCTAGTCGAGGACAATATGTCTAAATTTCGAACATTTGGAATTCAAATACTTTCAACCTCGGACGAAGAAATAGAAAATAAAAGTTGTAGATCTCAAAAACTTATCTAAACTTGTAGTTTTTATTTTTTTATTTGAATTCGTTTAGAGGCCCAAACACTCTTTTCAGGTTTGAATTGGCATAGTATGAGTAGAAAAAATATCTGATATAAACACAAATGATTGTCGGGTGGAGTGGTTAGAGGAGGGAATGCACGAGCCTGAGGTCGTGGGTTTGAGCCTCAAAAAGAAAACATGATTCATAATTTCTGAAAAATGTTTGCTCCCACAAATCAGGCCAACTTGGTCAGTGAATCACTTCCTCGTTTCCAAAAAAGTATAAGTATCTTTCTCGATTTCTAAAAAATCAAATACTTTTAGTTCTAACCAACTATATACAAAAAATCATGTTTGATAAGTATCTTTAGATTAATTATTGAAAAACTTTTATAACAAATTTATTTGGATATACAAATATTGTTAATATTTTCTATAAAACTTAAAAAAGTTTAACCTACACCTGCACGGAACCCAAAACAACATTTATTTTGAAACGAAAAAATTATATACTATAGAAGTTCAATAGGTCGAATGTGGATAAGGATACGTTGGGACGTATGCACCTTTTTCATATATATAGAAAATGCATCGGCAAGTACAACATTTCTATATCCTTAGATAAGTCTTAGTAGGGGCCGCATCTGAGTTTTATTTGTGTTTAATATTATGACGCATTGTCAAATTTGAAGGGCATGTTACTTATAAAAGAGAGAAATAGAGAGAGCTTCTTGTACTCAATTATCAACACAAAAGCTAATTATAACTTGGCAGGTTGAGATGCCATTTTGAGCTTCTCATCTGAGACCGTTAAGATGCACACAAAAACAATATTAATTTTATATTATTTTTTAGCATCTTAATGCCCCAATTTTAAGAGATGGAAATGTTTTCTGTACAATGTTACTGTTTGCACTCCTAGCTATAATTTTAAGAGAAGTAATATTCTTCTCCAAACTGGAAGACCTTCAATGTTTAGAGTTAAAACTATGTTTAGAGTTTAGACTATGTCGCCCTCGTGCTGCTGGTATCCTGGAAGATTTGGAAGGAACGTAACCGTAGAACATTCGATGAACTCAGCACGACGACCACGCAGGTTCTACTTTGGATACGTGCAGAGGGCGAGGCTTGGATAGAGGTGGGCTTCAACGAGCTCGCCCCTCTCTTCGCGGTGCTGGCCTAGTCGTGGTCTTTCTTCTTCCCGCTTTTTAGTAGCACAATCTGTTGTTTAGTTAGTACACGTCTATCTGATCCACCATTCTAGCCGGTGATTTGTGTAAGTGTCCTTGGTTGCTGCGGACTTAGAACCTCGCCTCGCCCACGACAAGCCGTGTAACAACACTCTATTTTCCCCTTAAAGTAACATGGGCTAAGCGCGTTCTCGAAAAAGTTTAGACTATGTCTATGATAGTTTGCTAGGTATTTGTGAGTTCAACTACTTTACGTTTCAAATTTCTTTCACATATAGGTTTAAGCTTAAAAAATGATTTTGGATGCAAGAAGTCGCTAAAAGTATGTCTTGTCACTTTTTTTGACGAAACAGTATGTCTTATCACTTAGCTTATAAATTGATATATTGATATTATTCGTTATACGTTTTGTTTTCTCCTAATAATATGAGAACAACAAGGCAAGATAAACAGATGTTTGAAAAACTGAGTTAGGCAAGATAAATATATCATGTCTACGGTGTTGACTGCGATGCATGAATTTTTTTTGTTTATTCAAAAATTGAGTTAGGGATATCTCGCCTAGTAGAATACAGTCATCTGTGATGATATATGACGAATGGTTAAATATATCATCATGGTTGGATGTCAACGATCATTTTGGCACTCTATAGTAAATTTATGACGAATTAATGGGGGAGGTCACAGATCTTACATCCAACATGGTGCTAACATGAGCATCCACGTCGTTCCTAAGTGTCATGCTGACTGAAAATTGAGTGACGCTGATGTAAACGGGGAAAGTGGGACTTACCTGTCGTTGAGGGAGGTAAAAGGTAAATTTGCGAAAAAAAAATAAAAGAAAAGAAACCGCGTAGACCAGTATAGCAACACTTGAACCACAAGGAAAGCCCTGCAAGGCAATGTCTCCACCACGAAACCACACACCTACGCGCCACGGTACCACACATTTATAGTGTTGTGACATAAGCATAGGCAAACGCGCAAAGTCCAGAAATAATCTATTTATGACACAAAAGAAAAAAAACAGGACTGGAGGGGGAGACGCCCCCAACTGTTAGGAAGAATGCGATTTTTCCCGATCATGAAAAAACCCCTGGACCCTAGCCACGCCAGCGAGGGGATTTTTATGTTCCCCCAAGCTGAAATTCTTATCGTCATGGGCTTTGAACTCAGCACCTCCTGGGGGTGTCACCGGAGTGTTGGGTTGATTGGGGTAACCAACCGAACCCAACATCCTTTGACTATGACACAAGGAAGTCATCCAACCGAATCTGTGGGTTGAGATGCCAAGCTGATTCTGGGACCTGTATGCAAGGTTCTGATTAGACATGAAGACATTCTCATGACAAGTAGCCACAAGCCCCTGCGTCCTATATTGTCCACAGTATCTACGATTCGAAGTTCGGTCCGCCGCTAATACTGCCGACTTACAACCTAGCCACACAAAACTTTTAACTTGAGTGGCACGTGCAGCAACCGTATTCCTTTCTCAACGAATGAAGAAATATATTAGATAAAGCTAGCTAGGTACATTAACGTGTTACAAACACTTTGGATTAAACTAGAAATATGCTGAGAATAGCTGGTAAAAGGTCTAAGAACAGATACCCAGTAAATGACAGCCAACATTAATGTAGGCAGAGTGGAGAAACTTTTTATGTCTATTGTCTTCCTCCTTCTGCTTTCTTCCATCAAAGAATGAGAAAGACTGACCTGAAACTTATTCTACCTAGTCTTTCATCGTGGCTAACAAAGCGGCAGCAGGGTCAGGGCGATGTATGGCGGAAGATTAAATGATGAAAGGGGAAAGGAAATGAAAAACAATTAAATAAGTTGTACTCTTTTTCAGAAATAAATAGTAAGTGATAAATTGTATGGTGACGGATAGGTCCTATGTATTTAGGAAGAGAATTGATGATCTACTCGAGCATCTCCTCTAGTGGTAAAAAAAAGTAGTATTTGTGACCACTAATATCATTTTATTAGGAATGAATTATCGATGAGCTGCTTAAGATGTGCTTGGTACAGTAGACAACGTAAACGTCAACGCTCCTGGCTTACAACTAGCCACACGGCTTCCTCACATTTATCGGCGAAACCAATGGCGGAGAGCCGTCGAAGGCAATGCCGGTGAGCTTCCGCGACGTGGTCTCCGTGGGGTGGACGAGGTCCCAGAACATGTGGTCCGTCCTGTTGGGGCACACCGTGCTCACCCGCCCACACCGATACATGGCGTTGATGTCCCCAAGACCGCAGCACGCAACCTTCACCTCAGCATACCCTGTCACACGCAAGGGCAATGAGTATATATATTATCAGCTCGATCAGGTGGTCATCAAAGGCATCTGCTGATGGTTTTGTTTATCCCGTAGTACGTACTGTTTGCTTCTGGATCGTCGATGTACCGCATCAACGTTGTGTAGATGTCGAAGAAGGCGTAGTGGAAATCGTGGTGCTGCGTGCTCATGTCGCCGAGGAGGGACCTCACCGCTGCGTTGTACCGAACGGACATGTCGTTTGCCCCCTGGTGGCATTCGCCGGTGGTGAGGACGCTCAGCTTCCGCATTAGCGGCACGCACCCGATGGGAGCCACGCCGACGAAGAACAGCCTGCGCATCCCGAGGTCGTAGAGCCTCTCAAATCCACGAGATTTTGTATGTTCAGCCAGTCTGAGTCGACCTAGCTATCCCGTTCCCGTACTTGGGTTTATTTACACTGACTAGTGACACACACCTGCAGCTGGCGTTTCAAGGACTGCGCCAGCGACTTGATGAACTCCTGGGGAGCGAGAGAGATCGTTGCCACTACTTCCACCGTCAGCTCGACGGCGGGGCCAGGGCGCTGAGGATTATGTCGTTGCCGCCGATGGCCACGACGAAGATGGATTTGGACAGATGGGCCATGGCGTGAGACTGCCCGAGCTGCTGCACCAGTTCTGAATGGACACTCTGGTAGTCGCGCTCGATTTGGTGATCGAAGCTGAAGCATTGGCCCTGCGAATCCAGCATTCAGCATGAAGGCATGATCATCTTTGTCAGTCTGTGACTCTGTGTCATCTGTGTGCAGATGTACTATACTCGGGCCTTGTTTAGATTATGAAAAAAAATAAACCCGATAAACAGTACCACTTTCGTCTTATTTGATAAATATTGTCCGATCGTGGACCAACTAGGCTCAAAAGATTCATCTCGTGATTTTGAACTAAACTGTATAATTAGTTATTTTTTTACCTACATTTAATGCTCCATGCAAGCAGCTAAATATTGATGTGACGGAGAGAGAGTGAAAAAATTGTAACTTTTGGATAAATCTAAACATGGCCTCGGTAGAGGTAGAGGCATAATATATAGAGCATCGTATGTATAGCACAGTTTCCGCTGTGAATGACCTTGATTGTGAGGTCAGACTCCTGCACCACCGGAAGCAAAGTTGATGCCGCTCAGATAACTGGTGGAGTTGCTGCTGCCTGCGGTGTCGGTGTCGCGGACGGAGTGGTATGCAGGAGGGCTCGTAGCCCAAGGTTGCCAGCTGAAATTGGTACAAATTATGCAGCGCATCAGTTTTGGCCAGAGCTTATTAATCCTCCTACCAAATTATTACTTAATGCAAATGCGATTGACAAGTACTAAAATCTAAAGTTCGTGTCAAATGGCCACGCGAATCAATAAGAGCAGCAGACTAACAATATAATGCAAATGCATGGTAGTTCATCTTCGTACCAAGAAAGTCGAGGAAGTTGTTGCCATTGCTGAACCTGCCGGTGGCCTGTTGCCTCGGGTAGTCGATGCCGTTGTGCGGGAAATTTGCCCTGAGCGGCGACAGCTCCAGGTGGTTGTTGTTGCCGACGTCCGCCTGCGAGTCGCCCAGCACGTACAGCGCCGGGACCAGCCCCCCATGGACGACGACGAGCTCGGCCAAGAAACTTACGACGACGCAGAGAAGAAGGCCGGAAGTAGTGGCGGTGCTCTTACAAGAAGAGGGACCCATTTCGCAGCTGGTTCAGAATTTCAGGTAATGGAGAAAGCGCTTTGTGGTGATCTTATATAGTATATCTTACGAATATACTATAAGAGAGGGGCAGGACGGTGGTAGCAAATCCAGAATAATATCTTGCCTGCAAGCGGCTAGTTGACTTATCTACCCTTTCTCTGCTCATGCATGTTACTCCTAAACTATGCATGGCTGTGCAGAGAGCGCTAGCTGTATCGATCCGTCGGTTCAGCTGATCCCGAGGAGATATAGAAGGATGTATGACTTGTAAGGTTTATATAATTTGATCCGGCCGACGTACACTCCAGACGCCTGCTGCTGCACAGCTGTGAGCCGTGTGATTTTTTTTAATATACCGGCCAAACTTAGCAAGAGGCAATGTAAAGATATTCAAGTGAACTTGTTGTTAAAAACGAACTTCATGCCTTGAATTTGCGAGATAAATAAATAAATAAATAAATAATAAGTTGTAGCATACGAAAAGTGAATAATAAAAGGTGAAACGATATTTCTTATAGCAACCAAAGATATAAAATAGGATACTCCATGCTGCTCTGTCTGCTCTGGTAAAACATCGTCTCAATCTTCTCTGAAAATTAATTTGCACCCCTTCCTTCTTCCGGCGATTATCTGGAGACAACACGTATTAGTTTCCAGCTAGTATGAACTACATTTAAATTTAAGAAACATGATCGATGGTAGTCATGCGCGTCTTGTTAAAGACCATGGTTTGCTTTTCTTTTTTTTATACGAAATATTATAATAATTGACTATGTACATCTCTGGATGTAGAGGCCGGATATTTATATATCTCTTTCTAAAAAATGCACGTCGTGAGCTTCATACTGGCCACATTTCCAAATTTATTGTACGCGTTCTCATTGGAACATAGCATAGCACATCATCTGCTTTGTGAGTCAACTCTGGAGCATGTTGGAGCATGGTGATCATCGATACTCATATCTCTCTGGAACATAAATAATAGTAATAAAAATAATGATCGCCACTAGAAAATCGAACTATTGTCCCGACACCTTTTTCTGGGTTATTCCCGGCACTTATTTTGCGCCCGGGAGTAAAGAGGCAGTTAGTCCTAGTTGGAGGCACCAACCGATACTAAAGCTCGACCTTTAGTGGAAGAAACAATCAATATTTTAGGAGCTAAGGGTCATGCACCCATGTGGAAGAAACAATCAATATTTTAGGAGCTACCCTATTGGCAAGTCCTAGAGGTCTGCAGCGCAAACGACATGATGCACCTAACAAAGAATCTTTGTGTGAACCTGCTAGACTTCATGGTTGTGTATGGGAAGCCTAAGGACACACTTGAAGCACGACAAGACCTGCAGTGTTTGAAAGAATGAGACAACCTGCATCGAATGAACACAGGCAATGGACGCCAGTAGTTAAGCCCTGCTATCTACACTCTTAGCAAGGAAGACAGGGACAACATGTTTGCGTTAAAAAAAACATGTTTGAATGCCTAAACAACATGAAGGTACCATCTGGATTCTTCTCCAATATAAAGAATATAATAAATGTGCCATCCAAGAAATTCCAAAACTTAAAGTCCCATGATTGCCATGTGATCATGACTGAATTGCTTCCACCTTCATTAAGAGGAATTCTACCTCCAAATGTACATCTAGCCACCGTCAAGCTATGCACATTCCTCAATGCAATTTCTAAGAAGGCAGTCAATCCATTAGATCTAGCTAAGCTACAAAATGATATGGTTCGATGTCTTGTCAACTTTGAGTTGGTGTTCCCTCCATCCTTCTTTAATATCATGACATAAATCCTAGTTCACCTAGTCAAGGAAATTGCTATTCTAGGTCCTGTGTTCCTACACTACATGTTCCCCTTTGAGAGGTTCATGGGATTCCTGAAGAAATATCTTCACAACCATTGTCGGCCAGAGGGATGCATCGCCAAGGGCTACGAAACATAGGAGGTCATTGAGTTTTGTGTTGACTTTATTCCTGACCTTGACCTGATTAGTGTTCCTAAATCACAACATGAAGGGAGGCTAAATGTGGAAAGGGGACACTAGGAAAGAAAACATATATTGGTATGAACAATGATTATTTTAATAAAGCACACTACATAGTTCTACAAAATGCCTCCTTGGTATGTCCGTATATCGAGGCACACAAGGAGTTATTACGATTGGAGTTTCCTAGAAAGAATGAAGCTTGGATTATGAGTCGGCACATGAAAACTTTTAGTGGTTGGTTGAGAAAAAATGTCAGGGTGATAGGAGTATTTTCAAAGCAACTGTATATGTTGGCTACGCAACCATTGTGGCATGTCCTCACATGAAAGGGGTACAATATAAATGGGAACACATTTTACATAGTAGCCTAAGATAAAAGGAGCACCGACCAAAATAGTGGGGTCTGCATAGATGCCACGGACCCGAATGGGAATAAGGAAACATATTATGGCCACATAGAGGATATATGGGAACTAGACTATGGTCCTGATTTTAAGATCCCTTTGTTCAAGTGCCAACGGGTGAAGGTGACCGAAGGCAAGGTAAAAGTCGACAATGAGTATGGAATGACAACAATGGAACTCAACAATATTAGTTACAAAGAAGAACCATTCATCCTCGCTAAGGATGTGAATCGGGTGTTCTATGTCATGGACATGTCTACGAAACTGAAGAGAGGGAAAAACGACAAAGACTCACACAATGATCAGCCTATGCGCCACATAGTTCTCTCATGGAAATGAAACGTCGTGAGCTTCTCGGTACTATGCTATCATTGGCATCGACATTGAAAAAGTAGTCTTTGAAACAGCATTTGTTGGGGGTGCGCCTCGGGACCGGAGAGACTTGTTACCTCTGACTTGTGTCTGACTGATTTCCAATTGTATCCGCCTTGCTCACACCTGCAAGTCCCGGAGAGGAGCCACTGGAGGTGAGATCTCCGTTGGGGAGCCTCCGCGCGGGGGGCCATGGAGCCAATCGATGGCGGAGGTCTGGTGGCGATGACCGTGCCCAGGCGGAGCCTGATCTCCGCTAGGAAGCCTCTGCGAAGGCCATGAAGCCAGTCGACGGCAGAGGTCCAACGGCGATGACCGTCGCTCTAGCGGAGGCTGATCGACAGAGCCTCAACACCCCCGAAGGTTCTGCGCGGAGGTAGCGGCGACCCAAGACGGCCTTCATCAGGACGGCGCACTGGGCCAAGCTGGGGGGCTTGAGGACAATTAGTGGGCTAGATGGGCCTCTCGCAGGCAGTGATGGGCCGTGGCCTGCGGTCGTGGCTAGGAAATGGTGGACCAGTCTACCCCTAGGAGGCCCATGTGTAATAGGATTAGTGTCTAGGGTTTCAAACCCTCGTTGGGAGCACGTTTGTACTTTCGATCTTGAGCATGGGAGCTGCTATAAAAGGCCATGCCCGCTGTGTAATTAAGGGGGATGGTCCTCTGGTGGCTGCGGCGCCACCTACCATCAGGCCCACATTGTAACTTCCCCATTTAATATTAAGAGAGAGACCATCTGGTCCAGTTATTCTATCCTCATTCTAAACCTGTCGGAACCCGGTTCCAACAGTTGGCGCCCACCGTTTGTGTCTTGTCGGAGATAACGCCTACAGATGCCACCCAGAAGAAAGGCCTCCGTTAGGAGACGTACTGCCACCGAGGCGGAGGTACCACAACCCTCTGCTCACGGGAGACAAAGAAGAAACACTTGAAGCACCTACGCCTCCGCACCAGAGGACGGAGGTGACGACGAGAACAACAACGCCACGCAAAGGGAGGACCCGTCCGAGTAGCATCCGCCAGCCCAGGACCAAGAAGACGAATTGGTCAGGCGGAGAGATGAGATGCACCGCATGGAAACCGAAAGAGACAGGTTAAGGGTGCAGCAAGCCGCTATGCAAAGAATGATACAATCATCGCATCAAGCGGATAAGATAAGGCAACAAATGCTATTCTGCAAGTAGAAATACAGAGCATGCAACCTCCAGCAACAAGTCCATCGGAGACCGCTCAACCAATCACAGCAAGTCCTCCCCAAGCTATAAACGCGCAAGCTACGCACACCACAATTCCAAGTTTACCCACACCATCAAGAGTCCTTGACCCAAAGTCACCACTGTCCGAAGGTCTGCAAAGCTCACCATGGCCTCCAAGTTACAAACCTATGTCTCTACCAAGATTCAATGACAATTCATATCTGAGATAGTTTTAATGAGCTTCGAAGCTGCAGTAGCCTCCACAGGAGGCAATGATCATGTAATGGCTAAATCATTTGTGATTGCAGCAGAAGGACATGCACTAGCATGGTACTCAATGTTGAAGCCAAGCACTGTATACTCATGGGAGAACCTACGAGACCAGATACTGGTAAACTTCAAAGCTTACATGAGCAAGTCTCTATCATCATTAGACTTGTTTAGCAACAAGCACCTCAAGGGTGAACCTTTTAGAGATTATTATCAGAGATTCCTACACCTCCAGGCTAAAGCACCAGACGTCCCTGACGGGGTAGCCATATAAGCAGCAATCAAAGGACTTAGGATCGGCCCATTCGCCAGTCACTTGGCAAGAAAGAAACCAGCCACAATGGCTCAGCTGCATGAGGAGTTCGAAAAATATTGCAGGTCCGACAACGACCTCCGCAAAAGATTAGAAGAAGCAGATAGTCAAAGTAAACAGTTCTCAAATAATGGCAACAGAAGAGATAGCAGGAACCAACAAAGACAACAATACCAGAACCAATAGAAACAAGTCTTCAGTTTGCAAAGTAGCCAACCTCCGAATGCTCATGACCAAAAAGAAGTCAACCACGAGCAAAGAAATCAAGGAGGGCAGGGCTACAGCAAAAGCAACAAGTCCAAGAACTGGAACAAGAACCAGAAACCAAAGAAGCCATACTGCCTCTTCCACGGAGAGGACAAAGGGCACGTCATATGGGATTGCTCGGAGGCCCAAGAGACATTTGACAGGATGAAAAGCAAACAGTCACAACTGCAGCCCTAGCAGCAAGGCAGCAGAGAGTTAAATCACACCCACGATTCGCAACTCCATCAGCAATACAACCCAAGTTTCCCAGGATACGGTCTAGGGCCACTACCACAGCACAACCTGGCTCAACAGTACTATCCGAAATCATTACCAACCTAGAGACTAGTCTATCAGCAGATAGCGCAGCACCAGGGTTACACCCCAAACAGAGCAGAAAATGGTCTAACTTACATCAACCCAAGACCTCTGCACATAACACTCATTGAATCAACACAGATGTAGACACCTCCGATGGCACAGCAAAGGTAGTATGAAGCATTACCAGCACCTCCGCAGTATGTTTTAACCCCAACAGCAACTATGAAGGCAGAGCCTCCGACGGAAACCAGTTAAATCCTCATTCAGCGCTACCAACCATTGGCATGATACTACCTATAGCCGGAGACTCAGCATTAGAGTTAGAAACCAAAAAGCAAAAGAAGGACCACCTCTGGCTGATAAACAATGTGGCAGTCCAGGGTGCTTACAGATCAACAGAATGGTCCAAATGCCAATAGAATTTGCAAAGCAAGACCTCCAAGTTGAAAGCTATCCGCACGTAGATGCCATGGTCATAAAGGCAAACATAGCAGCCTGGGAAGTAAGCAGGATACTCACCGATTTTGGGAGTTCTATGGACATCATCTTCGCCAACGTATTCGACCAAATGAAACTCAGAAGGAGCCAACTACAGCCACTGGACACCCCACTGATTGGATTCGGTGGAAAGAAGGTCAACGCCTAGGCAAGATATCACTACTAGTATCATTCAAAGATGGGGGTTGTGCCAGGACAGAGCACATCACTTTTGATGTGGTCAACATCTACTACCAGTACAATGCGATACTGGGAGGAGGATTCATAAACAAATTCAATGTGGCAATACACATGGGGTACCTCTGCATGAAGATGCCAGCATTACATGGAATCATCATAGTGCGGGGCAGTCAAAAAGAAGCAAGAAACATAGAGAAAGCAATCTATAAAGCACATAGAAACATCAACACCGTAGCAGCAGAGGAGCCTCCGGACATGCCTGTGGGAAAAACCATCATGACAGATCAAGAAGACACAATAACATTACCATTGAAAGAAGCAGTCCCTAACAAGAAAGTAACCATAGGCGCCAACCTATCAGAGGTAGAGAGAAAAGACTTGTTAGAACTGCTAGCAAAGAACAAGGACGTATTTGCATGGTCAGCATCAGATCTGTAAGGAATTAGTTAGGATGTAATTGAACACACCCTCGATCTCAACCCAAATGTCAATCCTAGAAAGCAAAAACAAAGAAAGATGTCTGAAGAACGCATAATTGCAGTGAAAGCGGAGGTGCAAAGGTTATTAGATGCCAAGGTCATTAGAGAAGTCAAGTACTCAGACTGGCTAGCAAATGTTGTCTTAGTGCCAAAAAAGAATGGCAAAATGAGAATGTGCATAGACTTCATAGATCTCAACAAAGCCTTAAAAAAGATCCTTTTCCACTACCCAGGATAGATGCATCAGTTGACAAGGCAGCAGGATGCAAGCGCTTCTCTCTGTTAGATTGTTTCTCAGGATACCACCAGATATGGCTAAGAAAGGAGGATGAAGAGAAAACAAGCTTCACAACCCCCTTCGGCACCTATTGTTTTGTTAAGATGCCAGAAGGTCTCAAAAACGTAGGATCAACATTCTCGAGAATGATTTAGATTGTATTGCGGGCTCAACTTTGGAGGAACATTATAGCCTATGTCGATGACTTAGCAGTGGTCAGCAAACAAACCGGAGATCACTTGGACGACCCCAGGGAAACATTAGCCAATCTCAGAGAAGCAGGGTTAAAACTGAACCTAGAATAATGTATCTTTGGAGTAAGTACGGGAAAGATGCTCGGTTACATTGTTGGTCCAGAAGGGCTAAGAGCAAACCCAGATAAAACAAAAGCAGTGTTAACGATGAGAGAATTAGAAAATAAGAAGGAAGTACAGCGACTGATAGGCAGAATAGCAGCACTCAACAGATTCATCTCAAAATCAGCAGAACAAAGTTTACCATTCTTCAGAACACTCAAGGTCTCGGACAAATTTGAATGGGGCAAAGAGCAATCGGAGGCATTCCGGCAGCTCAAAAACTACGTGATAAAGGATCTCATGGTCATAGCACCAGATGCGGAGGCAACCTTGCTATTTCGTAGCCTCCGCAGAGCAATCTATGCAGTGCTAGTCCAAGAAAAAGAAGTTGACAACAAAAGCATACAGCACCCAGTATACTATGTATCAGAAGTGCTGCAGGAAGCAAAACTGAACTATTCGGAGGTCGAAAAAATAGCATATGTAGTAGTCATAACATCAAGGAAGCTCAAACACTATTTTCAAGAACATGAGATCCTGGTCCCAATAGCACAACCGCTCACCGACATCCTAGGCAACAAAGGGGCATCAGGGAGAATCGGTAAATGGGCAACTGAAATATCTCAATTTAGCATCAAGTTCATTTCAAGAACAGTAGTCAAGTCACAAGCACTCGTAGACTTTTTGACGGAATGGACATCTCCGCAGCAAGCAGAAAACAAAGCGGAGGCTTCAATATGGGTACTATACACTGATGGCGCATGGGGCATCCAAGGTGCAGGAGCCTCCGCGGTGCTAATATCACCATCAGGCATCAAAACAAAATACGCAACAAGATTATGCTTCAAAGCAACTAACAATGTAGCTGAGTACAAAGGAGTAATCCTGGGGCTCAGCAAGGCCAAGGCACTTGGTGCAAAATACATCATGGTCAGAACCGATTCACAGATAGTAACAGGACAAGTAGAGAAAGACCATGTTGCCAGAAACCCAGAGTTAGCCGCATACCTAGAAGTAATCAGGGTTCTGGAAAAAAGATTCTAGGGTTTTGCCCTAAAGCACATCCCAAGGGGGGACAACACGGAGGCAGATGAGTTAGCCAAAGCAGCGGCAAATCAAACGGAGGTACCCAAAGGAACCTTCTTCCAAGAATTGACATCACCAGCTACTGCAAAAACATCTAAAGCGTTTGCGAATGTACTCCTAGTAAACACGGAGGACTGGAGAAAAGCAATAAGTGATCATATCAATGGAGTCCATGTGACATCAGATGAAACAAGTGCAGCAAGACTGGCTGTACAGGCAAGAAATTACACAGTAATAGATGGAGTTCTATACAAGAAAGGCATAGTCCAACCACTACTTAAGTGCATTACTGAGTCAGAAGGCAAATACCTCTTACAGGATATTCACTCAGGAATGTGTGGATCGCACATTAGCCCCAGAGCACTCTCAGCAAAGGCAATCAGGCAAGGATTTTACTAGCCAACCCACATCCAGGACGCATTGCACATAGTAATAACTTGCAAAGCATGCCAGAGTTTTGCACCGCACCAAGCATCTCCGGGAGGACAATCACAGCTAATACCTCCGGTCTGGCTGCTTCAGCGATGGGGAATGGATCTCGTAGGCCCATTACCCCCGGCTCAGGGCGGAAGCAAATATACAGTAGTGGCAGTAGAATACTTCACAAGATGGATAGAAGCTAAACCGCTTGCAACAATCACCTCCGAAACAGTCAAGAAATTCTTCTAGCAAAACATAATTTGCAGATTCGGGGTTCCAAGGACACTCACGGTCAACAACAAAAAACAATTTGATTCAGACAAGTTCAAAGAATTCTGTAAGAGCATCGGCACGCAAATAGCCTTCGCATCGGTCTATCACCCAGAAAGTAACAGAGCAGTGGAAAGGTCAAACAGAATCATATTCTCAGCAATCTCCAAGACATTGCTGGATCACAAAAAGGGTAAATGGGTAGAAGAGCTATCAAAGGTGGTATGGTCTCACAACACAAACATATCAAGAGCCACCGGGTACACTCCATTCAATCTACTATACGGAAAAGAAGCAATGATGCCAGAGGAAATCAAATACCAGAGCCTCTGCATAATAAAACAAAACCTCACAAAAATGAAGAGTACACCAAAGAGATGACCGAAGCGTACAGGCTAGAGGCAATCGACAACATTGAGAAATACCAAGACCAAACCAGAAAATGGAGGGATGGAAAAGTGGTCACTAAAAACATTAAAGATGGCGACTGGGTAATGAGGCGGAGGC
This sequence comes from Bothriochloa decipiens, assembly GCA_023333625.1. Taxonomy (NCBI): domain Eukaryota; kingdom Viridiplantae; phylum Streptophyta; class Magnoliopsida; order Poales; family Poaceae; genus Bothriochloa; species Bothriochloa decipiens. The sequence goes on from CM041629.1 coordinate 51,428,071, forward strand.
CAAACACTCAAAACATAGGGAAACCACAGCCAAAATAGGAAGGACCATTCATAGCCAAGCAAGGAGGAAGGAAAGGATCATTCTATCTGCAAGACACAGAAGAAAGAATGTCAACTCACTCCTGGAACATTGATAGCCTTAGGAAATACTGCACATAGAATGTAAAGACTCCGTAGAATTATAAGCGGAGGTCCGTAGATTTAAATTCCTGCAATTTACTTTTTCCGCAAAAACGGCTTGCACTCTTTTCCTCACAAAAGGGCTCCAAATCAGAGGTGAGGTTTTTAATGAGGCAAGACCGCATGTAATTAACCTCTGAATGTATAAAGAGGACCCCAAAAACAAGACAGTCGAAAGTAACCAGCACCGCGGCTGTAATATTTGACAACTATTCATGATTTACAAGGTCACTTCATGCCACCATTAAGAAAAAAAATGAGAAGGCATGAAGCAACCTCCACCAAAAGCCAAAAGCCCTCGAAAAAGCCCTGGCATATCAGGCATCGAGGCAGGCAATCGTAACCACAAGTTGCAAACGAAATGAAGGCATGAAGCAACATTTGCGAAATACCAAAAGCCCTTGAAAAAGCCCTGGCATATCAGGCATCGAGGTAGGCAATCATAACCACAAGTTGCGAAGCGAACCAGGCAAAGACTTGTGAGCCAACTTAGGCACCAGTACCGCAAAAAGCGAGAAACATCACACTCGCCAGCAGTGACCTCCGAAATACAATATTAAAACAAGCGGAGGTAGACGCACATAGGAATGAGTTCACGAAGTCAAGCAACCTCAAAATCATACACCTTCCAAAACGAAGGCAATATAATCACAAAAAGTTAAGATCATTTACTATTCTAAAGCGGAGACAAGACGTAAAGCAAGATCATTTATTATTCAACTTTATGCTTACAACAGACAAGGCTCATTGCGCCCTGTTCATAATAAGAACAATGTGCAAAGCGCATGTATTTAACTACTAAACCAAAATGCTGAGCCCTGTTCATAACAAGAACAATGTGCAAAGCGCACGTATTTAACTACTAAACCAAAATGCACAACCTTCGGGTCAAGATATCTAGCCACTCCACCCAGTTAACCTGCTACCACAAGACATGGAACTGGCCCGGAGGTTGCCAACACTTTAGCCTACAAAAGAGCAAAGAGTGCAGCATCCAGAAATACATCTGAAGGTAAGCAAACTAAGGCTCCCTAAAAAGTAGACGCTGGTGGAGGCAACCCCTGATCAGTCATGGAATACACCCTATAGCCTCTCGGCTGCATACCACCCTGTGCCTTCGGAAACCCAGCCAGTTGAATCAAGTCCAATAGATGCTCGGTACGAAGAGAAGGAGGTGAACCTCCAATGTCAGCTTGTACATGACAAACCCCACAATCATCTTTCAGCACACCACTTTGCACCTTCCATCGGCAAGCAACCACCGCATCCAAAATCCTTACATCAACCACACTAAATAGGGTCACAGCCGGCCACCATCTCCGAGGATACAAAGGCAATACAAGTAGAGTATTGTTGATAAGCAAAAGCATCACCATCTTTAACCGTTGGCAACAACTTCGCTGATATAACCATTCTATTATCAGTCCTTACATAGTACCAATGCAAGACAGCTCCTAGGGAGCACCATCAGTATAATATACACAGCAAAGTAGCCTAAATGACCAAGGGGGAATAGATCTTTTTATAAGGACCTCCCAAGCATCAATAAACCAGCTGCAGCTACCTATCATTAAGAAAAACGGACACAAAATTACTACATGTCATCTCGCCTCAGCAAGCAATGGACAAAATCAAAAACAATAAATAACAAAGATACGCAAAGTGCACAAGGGGTACTATAAAAGAAGTAGAGCTCAAGGTCCGCGCGCCTAAACATTAGGAAAGGGACAACCACAAGCAACTCCCTGTAGCCAAAGTCCGATTAAGGGAGATGGAGGCAGATGTGCGCATATGGACAAACAAAAATAATAAGATACCACACAAGAATTCGTAAGTGCGTTGGCAAAATAAACATCCCAGAGACAACGAGGGTCTCCGGGATAATACCAAAGCAGTTAGCTGACAGCGCAAGCCAGTCAGGATCATCGCCTGAACGGAGACAAGGAGGGATACCGTGTAAGAACTCATAACGTCCTCCCGTCTCTAGTAAAATCAACCGCAGCTCACCTCCGTAGATCAAGCGTCAGGATGTGCGGAGGCATAGCCAAAGACCACAAGGTCGAGCACAGCAATAAAAAGGTAAGGCGCAGAAAAATTGACGCCAGAACTGGTCGAAGAGAAACAACGGTTGTAATACCCACCTTATGCTAACAATAAAGTAAAATTATTGATACATAAACGTGCTTCAAAGTGGTTACAGCCTCAGAGGAGGAAAGCAGAAATCACTTCCGAAGGCCACAACTGCAATCTGGCACGAAGGCCTCCGATTAATTCAAACAGACCTCCGCAGCATAGCGGAGGTTAAAATAAACAAGCTCACAAATGACAGTTCCATCACAACACTCAACCTCCGTGCAAACAAGAATAATTACAAAGGTCCAGATGGACCATGCCATGCAAGAGAACGAGTAAAGCTAGAGCGCTTATCGTCTAAATCACGGAGTACAAAATCAAACATGTCATCCACGTGCGCCTAGGAAATGCCGACTTCCAGTAATCCCATAGCTCACCACTAGCGTAAACATCATCGTGCATAAAGGTAATAGGCTCGACCTCCTGCGCAGGACGATTCGGCCATTAATAATTTATAAGACCAAGAGTAACTTAAATTGTTCTTTACATGTGCGCGCCGGCACTGTCAGCAAAAGACAAAATCAAGATGAATTTCTACACCTCCTCTTCAGTGGTCAAGTTCTGAAGCCCCGTCCGAACACCTGGAGATGCTACCGCTTGCTCCATCATGGCATCAGTCCCAGCACTTGCAGGAAGAACTTGAGTAGCGGAGGCGCCAGCGTCGGCAGATCCTCGGGTGCGTGCAGATGTTCCACCAGAAGAAGTCGGGCCGTGACTGCTGTGCTTGCCATACTTTAGTTGTTGAAAAAGGCAGAAAATAAAAGAGAATCACCAACACAGCACGCACAACAAAATAAGACAGGAAAAGCTAACCATACATACCGTTTCATGAGTGACATTAGCCATGGCAACAGTCTCCGACCGGCCAAACTTGGACCAGAACTTCCCCGTGAAGCTACGCATGTTGGTCTTAACAAACCGATCCGTTCTGCCAAGTTCAGCAAGATCTTCTAGCTCAGGACAATCAAAATTTCCAATTTCAACAATGTCCTTGGATACAAAAAGCTTGCATAGATAGGTGGCGGAGGTCTTTGCACTAAAATTGGAGACTCCGGTCATAAACTCGTTAAGCTTGTCGAGGTTCACCTTGATCCAGGAAAAGACCCCGGAGGTAGAAGCCTCAGGATTAACCGGAGTCGCCACACCACCAAAAGCCCGGACGGCAGAGACATAGGATTTAGCCACTCCCAGCCCAATCGACCTGGCGGCATTCAGATCCTTCTCAAATTCTTCAACCTTAGTCTTAAGAGCCGCCGCTAGCCGCCGTTCAGCATCCACTTCTTGGCGTAGGAGATTAGAAATCTCAGCAGTTTTGTCCGCCCGCTGATTGACGGTGGCCTCTGCTTCTTTGGCAGTAGTAAGAGACTTCTTTAACTCATCAGATTGAACCCCAAGAGCTGATACTTGCTTCTCCAAACCGAAGGCCTTCTGAGCCACTCGTTCCTTTTCATGGGTTTGAGACTCAATCTCCGCCTTCAAAACCTTGATAGCGTCATCCTTTTTGACCAGTTCAGCACAACTACTGGTCTCAATAGCCATGGACAAGGCGGCGCTCTAGACATAGCAATAAAGTAATGCCAAAATCAAATACATGAGAAAGAGTATATAGCTAAAAATGGAGAAAATGAAACCAAACTCACAATAACATGATGATTAATATTGGCATTCATCAAGGTCTGAAGCGGCAGCCCAGCCAGACGCCTGTATAAGTCTCCGCCCATAGCATCAGTCAACTGGTCAATACCTTGAGCCCAGTCAAGGAGGGCACTTATGCCCTCATCAGGACAGCTGCCGGATGGGAAAGACCCAGAGCCAACCAGTCCACCAGAGGTTGCGGAGCCGTAGGCACCGCCTTAGTAACGGCCCCTCTGGGAAATGGTGCATCAGGCACTGGAGGCACCGGAGGGGCAGTCTGAGTGGCCTCAGCAGTAAGGCTATCTGGAAGCAGACACAAAAAACATAAGTCAAACAAGGAAACAAGAAAACATAAAATCTCAAAAAATATCATATACATGCTCACCGAGCAAGAAAACTTCCCCATCAGAGGCATAACCACAAGAAACCTTCAAAGTCAGGAAATCCATGTAGGTCATACTCTGAGTAAGAACGTTACCTTGACTTAAAGTGTAGGCATCCTCGGGGACCTCAGTATCCTCCACTCCAAGTTGGGCAGTCTCCGCTGGCTTCTCAGCACGATGAGCCGTAACACCGGCCTCCTCCATTTTATCCTCGTCAGAACTAGTGTCAAGATACGCACTGGCAAATGGCTTCACAGAAAGCTCAGGGGGCGCCATTTCAACATGCTGAGGTAGGGGATCAGCAGACAACAAAATAGGCCAAACCAAAGGTGAACCGAAGGTGAACCGAAGGCGTCAATTGTTAAATCATGGGACACCTCTGGAGAAGCAATAGGCAACAGAGACCGCCGAGACGGGCCCTCGAAACTAAGCAACGCCAAATCGTCAGCCTCCGACAGAGTCTCAGTCACCATGGTTACCACCTCTGAATTAGCAATGATGTTCCCTTCATCATAAAGATCTTCAAAAACATCCTCCATCTCCGCTGGTTCAGCAGAGGCCTCTTTCTCTTTCTTCAAGCCTCCACCTGTCAAAGCGCCAGCCTTTCTTTTCTTTCCCTCGGCAGCCTTCATAGCAGCGCCGGCAGCGGTAAATTCCTTTTTCTCATTTTTCTTCTTCAGCTTCTCAGGGAGCTCACGCTGTGTAATGAATGCCAAGCTCCTCAAAAACCCTATTGAGGCGAGGCATGGTACCAACTTCAGACCTCCGGGTGAGACATTCCTTTTCAGAAACTTCACCAAGTATTTCAATAGCCTTCTGCTCCATGGCACAGACAAAGTCCTCACTGCTCTGAACCTCAGGGAGCTGCAGCCCAAAGTGCGAACACAGGATCTCGCCAGCCACACCAAAAATAGGAAGATCTAGTTTCTGCATGACAAATTTCTTCCTATCTTTGCCACCAAGCAGGGGCCAGAAATTGGAGGCAATCATCTCCTCCACAAGGTCCCTACCACCTGAGTAACGGCAAGCTGTCCTAAAGGCCTCCGTACATGACCTCCGTTTGTCTGATTCGACAGACCCAGGCCTGACACTAGTTAACGGATTCATCCATGTCATCACGGAGGCATAAGGAAAATGGGTGACCTGCCTCCCATCATCCTCAGGTCGAGTAACACTACTGGTCTTCACATAAAACCAAAAATCCAACTAGTCAGCAGGCTCATACTTCCTCCTCTGACACCAAGAAATTGCAACATTCTCCTTACCCTTACCCAAGTTTCTCTTGGCCATAAACTACAAGAAGCAAACTGAGCCAACTTACCACCAACATAACAAGGTTGCTTTTGCAACTCATAGTACTCAACAAAGGTATTCACACTCAACTCTCCCCAATAAGACTCAACAGCCCACAGAAACTTCCTCATATTTAGGAAAGCTTGGGGAGTCATATGGTGAAGCTGCACATCAAACTACTCAAGAACATACCGGAGGAAGTTGCAGCTCGGGATGCGGAGGCCGCAGGTGAAGAAATCCCTAAACATAACAGCTTCATCCTTCTCAGGTTTCGGAACAGTCTCCCCACGAGGAGGACGTGCGTGACCGGCAGGAAGAAAGCCCTTTCCCTCGAGCTCTGCAATCATATCCTGAGTCATCCGGCTCTGACCAAAAGAATAGTTGACCTCCACATCAGTCACATCAACCTTCAGAGCCATCAGCTCGCTTGGAGAAGCTTCAACGTCTGATAGGGACTCTTCAAGATCCTTAGCCTCCGTGGCAGCCAGCATGCACTGCTCGAAAAGATCTATGAAGCCTCTGACTCCGACACCCTGGAAATAAGAATAAGGGCCAAAAAATGGACGACGACGCACGCAGCAGGGGCGTTTAGGTGCCACAGCGGCAGGATGCTAAGGCAAAACTAGCGCGGAGGCAGCAAGTAGCAGAACAAACTATGCGGTGGCAAGAAAAGGGGAGTACGGGTCATTTTCACCGCCCACCCCCTTATATAGGCACTGAAGTGACACCTCGACTTCTCAGCCCAACAGTCACGACGATCCACGAATCGAATGGCAGCAAACGAAAACGAACTAACTCAAAACCAACGCCTAAGATTAAAAACCAAGCAACGGTAAAATGCAAAGCCTCTGGTCCAACGTTCAACGGGCTAGGGTGGTCGGAGGTAACCACGGCCTCCACGGCCAGGGGTGTGTTGATGGCTAGACCCACCTCCGCTGGACCTAACCCTCAAGGGGGAATGTTGGGGGTCCGCCCCGGGACCGGAGAGGCTTATTACCTCCGACTTGTGTCTGACTGACTTCCAATTTTATCCGCCTTGCTCACACCTGCAGGTCCCGGAGAGGAGCCGCCGGAGGTGATATCTCCACTGGGGAGCCTCCACGCGGGGGGCCATGGAGCCAGTCGATGGCGGAGGTCCGGTGGCGATGACCGTTGCCCAGGCGGAGGCTGATCTCCGCTAGGAAGCCTCCACTAAGTCCATGAAGCCAGTCAATGGTGGAGGTCTGGCGGCGATGACCGTCGCTCCAGCGGAGGCTGATCAACGGAGCCTCGACACCCCCAGAGGTTCTGCGTGGAGGTAGCGGCGACCCGAGACGGCCTTCATCAGGACGGCGCGCCGGGCCAAGCTGGGGGGCTTGAGGACAAGTAGTGGGCTAGATGGGCCTCTTGTAGGCAGTGATGGGCCGTGGCCCACGGCCGTGGCCAGGAAATGGTGGACCAGCCTACCCCTAGGAGGCCTACGTGTAATAGAATCAGTGTCTAGGGTTTCGAACCCTCGTTGGGGGCACGCTTGTAATTTCGATCTTGAGCATGGGAGCCACTATAAAAGGCCATGCCCCCTGTGTAATTAAGGGGGATGGTCCTCTGGTGGTTGCGGCGCCACCTACCATAGGGCCCACATTGTAACTTCCCCATTTAATATTAAGAGAGAGACCGTCTGGTCCAGTTATTCTATCCTCATTCTAAACCTGTCGGAACCCGGTTCCAACAGCATTGGTAGTTGACAAATGGATGAAATATGAGCACAGTTAGAGTCTATGAAACCCTGACATCATTGATTCCCTAGGAACTCAATTGCATGCACTAAACAACTGGTACCTCGAGGCGTGTGCCCGGGATGAGATACGATTTAATGTCAGAATTAGAGACCAATGTGGAATGGGCAATGACGCGATGTTCGTTGAATTTTCTGAGTTGCACCAACTATTCCACCTAGACTCCCTCAACAAAACCATCATTAGCTATTATTGTGTGTAAGTGATTCTTTCTCTATTAGTCAGTGACAGAGCCAGCGGTGGGGCAAGGGGGCTTGAGCCCCCCTACCGCCAGCGAACCCTTGGAGTACCCCATGAAAACCCTATCATAATTCATTTGTTATTAATGTTGATATTTGTATAAGTAATAATATATATACTAATACTTTTTCTTTAACTCGGAAGAACACTGTCTCAAAGCAATGCAAGAGAGCATAGCAGGATTTATCAATACCCATCTTAGCGCCCGACGGCGAGTTCTACTACAACCCCGACGAAGCATGGCTGCCAAAGCTGTAGTGATGACAACTGAATCTGTAATCGGGACATGAAGAACAATGCAAGCTTGTAATATATATGTTGTGTAATTTCAAACATGTTGTGTGCTTATGGTGTTGTACTTTCAAACGTGTGGTGTACTTTAATTGTTAGTTAATTACGTAATACAGTTTGCTATGTTAGTTGCGTATACATTGCTCGATTCAAAAACTTTACTACATGTGTGCATACACATATATTATTTGTAGCGCAAAATGCACATTTGAAAACCTATTTTAAAACCAAAATCAATTATGGATTGAAATGAAATCAAAAAAGAAAACAAAGGACCTTTTTGTCTCGGCTGGTAATACCAATCGGGACTGGGCCTTGCCGACTCTTTAGTCCCGGTTGGTATTACCAACCGGGACAAAGGTCAACTTTTAGTCCTGGTTCCAGACATTTAGTCCCCAAGTTGCATTCCCGGTTGCATAACAAGGAATAAAGGAGGTTGGGACTTGGGAACCGGGACAAAAGGTCAATTCTCTAGTAATGGATCTTGCTAAATATATATAGTTATTAGCAACTCAAAAATATATTCCGGCCAAATGTTTGAGTGACCACATGGATTGCCTTCCCAACATACAACAGTGGAACGTTCGACTGAGTATATATGTACATTTAGATGTATGTAGAAATTCGGGTCTTGTGAGAGGGCCCTCAAATCAACCCTGTCCACTAATTTCTAGGCCCAGGACAAGTCTCAAACCATGGTTGCGATAGTTCCCCCTCGGGTGCGTCACGCGCTCGGACATCCTACGGATAGTACGCCGTCCGAGCGGCCCAATAAGACACGGCCCACCTCCATCCTCACTACGGCATCCTAACCCCCGCCGCTGGCGGTAGGGTCCGGCAAGACCCTACCGCCGGCGGCGGCCCCCCCCCCCCCCCCACCCCCCACCTCCAGCTCCTCCGGCCATGGCGCCCTCGCCGCCGGCCACCGGCCGACGCGGCGAGCTAGGATTTGGACGGAGCTCTGGCAAGCTAGGGCCGCAGCCCTAGCTCGCAGCGCTGCCGCCTCCTACCCATACCCACCGGCCATGGCGCCCCGGCCGCCTACCCATACCCACCGGCCATCTAGCCCCACCCGCTCGGCGGTGCTAGATGGCCGGTGGGTATTACCAATGTTTAATGGTATTCATGTTCTTTCATGGTGATACGTCTTGATAATAGACACTTGGCCTATACTACAAAAGTACAAATATATAAAGAAACCCATTGGATGTAACAAGTGAATGACCAATGTTTAATATTCCCGCCAACAAAAATGTTTAATAATTGGATTTTCTGACAGCCAAGTGGCAAACTTATGATTAGAAGTGTATGTGTGGTATTTTAGTATATGCTGTCCTGATTAGCCTTGTTTAGATCAGTGAGGATAGGGCTGAATTTATATAGGCTTGTGTCGCGTGTTCCACAATCAAAATATATCAGCTAAACCGTGGATGGAGGCAACTAAAGCCTCAAATAATTTCTATATTCTACCTAGTAAAATTCAAAATTTCTATATTCATACGCCATACACCGCACGAAGGTGCTAAACAAACTTCGCCATCTGATGTCCATCAAGGTGAGCCTATCTGCTTTCTGAATGAGATTTTCAGTAATTCTAGCAAATGTTGTTGTAAATTCATAATTTCTTTTAACAGCTCTATGCTGGTAGTATGTGCCATTGTCCTACTAAATGTGTTCATTCAGCAGTATAGCGCAGCCTGCCGTTTCATGTATCCTAGTTTTCCAAGATTTGACTGTTGGTAAATTCCTGTAAATGTGCTCCATCGCAATCAAATGATGAGCATCAGCAGTACATTTACATATGTGTATTTCTAGTACTGGAAGCATCTTTATGTTTTGTTTCTCTTGAAGTCATGCTCACAGGTAATAATATAAACGTGAACTCTATGATCACTGAAGAGCTAGACCCAGGGAAAAATACAAACCTCAGAATTTTCAACTATCCTACAAATGAAAACGTCTCATGCCCACTAGTGGTTGTTGAAATTTACTATTGCTGTGGTATTCATGTTCTTTCATGGTGATACGTCTTGATAATAGACACTTGGCCTATACTACAGAAGTACAAATATATAAAGAAACCCATTGGATGTAACAAGGGAATGACCAATGTTTAATATTCCCGGCAACAAAAATGTTTAATAATTGAATTTTCTGACAGCCACGTGGCAAACTTATGATTAGAAGTGTATGTGTGGGATTTTAGTATATGCTCTCCTGATTAGCCTTGTTTAGATCAGTGAGGATAGGGCTGAATTTATAATAGGCTTGTGTCGCGTGTTCCACAATCAAAATATATCAGCTAAACCGTGGATGGAGGCAACTAAAGCCTCAAAATATATACCTCGCAGTGCCGCCGCCTCCTAACCATACCCACCGGCCATGGCGCCCCCGCCGCCTACCCATACCACCGGCCATCTAGCCCCACCTACTTGGCGGCGCCCCTGCCACCGAGCTCGCCATTGGCCGAACCACCACCACCGCCGTGTCGACAACCACGGCCAGGCCAGCCAACCAGATTCTATAGCCGGGAGGGAAAAGAGGGAGAGGGGGGCCTCGCCGGAACCCTAACCCTAACCCTATCGGAGTTGGAGGACAAGAAGGGGAGAGGACAGGAGCAGAGGAGAGAGGGGAGGAGGGGGCCTACCTGGACCGAGAGAGGCGAGTGAGAGGCCGGATCCGGCGGCGCTGACCGCGGATAGCCGGATCCGCGGGCGGCGCCGCCGGATCGGGCCCCACCATCGTCGTCGTCGTTGTCGCCGGACTGAGGGAGAGAGAGGCGAGTGAGAGAGTGAGGGAGAGAGGGGGTTGGGCGCGGGGGACGGGTTGGGGGAGGGGGAATGACTGTTTTACCCCTGCGGTCGGCAAAATGACTAAAATGCCTGCGAGGTGGAGGGAGTTGGGCCGGGGTGCCGGGGTTGGGGTGGGCTGGGGGAAGCAGGACAACGTCCGTCCAAAGCATCGGCCGTGCTATGATAAGCATTACCGTTCTCCACATATGACGCCCGTTCTCCTCATCTACTGCCCCTAGCGAAACCCTCTCACAGTGTGGAAGGAGACTTCTCCCCTGTTGACTCCCCAACGAGCCCCTAGAGTCCCTCCCCAATGAGCCCGTGCGGCGTACTCGTTCCTGACGAGCCCCTACGGTGGACTCCAAGGCGCACGGGAGACGTCTCCTTTCGGTCGATGAGACTAGGGATGGAAAAAATAGAGAATGACGAGCGGGTCTCCTGTGTTAGTGTCTATCAAAAAGGATTTTAGGGCTCCTGCGGTAGCAGATGCATGCCCTAAAAATCAGAGGAAACCCCTCAAATCAAAAGTATGGGCCTGATTTGAGGGCGCTTGCTAGAATCGCTATCAGCCACTTGAATTTATCTTAGAGATAAATAGGTATGAGAGATTGTGAAATGATGCTTGATTGATGACTAGAAATGTGATCATTTTTTGGCATATTAATATTATCAATAGAAGTGTAAGAAATTTAGATAAATATATGTGCATATATAATATGTAGTTAGTAAAATATTTTTAAATAGGAGATATTTGTAATTTAGATGTAATATTTGTAGGGATATTTTAGGGTTTGTTTTTTAAAAAATAACAGAAGTTACAATTTAGATGCACATTTTAGGGGCTATATAGTTTCTCTAATTATAAAGGAAGATGGGTAATCAGTTTTAGATTTAAGATTACTTTAGATTATGTTCCATAATGACATCGATGGATAACTGAGATACAAATTCATGGGTTACTTAATTATATGTTTGAGTAAAATGTACCAGAACAACTATTTAGGAGGTGTCATTTAGATCCATCAGCTCCTAAATTGCATTTTTTTTGTCCCTTAGAGCAACTCCAGCCCAAGCCCCCAAATTAGGCCCTTAAAATTTTATTTGCATGCTGGGCTAAAAAAAGTAGGGGCTCAAATTGAGACTCAACTCCAGTGGGAAAAACAGACCAACTCCTTATCTTCCATAGGACCCACCTGTCATTGGGACAAATCTTTCTTCTTCCCCTGAAATCCACCGCACACCCTGGCGTCCAGCGCTCCTTCCCTAGCGTCCAACGCTCCTTCCGCCGCACCCCTCCAGCGCCTTCCCCGTCGCCCATCGCCGGCGGCCCAGAGATCCATGCCCATACCCCCATCGACAACTAAAGCACGGAGAGGGGCAGGTCCAGTGGCCCGACAGCATCCTGCGCCAGCGGACAACCAGGCCAGGGGCCGGTCCGGCCGCGAGCGCCCCTCCCGCAGGCGGCGATCTCCACCACGCGAAGCAAGACCCGATGCTAGCGCGCTCCGCCGCTGAGTGCGGCGAGCCCCGTCGACCGTTGTGGTCACGCTCCGCCTCATTCGCTCTCCGCCGCCGATGGGCGGGTGCCCGCACCGGGCTGGAGACGGTGCCGTGTGGGTGCCTCACCGGGTGGTTGCGGCGCTGGGCAGGAGCCGCGTCGGGCCAGGGGGCGCACCGGGCAAGGGTCGCGCCGGGAGGCGGGTCGCGTGGAGGGAGCAACGAGCGCAGAGGGAGGAAGAGGAGGGATAGGGGCCTCCTGTTGACAGGGACCTGAAACTAAAATTTAGGAGCTCTCCTAAAATGGGAGCCCAAATAGAAGGTCCATTGGAGTGGATTTTTTTGACCAAATCCCTAGATTTAGAATAGGGGCCTGTTTAGGAGCTGGGCTGGAGTTGCTCTTAACTTTTAAGTCATTCACGGGAAGTCTGTACTCCTTTGTTTATGTCTGTATATTTTGTAGAAACCTTCCTCTATTTCTTTTTCCTTCATTACAAATTTCTTGTCATTCATTCCATAGAATCGATCAAGCTTTACAATTTTTTTTATTATTGGGTAGAAATTTATCAAGCTGAACCAAGATCACAGAAATTCAATTTTTTCCCCAATACTTTACTCAATCAAAAAAAGATCAAATGTCCCGATGTTTCTCTTGTGTCAAACCAGTTTAATGCACAATATATAATTGCTCGAGGCTTCCCTAATGATCTTTCATGGCGATAGGCAGTTAGCAAGTATATTACAAAAAACAGAAGCAATGGCGTGTCCGTGATCCTCTTTGGTGATAGCCAAAAACGAATTTCTCAAAACAAAAATGATAGCCAAAAGAAATGAATCAAGAGAAGCTAAGAAGCAACCACTCCAATGCCATGGTGATGGTACTAATTGAGGAGGGTTAAATCCCCTACAAGTCAAAATTACTCTCAATTCTGTCCAATCCTTTGATTTTGGCAAGAAACGAACAAGGCCTAAGGCTGTCTCCAACAAGGAACCCAAAACACTACTCATACCCAAAAATGCCTCGTTCACAGCAAAAAAAATCTGCCTCCAACAGAGAACACAAAGGTGCACCGATTTTGCGATGGTAGGAGAGAGGGAACTCAAAATTGCGTTGCTCTCTCTCGTCGACCCAAACCTGCGATGTGGATGATGGTGGGCCCACAACCGAGAGCCACCGGCGCGGCCAGGCAGGACCGTGACGGGGAGCCACCGACGCTGCTCGCCTCCGCCTCCTGGCATGGCATTGGCGGAGCTCGCCGAGTGCTGTGGCGGCGATAGCGCTCGGCGAGGAGGAAGGCTGGAGGCCGACAGCACAGGAGCGAAAGCGGAGGGGCCCGACTACGGGAGGGCTGTCGCGGCTGCCGAGGTGGAGGAGGGCCGTCACGGCCTTGGCCACGCCTTCCACGACTACAGCTGCTGCTCAGCCCCCGTGGGGGTGCGGGACGCTAGGGAACGGCGGCTGAGAACACCCGGCCGGGCGGCGCACTACATCTGCGGCCGGACGGCGCTGTGGGGAGGCACGCGAGACGCAGCAGCGGCGGCGGCAGGGAGGGGGTTGGTAATGGGGACGGGGGTCCCGATCTTCCGTCAGGTTCAAGATAAACAACGATTTGGGTGGAAGCGACACACCGATCCGGCTTCAGATCACAAAGACCCGAACCCTGCAATCTTAGCACCATGAATCCTCTGGTTATCAATCGTGTCACCAACCGGCTGACCTCGCCAAGAAGGCTAATCCCTTCTGCGAATTGAAGAACACAAGCAAGAACAAGATAAAGCGCAACTCAATTGAAGTGACAATTGCAGATAAATGATTAAGCACTCGAAGTTGGGGTCTCGCAAACCGATAACGGCGACTGTTCAAAGACAGATTGATATAAAGCAAAACCCAAACCCTAACGTAGGTGGCAGCTGTTCATAATATAGCCTAAGGGGCGTCCAAGGACCCCTACTCATGTCCATACGCAGCCCCGACACAATACAAGACCCAAACGGCCCAAAAGACAGCGACACAGCGCCCTGATAGATTCTGGATGTCAAACTGTTTCGATGATTCCCGATGACTCCGGATGAATTTGGGCCTCTAACAAGATTCATTGGAAATGTCTTCTCGTTATCTTTCTTTAGAATACAAGAACGTCTAATTCCAAGTCCGTATGTGGCCTGAGCGACCATTTTAGTGCTGACTGGTCTTGGAGCCCGAGATGAACTCGAACTTGACATGTATTGGGCCTCCAACTTGACTTGGACGCCCATGCTGACCTCCAAAGGTGGTGGCCAAGGTGGAGGACGTCTAAGGGCTTCCTTGATGTATTCTTCAACTCTTTGGGGCATGCTTTCACTTGGGCCAGGGTCCCAATGATGGATAACAAGCCCATCACAACGACGTAGCTCCCTATAGAAACTGTGATGGAGTGTCTTGTTCTTTTGACAGTCTTGCCAACATGATATGGAGATGGGACCAGACCTATTTGGAATCCTATCAAACAAGCTTTTCATCAAGTGCTCATTGACCTCATTCGCACTCAGGACGGATGAGTTATGGCCTTCCCAATGAAGCACTATCGTGCTGCCGACG
>CM041629.1:51443266-51483813 GCA_023333625.1 Bothriochloa decipiens
TATCTTTAGCCTCCACGGGTATATCCATAGGTGTCATGTCCTCATCAGTTGGACGGGCGGCACCGGTAGAGAGAGGGTAGGAGAAGATAGAGCATGTGGAGAAGAGGCGAGGCGGGGCCCGCGACAGGAAAAAAACTGGAGACCAGTGCGTTGGCTGTTGGAGAAGCTGAGTTTTTGGGTATTACCAATTCGTTGTGCATCACCGAAAACAAAGGAATCGGTTTCATTTTTGGCGATCCACTGTTGGAGATAGTCTAAAGGAGAAGATATGGGGAGGACAAAATCTATGACGACATAATAATTGAAAAAATCCTTGTTAAAATATTAATTGCATGCACCAAGGGTTCGTTGTCGCTAAGATCTGTTGTTGGAGCCTCAACGCGAGAGTATTGAAATATAAGTGAATTGCCCGCTTCTCTTTATCAACTTAAGCTTTTGAGTTGAACTGGTTGGTGCATACAACTTAATAATCCTAGAACTTCATTAGATGGGTTGTAGACTTGTAGCTGAGAATAAACAAAAAAAATTGTTTTGTTTGATATAAGGTTATAAATTAACAAAATAAGACATGAAAGAGTAAATATTCGTCCATAAAATCGTGTTTAGCTTCTACGGGCTAGGTTAAACAAGTGGAAATTAATCTATACATACACAGTTTATCCGTAAAGAAAAATAGGAGAAATACAGTGTCGACAGAGGTCACCATCGGGGATGGCCAAACGGCATGGGTGAATGGAAAAACACCAACAGCTAATAGCGCCATCGCTCTTTCGTAAAGCAAAGAGGAAGAATTTGACACTGCAAAAGCTTTACAGGAAAACCGATGGATTTCACATCTACTCCCCATAAGAACATGGCAGGAGGTTCATGAATACGTCGAGCTGTGAGAGCAAAGTGAGTGAACAACATCTACAGGAGGGGGGTTGAGGATGCAATACGCTGGAGATGGACGCAAGACGGGGAGTATACATCAAGTAGTGCATATCAAATCCAATTCGAGGGTACCTATAGCAATCTAAAAATCATGCCTATTCCGAAAGCAAAGACAGATCGTAAGTGTCATTTCTTCGCGTGGACACTGCTTCATAAGAAGATCTCACTGCCTACAATCTGGCAAAGAGGAACTGGCCAAATGACCCGAACTACAAACTCGGCGGAACCCAACCGGAGACACCAACCCATATATGTGTGGACTGCAGTTTTGCTAAACAAGTCTTGTCCCAACTAATAGGCTGGCTCTGTCGACACTCAACACACTCACTATGACAAGATCAATACACAATTACTGGCGTCGGAAGATTGACAGAGGCCAAAGGAGAAATTTTGATGGAATAAAGACAATATTTTTGGTGCCACATTTGGGAAAAAAGAAATAAGAGAATTTTCCAAAACAAGAGTCTTCAACCAACCCAGGTGGCACAGCTTTGTAAAGATTACATTATGCAATACCAAACGGCAACTAATCCAACGCTTCAACAAGTCTAGAGGTTTGATCGGAGTAGAGCGAGCTTAGGGCCCCTCTTCGGGACTGTGTTGTTCTCGGAGCTTAGTGCGAGTAGTTTCAGAAGGCCCGGTAGTTATAGTTCCACTAGTTTCAGTAGTTTGGGTGCTTTCGGTGGTTCCAGCAGCTTGACTTTTTTTTCCTCTGTGTTTCTTCGTCTAATAAAAATCGACAAGTGTTTTTGTCGTTTTTTAAAAAATAAGACAAAATCTGCAAATAATAAGAAAAGATAAGTAAGGCTATTTCGCCTTGTTGGTCTTGGGACTTTGGGGAGGCAGAGCAGTGTCGGAGGGAGAAACACCGCGAAAGCGTGCTCGTGGATACCCCGTCGACTCGAGTGCGGGATCGATCGAGTTGCCGTTTTCAAATTCCTGATCCGATCGATCTTCTACTTTCGATCGAACGTCAAACACGACAAAGAAGGTTGATGTCGGCGCCGGCGTAGATGGCGATCATATCAGCTGTTCGCGCGGCGGCCGCGGACGACGTGATGAATTTCCTATAGGTGCTCTGCTGCTCCACTGCGCTCAGTTTTCACACTCTAATTTTAAGGATAAAAGTAGAATGTATAAATAATCTTATATGCGTTTCAGGAACAGTCATACATATAGGATGATAAATTACAAAGAGTATCATCACCCTGTTTATTACATAGCGTACCAATATTTATTATAGAGTATTACGTATAAATAATAAATAACTAAGATATCTTTACTGTGGAAGCTCCACACAGGGATACGTCAACTGGTGAACACCAAGCCTAGTACTCATCACGATAGCTTTCATTTCAACCTCCATCTGTTACTCATCTGGGATTTTTTTAAAATTAAAAGTAAAGTAAGCGTAAGTATACAACCGTATTTAACAAGCATAACATAAATTAATGAGGCTCAAATAAGCTGACACTGTTTGACTGTATTTAGCTTTTATAACTTAATCATATTAAAGCATAGCATCAAGGTAGTGATAATTCTCATATTCTCATGATCAAAATAACATTAACCAGTGTGTAGCAATAATGACATTAAGATACACACATTAACAATTTGAGAACCATTATCTTTTATAAATGTGTCAAGGCCGCCCTAACCGAAGGGCATGGACAATATATTAATTTAAACTCTGATCAGAGGTATACACTTTCACTGTGAGTCATGTTTTGCAACTAAGTGGACTTATAACTTTCAAACCATCACAAAACATATAAAGCCTCCCATAGGTTCTCTTAACCAATTAGAGATACAGAAAAACGTTGCGTGTAGGAAACCCCCTTCTAATATGACACAATCCTTCCCGGCTATACTCATAAGGACAGAGGCAGTCCTATACCCCAACTTCCAGACCACTAACTAGCTAGAAAAGGCCTATAAGTGACTAGAGCCAGAGCCATATAGCCCTCACAGCTGTACGGATTCTTCATGATAAATCACTTACAGACAAGAGTCCATGTTTGTTAAAAGTCATCGTCTTCGTTGATAGCATAACACACATCAAGTTATAAGATCATGACCATTAGAGCACTAGCATCATAACTACCCAATGCAACCAAAAGGTTTAAGGAATCAGGATATCAAAGCTAGTTATAGTTTCTAGGTCATCAAACGGACACATGCATATGAATTATTATTTATAGTGAATAGGTAACAAGGATGATCCATGCTATACTTGCCTTGATTCATAAAGTCCTGCTGATCCTCAAAGTAGCCTTGCTCAATAAAAACCTCATCGTCTGAACTCGACATTAACAATCAACACCAGACAATCCAATCGAGCATACATACACGAAGCAAACAAAGAACTATTAGAGGAACAGTATATCAATCTCATCAAAATAGAATAAAATATTTATAAAACTATTCTACTCGCTTCTACGATCACACAGACGTCAAGTTCACCGAAAACAAATATTTTCTATAGATAAATAAATACTTTAAATATAAGCTAAAAATATAAAGCTTCCAAAATACTTCAAAAGTAGTACCACTGCGTAGATCATGAAATTATGAATCTAACAAAATTTAAACGGACCAAATCAGAGTTAAAACGCAAAAGATATAAGCCTTTAAAGATAATGGCAAAACTGTAAATAGATGAACACGTATTCTAAAACTGAAAAGGAAAAATACGTTTTCCAGAGAAGAAAACGTATTCTGAAAGCTGTTACAAGGAAAATATGCTTTCAGTGGACAAAGCGTATTATGGATCTGTTAAACAGAATTTACGCTTTTCAACAGAGAAAACGTATTCTGCTGAATGTGCCAGGGACTCTTAATTAAATAGCCAGAAGACTAGGGGTTTTCTGCAAAAGTGCCCTGCGAAGGGGTACGGGCTATTTCTGGCCGCCCGATTCAAAACTGACAGCGCAGATCGATCGAGGCGATCGGCCTCGCTGGGGAAGACGCCCGACGCGGCGGCTGCCATCGCCGGCGGCGTACGGAGTTCGCCGGAGTTATAGGAACTAGCGATTTCGGCCACCATTTACACCGTGTCTGGTACCAAACGAACGAGCAGCTCACGCCGCGCTCACCTGCGTAGAAGATGGAGACCGAGGTGAAGCGGGGACGGCGTGCGGCTCGGAGAGGCGGACGGCGACGGACTGCACACGACGGTGGCACGGGTTAGTTGATCTTGAACCAAATTGAAGGCACAGGGGTACTCAGGGAATCAAGACGATGCTTGCCGGCCAATAGATGTCGAAGATTACCCGAGGACGGCGGCCAATTGCAAGTTTTGGTGGCGGCGGCAATGGCGGCTAGGGTTTCACGTCGGCGGCTCTGACTCGACGCGAAGACGGCTGACTTAGGGTTGTGGGTAGGGTTCGCGGACGCACGAGTCAATGCTTTTATAGCCCGAAGTCGTGGCTCAGGCGGCCGGTCACGCGGGGGCGGCGCGGGTGGCGCGGGGTCGGGTCGGTTTCCCGACTCGGCGTCGAGTCGGAGATGGAAGAAGGCGACGCGAGCCCCATGCGTCAGTGAGAGAGAGGCGACGCGCGGGCGTGGACTACGGACACGTCTTGATGGGCCGACGGCCTGCGGCCCAAGATGGAGCGGCGGGCGCGCGGACGGCGCTGCGGTCGCGGCTTCGGCCTTCGGCCCAGGAAGGAGAAGGCGGAGCGGGCCGAGCACAGAGGGAAGTGGAGCAGCGGGCCGGAGGCAGGCCGAGCGGAGGCGGGGAAAAGCAGGTCGTTGGGCCGCTCGGGCTGAAAGCAAGAAGAGGTAAAGGAGGGAAGAAAAAATGAATTTTCTTTTATTCAAACCTCATTTCAAATGCATTTTCAAATTGATTTTGAATTCAAATTCAAATTCAAACTTCACCACAACAAAATATGCACCAGCATGAATGCTCAAGCATGTTTCTACCATGTTTCAACTCCCTTTTCATAAAAAAATTATTTTGCCTATTTATTTATTTCCAAAAAAATATTTTGACTATTTTAAAAATTTTAAAAAAATAGGGTGTTACATCAGCTCGGCGCCTCGACGCGGCCGTCACGTCGTATCGTAACAATTAAGTTTGATCCATCTATCTTATTATATATACACACAAAATAGCACATGTATAATATACTTACAGTTTGAAATAATATGCATTAAAAAAGCTTATAATATACACTACTTATTTGCCATGTGTTCTTAAAACAATATGGTAATGTCTTTAATTTTGACGATCAACATGGAGACATAGTTTCTATATACGTTGTGCTGAAGCAAAGATACACACGAAGTATATCAAATTACAGATTACAGATATCATATCAGAGCACGTTGAAAGAAATATGATTTATTTCCCTTTCCTTCAGTCGTCAGATCTCCTGTTCCCTTTGTTGCTTCGATTCTGGTGTCGACGTCTCGGCGTGCAGAGAGCTCCAAGCGTCGCCGTCTCGTCGAGCCATTAAGGATGCCACTTCTTCGTGTTCGTGGATAGCGCCTTGTTGTAATTAAACGCGGCCGCCGCATACGCCATCTTCCATCCAGATTATATTACGTCGCCGAAGCTCTTCCATTTGTCTCTCATCATCACGCGGCGACGGCCGGCGTCGTCCGCTGTCCTTCACGGCGGAGAACGCCGCTGACTCGTTCGCCTCGGACGCCAGCCGGCCTGGCTCTCGACCGCTAGCGGCCGGCCGGCCGTCGCTACGCCAAAGTGCCGACGCCTACGTCCAACGCGAAAGCACCATATATGTCGTAGCTTATCCAAAGCATGCACCTGGCGTGCCGAGCTCTAGGCTCTAGCTGGCCTGGCCATCGCGTCGCGCCGGCCATGTCGTCGTCGAAGCGGTGGACGTCCGCCTCCGGCACGGAGCTGCCGGGCCGGTCGTCGCTCCTCCCCGCCTCCGCGATCTCTCCAGTCCGCCAGAACGCCCACCGGCGCTCAGTCTCCCGATCGTCGGAACCCGCCGCGACAGCATCCCCCGTCGCCGCCTCGATCGCTCGCGCGCTCTGGCCGTCCTCCTCCACCGGCAACAAGAGCGGCAAGAACAAGACCCCGCCGTCTCCCCTGTCGTCCGCGCAAACGCTGCCGCCCCCGTCGTTGTCCGTGGCCACGCTCGCGGAGCACCTCGTCAGAGACGACGCGCCACGGGCTCTCTCCCGGCAGCGCAGCTGCACCGAGCTCCCGCGCTTTGCCGACGAGGACGCGGAGGCCAGGAAGATCGGGAAGCCTTCATCAGGCAAGGGCGGCGCCGTCGGCCACGCGTTCGGCCGCTCCATGCGCTTCCTTCCGTCGACCAAACCCGCGGGTGTGACGCTCACGCCAGGCCGCGTCGCGACATCGGACCTCCGCAGGCTCGCCAACGCCGTGTCCCTGGACGCCGCCGCAGACGTCGCCAGCTCTGGATCGGAGTGCAGCGACGCCTCCAGGGGCTCCACGCCGAGGAAGACGGTTTCCAAGCCGCACTCTCCGCTGCTCCCACGCACGGGCTCCGTCCGCCTGCTCGGGTCGAGCAACACGCAGTGGGCGCTCTCGCCAGGGCGGCGCAGCGGCTCGCCGCCGACGGCGACGACGCTGCCCACGGTGCCGGAGAGCAAAGGCAAGAAGAGCCTGATCAGCCTCGGGTGGGGCCACATCTTCCACCGGCGGAAGCACGCGGCTGAGGACGCGTCCCTCGCCGCGGTCACGGCCACCTTGCTGTCCTCGCCGGTGGTGCCGTCGCGCAGCAGCAGCGCAGGCGGTGGGGAGGCCGGCCACCACATGAGGATGGCGCACTGCTGCCTCCTGCAGTGGCGCTTCGCCAACGCTAAGGCGGACGCCGTGCGCAAGAGGAAGATGGCCAGCGTCGAGCTGGAGTTGTTGGGTGCATGGGCAAGCGTGTCGGAGATGAGAGGGAAGGTGGCCAGGAAGCGAGTGCAGCTTGAGAAGGAGAAACAGAAGATTAAACTAAACACCGTGCTCTCTTTCCAGGTTCAGTTACTTACAGTTTTAATTAAGTTTGCAATTTTGTATAGAATTTATAAAGACTTTTCCTTGTTTTTTTTTCTCTTGTTTCTTATGAGATGGAGGATGAACCTGCAGATGAAAGATTTGGAGAGCTGGGGGCAGCTAGAAACCAGACATGACTCCACCCTGGCCTCAACGGTGGACTGCACCCGGGCAGCCGTTTGCAGGCTTCCACTCACCAATGGTGCCAAGGTATTCAGATGCATTTCAGCATTCGATTTCTTTTTGTCCTCAATATACATATATATGTGGTGGTAATACTTGCCTCAAATGTAAAAGGAATATGGTTGTTCCTGCAAAAATGATTTCAACAGACAACAACATGAAACATGCTAATTCGACACAGGTATCCCTAGCACCATTGGCGGCCATTCTGCAACAAGCTCACGAGCTCACGTTGACAGCCAAGGCAATGACGAGATCATTCAGTCCAATGGTAATAATAATAGACTAAATATGCGAAAATAAGCTCATAATTTCACATGTGCTGACTCATATATATGCATGGATTGTTCTGATTAATGGAGCCTGCATCTTTGCCTCGAGGCTCAGGACACGGCGTCACTGATCTCGAAGCTGGTGCGTGTTGCAAGAGAAGAGCAAGTTATGTTGCAGGAGTGTGTTGAGCTGCTTAGCCAGTTCTCTGCACTGCAGGTGATACATCGATACTCCCTTCGTCAAATGCCATTGTGCTTATTATGGTAGCAGACTCCAACCATGTCTCATTTTTTATCACAACCTGCAGGTGGAAGAACAGAGCTTGCGCAGCCATCTGGTGCAGTCGGCATCGCTTAGTGCTGTGATTGTGACATAGTAGAGCGCTTGTACACAGGCATTTTGGTTGTAGGATCAGCTCCAGAAGTGCTCTACACTTTTCCAGTAAAATTAGCTAGAATAGAATCATAGTACAATAATAATATAGCCTTTTGTCCCAAACAAGTTAGGGTAGGCTAAAGATGAAATCCAAAAGAGACCAAGAAACAAAGAACACATAGAGGGTAAAAAAAAAAGGATTACGGTTCAGGCACGTTAATTGCTAGTCTTCAAGCACTCCTATCCATAGCTAAATCCTTAGGAATATTCTACTCCTTAAGGTCTCTCTTAACCGACTCGTTTCAAATCAGTTTAGGTCGACCTCTATCGTTCTTTACATTATCGACCCGCTTTACAACCCCACTACGCACCGGCGCCTCAGGTGGCCTCCGTTGGACATGGTCAAACTATCTCAACTGGTGTTGAATCAATTTCTCCTCAATTGGTGCCACCCTAACCCTATCCTGAATATCGTCGTTCCGGACTCTATCCCTCCTTGTGTGCACACAACACCATCGCAACATATGCATCTCTGCTACATTTAATTGCTGGATATGTCGTCTTTTTGTAGGCCAACATTCAGCACGGTATAGCATCGCCGGACGAATTGCTGTCCTATAAAATTTACCTTTTAACTTCTGAGACACCCTTTTGTCACAGAGGACGGTTGAAGCTTGACGCTGTTTCAACCAACCGGCTGAGATTCTATGCCTAACATCTTCATCGATGTCGCCATCCTTTTATAGCATCGATCCTAAAGGATGTGTTATGTGAGCACATCGGTGCTGAACACATTTGAACTCTTAAAATCTTCCTAAATTTACTATGCTTACAAGTTATGGTAAGACAAAGTAAATAAACTTAACCATCAACACTTGTAATAATATCTATAGGTAGAAAAAGAAACTAGTCACATTGACATCAAAATCAGATTTAAGATTGATTGGGATAATCATTCTCCACATCACAACATCTAACCATGGTCCATGCATATGACTAGACATTGTTTTGATTGAATATATAGTTCAATTTTACTGCAGCATGCATATCAGCATGTAGATAGATTTCCATCTCCATAGGCAACCTTGACAGCACAACACAACCAACTTCAACGTGATACTGTATTATGCTCTGATTACAATTCATATATCCATCTGGATTAACGAGCAGAGAAGTAAACGTGTTCTAGGTAACATAACTTAAAAAAAGACCTAGCATTCCAACTTCTGAAAATTATATGTCAAGCACATAGATGGACTACTTAGCGGAGATTCAAAACTAGCGGATAACAAAATCATCTGTTGCGAACTAGTAGAGTTACACAGATGAAGTCAACTAACAAAAGCACTCTCCTTGACACTTAGGATTCACCAACTACTGAAAGTGGGAAACATCAACTTGCCTTTTTGATAGCCGCTTGATAACAGAAGTCGACCCACAAAATCATCAACTGCAGATGCTATGAACAAAACCAGGCATCATGCAACTAAGTTGCCGAGCATGGCAAACAACTCCACCATAACAGAGGGACAGCTTCTGCTCAGATGCTCAAAGCCATCAGTGGCCACGGCTGCCCTCAAATTTGCAGGAGAGCTGAGAAAATTGAAGCACACCTTTTTCAGTCCTTGGCAATGGTGTTGCTCGGCTAGCGCCAGGATGGTTGCCACATTTTCTGCATTCATATACTCACATAACAGTTTCAGCCTCTCCAAGTTGTATTTGTCTGCAGCGACCAGTAGGTGCTGAGACAAAATGTCTTCATCGTTCACCTACGTCTCCCTCTTCCACTTGTTTCATCTTCTTTCTCTTAGTCTTTTTCTTTTTCTTTCTCTCTGTCTTTGGGAATAAATCGGTGTAAACGAAGTAGAGCAAAGCCTTGAACACCCGAGGTTCCATGTCATCTATGTGCACCACACCACCGGTGTCGCTCTCTCTCATCGCACCAAAGAGCGCTGAACTCAAGACAGGGGAACGGGCTGCGAGTAGCCACCGGTGTGCGGCGAATGTCTCACCGGCGACATTGAACACCACATCAGCTCCCTTCTCGGTCCGCAGGAGACTGCGGAGATGCTGGTGCAGGTCAGATGGGGGCACGGAGATCATAGAGGCCGCAGCAGTGGCTTCCGGCGCCTCCTCCACGCGGAATTCGTTGGTTACGACGAGCACATCGCACCGAATGGCAAAGGAATCGTCCCGGAGATGCTTCGACACCTCCAAATTTTCCCTTTTCATGAACTGGGAGTAACCCCAACCCTTATGGAAGCTGAAGCTACGCAGTTCTCCCAGTGTCAACGGCTGCTCGGCCACGACGCCGACGAAACGGAACTGGAATTGCGCCTCCACAGGCTTGGCGACGCTGTCGTCGAGATCAAGATAAAGCGAGATGAAATCTTTGGCCTCTGACCTGTCGCCGTTGGGGTAGTAGCGAATGTACCAGCGATGGCCGCCCACGGTGAAGGGGAGGGTCGCGATGCACTTTCCTGTGGGGGTCGCAAGGGTGCGGGAGTAGCCATCGATCTTGAGGATGTGGTACCCACTCGCGGTGTTGGCGACGATGGTGGAGGCGGACCGCGACGGCTCGCCGCAGCCAGACATGGACAGAAAACTCTTCGCCGCGGCGCACGATTCAGTGATTTCAGCTAAGCCGGCACTGCATTCTCTAGGGTTTGGCACGAACCGGCGGGCGGCGGCTGGATTTAGCGGCGGCGCGGAAAGGGGGAAGACAGGACGGCGAAGGAGCCGAAGCCGATGGAGTCGCCGCCTTCCTTCCGCTGGGCTCTTCTCTTTTCTTTTTTTCTTTTCTACTAGGCCGGTTTACGCAAGAGCAGCCCAGTTTCTAATTTAGGCCAAAAGTTGGCCCAGTCGAACAGGTCCAGTACGTCCATACGATTTATCAAAAATCCCTACGTTGCAACTGAATGACGAGATCCCTACGTTGCAACTGAAGTACGTCCATACGATTTATCAAAAATCCCTACTAAGAACAGACTACATATGCGAAAAAATGAGCTCACGATGTTCACATGTGCTGACTCATGCATGGATTCTTCTGATTAATGGAACCTTTATCTTTGCCTCTAGGCTCAGGACACTGCGTTACTGATCTCGAAGCTGGTGCGTCTGGCAAGGGAAGAGCAAGTTATGTTGCAGGAGTGTGTTGAGCTGCTTGGTTCTCTGCACTGCAGGTAATACATCGACAGTCCCTTCGTCAAATGCCGTTGTGCTTGTTATGGTAGCATGGACTCCAACCAAGTTTCATTTTTTTATCACAACCTGCAGGTGGAAGAACAGAGCTTGCGCAGCCATCTGGTACAGCCGGCGTCGCTTAGTGCTGTGATTGTGACATAGTGGAGCGCTTGTACACAGGCATTTTCCAGTAAAACTAGCTAGAATAGAATCCTAGTAGCCATATATATTGGTAGAAGAGCAAGTTATGTTGCAGGATTGTGCTGAGCTGCTTAGACAGTTCTCTGCACTGCACGTAATGCATCGATACTCCCTGTCAAATGCCGTTGTGCTTGTTATAGTAGCACGGACTCCAACCAGGTCTCATTGTTGTGATCACAAACTGCAGGTGGAAGAACCAACCAGGTCTCATTGTTGTGATCACAAACTGCAAGTGGAAGAACCGAGCTTGCGCAGCCATCTGGAAAAGTCTAGAACACGTCTGGAGCTGGTCCTATACAGATGGCTGCGCAAGCTCTGTTCTTCCACCTGCAGGTTGTGATTCTAGCTAGAATAGAATCATAGCCATATATATTGGTTTGAGTGTAAGATCAAATCAGAATTCAGAAACAAAAGAAGGTGGTGTCATGTGAGCACTGAGCACATCGGTGCTGAAGACCCTTGAACTCTTAAAATCTTCCTAAATTTGTTATACTTACAAGTTATGGAAAGGCACAGTAAATAATCTTGACCGTTATCAACACTTGTAATAATATATATCTATATGTAGAAAAAAGATACTCATCACAATGACATGGAAATCTGATTTGACTGGAATCAACATTCTCAACATCAAAATATCTTTTAATAAACAAGGTCCATACATATGATTTCACATTGTTTGGATTGAGTATATATTTCAATTTTACTGCAGCATGCATATTCAGTGTTACAATTAGAAATGGTACATCAAAAGCGAAGATGTTGCAGCAAAGCCAGCATAGATCTCATCTCCATAGGAAACTTCGACTGAAGGACAACACAATCAACTTCAACATGATACTGTATGATGCTCTGATTACAACGTACATATGCACCAGGATTAACGAGCAGAGATGTAAACAAGTAATCGGTAACATAATTGTTGAAACTGATTTCCCACTTTTCCATTCATTAAACAAGAGAACTAAAAAAAAGAGATGCCGCATTCCAACTTCTGAGAATTATATGCCAAGCACATAGGACATAGTGGAGATTCCAAGCTAGCAGATACCAAAATCATCTTCGGATTGGTAGAGTTGCACAGACGCAGTCAACTAACAGAAGCACTCTCCTTGACAATTAGGAGTTAGGATTCACCAACTACTGTAAGTGGGAAACATCAACTTGCCTTTTTCTTAGCTGCTTGAGAACAGAAGTGGCCCAAAAAATTCATCAACTGCAGTTGCTGTGAACGACACCAGGCATCATGGAACTAAGTTGCCGACCATGGCAAACAACTCAACCATAACAGAGGGGCAGCTTATGCTCAGATGCTTAAAGCTGTCACTGGCCACGGCTGTCCTCAAATTTTCAGGAGAGCTAAGAAAATTGAAGCACGCCTTCTTCAGTCCTGGGCAGTGGTGTTGCTCAGCTAGCGCCAAGATGGTTGCCACATTGCCTGCATTGACATACTCATACAGCTTCTTTTCACATAACAGTTTCAGCCTCTCCAAGTTGTATTTGTCCGCAGCGACCAGTAGGTGCTGAGACAAAATGTCTTCATCGTCGTCGCCTACGTCTCCCTCTTCCAATTTCATCTTCTTTGTCTTTGTCTTTTTCTCTGTCCTTGGGAATAAATCGGTGTAAACGAAGTAGAGCAAAGCTTTGAACACCCTCGGTTCCATGTCCTCTATGTGCACCACACCTCCGGTGTCGCTCTCTCTCATCGCACCAAAGAGCTCTGCACTGAAGACAGGGGAACGGGCTGCCAGCACGCACCGGTGTGGCGAACGTCTCACCGGCGACGGCAAACACCACATCGGCGCCCTTCTCGGTCATCAGGAGACTGCCAAGATGCTGGTGCAGATCAGATGGAGGCACGGAGATAATATCGGCCGGAGCAGCGGTGGCTTCGGGCACCACCTCCATGTGGAATTCGTTGGTGACGAGCACATCGCACCGAATGGCAAAAGAATCGTCCCGGAGATGCTTCGACGCTTCAAAATCTCCCCTTTTTATGAACTCGGGGCGTCCCCAATAACTACTGCCATCGAAGTTATGCACTCCTCCCAGTGTCAACGGCCGCTCCGCCACTTCGCCGACGAAACGGAAGTCGAACTGCGCCTTCACTGGCTTGTCCACGCTGTCGTGGAGAACGAGATAAAGCGAGATGCGATCTTTGGCGTCTGAATTCTTGCCGTTGGGGTAGTAGCGAACGTACCAGCGACGGCCGCCCACGGTGAACGGGAGCGACGCGATGTACTCTCCAGTGGGGGTCGCCAAGGTGCGGGAGTATCCATCGATCCTGAGAATGTGGTACCCACTCTCGGTATTGGCGACCATGGTGGAGGCTGACCGCGACGGCAAGCCGCAGCCAGCCATGGAGGGCGAACTCTGCGCCCAGGCGCTCGATTCACTGATTTCAGCTCAGCCGACACTGCTTTTTCTAGGGTTTGGCACGATTGCACGAACCGGTGGGCGGCGGCGGCGGCGGCGCGGAATGGGGAAGAGAGGACGGTGAAGGAGCCGTAGACGATGGGCTCTTTTCTTTTTTTTTTCTAGGCCAGTTTACACAAAACTACAACAGGAGCCAAGTTTATAAATTGGACCGAAATATGGCCCGTCTTGTTCCGAAAAATGGAAACATGGCCCGTCGAACATCCTCATCGGCCCCTCCTCTCTTCTGTCGACAGCTCGTCCAGCTCGAACTCTGTCTTTCTGCTAAAAATAATAAAATATAAATAAATGTTTCCCACTTAAAGTGTACATTTATTTATATTTTATTATTTATATAAATTGAAAATATATAGTTTATTTTATGGTGAGCATGAAATTTATAATATATTATTAAGTATTTACCAAATTAAAATACACTTTTAATAGAATATTTCTTCTCCCATTGCAAAGTATATAATTTTTTACTTATTAACTTATGGCATATAAGTAGCAAGGGGAAGAGTTCAAGCTAACTATATCGAGTTACTTAGTGCGTTTGGTTGAGCTGTGCCTTCTTAAAAAAAACTACTATATAAGCTGTAACAAAGCCCGTAGGCCGTAGGTTTGCTATGGTAGCACGAAGTCCTACCAACTCTTATTGTTTGATAATAACCTGCAGGAGGGGGAACAAGTTTGCGCAGCCATCCTGTTCGGTCGGCGTCAATTAGTGCTGTGATCGTGATATTATATTACCGGAGGTAAGCGCATATGTACAGGCATTTAGATTGTAGGACCAGCTCAGAGTTTTCCATTGAAACTAGCTAGAATGGAATCATAGGCATATATGTTTCGCAGTTTAGGTAGAAGGGCAAGATCAAATTAGAAACAAAAGGAGGTGTCATGTGAGCACAGTGGTGCTGAATACCCTTGAGCTCTTAAAAATCTTCCTAAATTTACCATGCTTACAAGTTACAAGTTATGGTAAGGCACAGTAAATAATCTTGACCATTAACACATATAATAATATCATTAGGTCGAAAAAGATACTCACATTGACATGGAAATCAGATGTAAGATTGATTAGAATCATCATTGTCCACATCAAAGTATCTCTTAAACATGGTCCACGCATATGATTTGACTTTGTTTTGATTGAATACAAACTAAAGTTTTATTGCAGCATGCGTGTTCAGTGTTACAATCAGAAGTACATCAAAAGCAAAGATGTTGCAGCAAAATTAGTAATCTCCATCTCCACATGGCTGAAGGCTAAAACAACCAACTCCAGCGTGATATACTGTATATCTGATGCTCTGACATCAATGTATCTATGAATCTAAATTAATAAGCAGATAAGTAAAAGAGTTCTACGTAACATATAACTTAATAGAAAAATAATGACTATTGAATTCCAACTTCTGAGAATCATATGTCAAGAATATAGACGGACTTCCTGTGGAGATTCAAAGCTAGCAGATAACAAAATCATCCGCTGCGAATTGGTAGAGTTGCACAGACAGTCAACTAACAAAGCACTTAAGAAACTACACTACCTTAGGATCTCCTTCATACTTAGGATTCACAACTACTGCAAGTGGAAAACATCAACTAGCATTTTTTAAAGCTGCTTAACAGTAGAAGCTGACCCAGAAAATCATCCACTGCATTCGCAAGAATGAAACCAGGCATATCAAGGAACTAAGTTGCCAAGCATGGCAACCAACTCCATAACAGAAGGGCAGCTTCTGTATTTTTTAGATAAAGGATAAATATATCTAGCTTTATCTATCTGATAATAGAATCAGACCATTATTACAGACTCCAACGCAGGCACCAAGTTTGGCAGTACACAAATTACAACCCTCGCACGCAGAAACTAGAATGACAAACAGTCTTTGATTAAACATAACCAACATGTCTTTGCGAAAATCATCCAATGGAACCAAAGAAATCTAAGGCAGACGTCTTCGGATGTTAAGCCGCAGATATGAGCTGATCCTTAAGATCATCATGCCGTTACAAGCTTGCCTACTGACGCAACCAATGTGTTCCCTGGAATAGTACCTGCAAAAGAGATTTTGGTCTACATTTGTCAAAAACTACTTCATTCCTAGTTATCCATATTGCCCATAAAAGTGTCGTAGCTGCTGTTAATAATAATGAATTATACTTTTTAGTTTCTAATTTAGACCAATTTTGGAACAAGTCTGCCATATTCAACGGAGGGATAATTCCAAAAAGCATATGAATAGTATGCCACAAGAATTTGGCATAAAAACAATCAAAAAATAGGTGTTGAATTATTTCAAAAAATAAAAGAAGCAACAACCAATATCCCCCTGCCAATTCCATCTAGCCAAATTGTCTTTGGTTAAAATCACACCTCTCTTTAAGTACCACATAAAAATTTTAATTTTTATAGAAAATTTTGTTTGCCAAATATCTTACGACACCCTTACCCCATTGTTAATTAACGCAGCATACATATGTAAATATCTTTGAGGCTTTTAAACCCCATACAAACACATCTCTTTCCTTAGTTAGATTAACTTGTTGTAAGGAAACAACAATATGGTTCTAATTTATTAGGTTTTGACCCACCAAAATCCTTCAAAAAAATATTTAGTAAAGGAGAACCTAAAACTTTAGCCACCGTGTCTTGCTTTCTTCTTACAATATTAAACAACGCAGAAAATCTAATCTTGAGCGGTTTATCTCCCAGCTAAGTATCCTCCCAAAATCTAGTTTGTGTTTTATCATTAACTTTCAAAAAACCAAGCTCCATAAATGAGTCTTTGATGTTCATTAAATATTTCTAAAAATGAGAATCTGTTGGTTTTTTAATACAACTACCTATAGTCTTATCTTTAATATATTTATTTCTTAAAAGTTTCTGCCACATACCATCCTCGTTGAACAGTTTAAACAGCTACTTGCTTAGTAAACATTTATTTTAGATTTCTAAATTTTGTATCCCTAGACCCCCTTGGTCCTTAGGTTGACACATAACTTCCCATTTAATAAGCCTGCACTTTCTTTT
The DNA here is from genome assembly GCA_023333625.1 of Bothriochloa decipiens. Taxonomy (NCBI): domain Eukaryota; kingdom Viridiplantae; phylum Streptophyta; class Magnoliopsida; order Poales; family Poaceae; genus Bothriochloa; species Bothriochloa decipiens. The sequence goes on from CM041629.1 coordinate 51,459,859, forward strand.
ATGTTGATCACTCTGTCAATAAAAGCGTGATCTGAAATAATCTATTTTTTCTAAGACTCCTTCCGATAATTCGAAGAAGAACATCATGAACATCGATAAGCTAGACAGCACCGAGTTTATAAGTACTAACCGTCCCCCAACCATGAGGAGTTCCCTTTCCATCCACTAAGTCTTTTTTCTATTCTTTCTTCAATATGCTTCCAATCTTTATTATATAATTTTCTAAAGTGCATAGGTAGGCCCAAATAGCAAAACGGGAATTTGCCAATGGCATATCCAAACAGCTGCGAATAAAACTCTTCATAATCTTTAGCTTGTCCAAAACAGAAGATTTCGCTTTTACGAAAATTTATTTTTAAGCCAGATAGTTGCTCGAATGTGCTTAGCAGCAATTTTATATTAACTGCTTTCTCAATATCATGGCTCATAAAGATCACCGTGTCATCCACGTATTGAAGGATTGATAAGTCATCTTGTAAAAGGTGAGGAACAACCCCTTCTGTTTGACCCGCTTCCTTAGCACGTGCAATTAGTATGGCCAATATATCTAGCACTATATTAAATAGTATGAGAGACATGGGGTCACCTTACCGTAAACCTTTTTAGTCTGAAAAAAGGAGCCTAATTGATCAATGACTTTGATATTAATATTACCCCCTTTGTAAAATGTTGGATTCATTCACACTATTTTTGTGAGAACCCTTTCATTCTTAGAGTTTGCTGGAGAAAGCTCCACTTGACCTTATCATAGGCTTTTTCAAAGTCTATCTTAAAAATTACCCCATTCTGTTTTGTTGTGTGAAGCTTATGAATAGTTTCATGTAAGATTACCGCGCCCACCATGATATTTCTACCTTGTAAAAAAGAGGACCGTGTCGATCTTATTAGTTTCTGGGCTATGGTAGATAATCTATTAGTTGCGACCTTAGTGAAGATTTTAAAAGAGACATTCAATAAACATATAGGTCTGTATTGTTGTATGACTCTTGTATCCTTCTTTTTAGGCAGCAATATTATGTTACCAAAGTTAAGACGATTAAGAGGTAATATTCCCTGATGGAAATCTGAGAACATTGTCATCAAATCATCTTTGATCAAACCCCAGAAAACTTGAAAGAACTCAGGTGAAAAACCATCTGGGCCAGACGCCTTATTGTGCTCCATTTGGTAAATGGCCGCCCTAACTTCCTCTTGGGTAAAAGGAGTAGTCAAGAACTCATTTTCAATTCAGATACTTGAGGAATGTCCTCTGTTTGAGATTCATCCAGTGAGACTATAGAATCTTTAGAAGGACCAAACAAGTTTTTGTAATAACTAGTAATATGTGCTTTGAGCTGAGCATCACCAGTTATAATACAATTACCGTCCTCAAGTTAGAAAATATGAGTCTTCCTATGTCTACCATTGGCTAATAAATGATAGTATTTAGTATTGGCATCTCCTTCCAACAAATGCTTCACTTTAGCCTTCTGGTACCACTTGAGCTCCTCCTCCCTAAGTAATTCAGCTAGTCTTTCATTTAGGACGTGTTTTAAGTCTTGTTCAGCCTCACTTAAAACTGTGATTTCTGTTTTTTTGTTTAGTTCATCCAATTTATTCAACAGGGTAGCCTTTTCTTTCTTATATGCTCCACTTATATTTTTCGCCCACCCCCTCAGATGTTATCTAAGCCTTCTAATTTTCATCTGCCACCTCTCAATAGGTGAACCATTTGCTATGGTATTTTGCCATATGTCGCTCACCATCTCACAAAATTCATCTCTTAACAACCATCCCAATTCGAATTTAAATAGAGGCTGATAAGTCGAAGAAGGATCATTAGTAGAGAATAGTAAAGGAGTATGATCAGAGATTTCTCTAGATAGAGCATAGACTGTAGAGTGGGAATATTTGGATTCAAAATTAGTGCAGCATAAAACCCTGTCTAACTTCTTGAAAGTTGGGATTGGCATATTATTAGCCCAGGTGAAATTCCTCCCTGATAAGTCTAGTTCTCTAAGATTTAAAGTGTCAATAACTGCATTGAACATAAAAGATCATCTGTCACTGTAATTATTATCGTTTTTCTCATCTGGTCTACGGATAATGTTAAAGTCACCACCTATAATAATAGGTATAGCTTCCTTTGAACATACCCGTACCATCTCAGACAAGAAAAAGGACTTGTGTTCTAACTGAGCCAGGCCATAAACCGAGATTAAATTAAATTTGAAGTCATCTTCTCTATGTCTTAGCTTAAAATGAATAAAAAAATCTCCTTCCTCAATTTCTCCAATATCAAAAGTTAACAAGTGAATGCCTAGAATCATCCCACCAGACCTACCACGTGGAGCCTTGCAATGCCAAAGAAAATATCTACCAGCACAAATGGTGTTGAGAGTATTCTGAGGAAAGCTAGCTCTACCAGTTTTCGATAAGACAATGAAATCTAGACTTTTCTCCTTTGTTAAATCAAATAAAAATCTATATTTTTTACTGTCCATGAACCCATTATAATTTCAAAAGATTCCTTTCATTTTGAATGAGTTTTAAGTTTACTATTGTTCTTCTGATGGGGCGAGCTCTATTTTTATGTGATACAGGAGTCTGTAGATACAAAGTATCACAACCCCCATCACCTAACCCCTCTGTAATTTCTGAACAAATTAGATTTAAAGATTCTAAATCTACATGATCATCATTAGAACAAACAATGGAAGCGTCTTCTACTAAAATAATATTTTCCTCTCTCTTATTTGCATTGTCTGTTAATCTATTAAATTATATGTCTCTTAAGCACTTCGAAGAATTAAAAACATCCTTATCATTAATAACCAAGACAACACCTAATGATTTAAGTGAAGAACTTAAAGAAGCATCATCGCGTGAAATAAAAGAGGTCGGGAGTTTTAAATTACCTTTCTCATGAGCTGCATCCAGGTTCTTACTTGCTTTAAGCTTAGTGGCCTTCTCTGTGGAATCCTGATCCACAGTGGAGGCGTTCCTCTTGCTGGTCCTTCCGGATGATGATGTCTCATCACTATTTTTTATTAATTAGAATCCCAGAGCCCATCTGTGATGATATTTTAGCTGCTTCAGACTGAGACAACAACACTACAGGCTTATTACTTGCCTTTCCTGCCTTACCCACTTTCGGTACCATTGCCGCCCCCATGACACTTTGCTGACTGCCCTTGGGAGCGTCATCACCAGGAGCATGGGCTCTTAGGATCATCCATCCATGGGATCTCCCCCCTCATTCTCTTTTCCCTTAGGATCATCCTCCTTGGTAGAGTCCATGTCAATCAAATGGGGCTCACCATTAGGATTATCCTCCTCAATTTTGAACTATAGGCTGTAAATTTGATCACCAATAACCACATCCACAAAGTCTGGGATAAGATTAGGTGCTAGCACACCTACTTTCATTCTGCATCTGCCAGTGTTACTAGTAAAAACCATATCAACAACCCGTGGTACACCTAAGATAGTTCCAATTGCTCAAATAATGGAAAATTTTCTCAACTCTTTAGGTAGTCCTCTGAAACTGCACCCACACTTTGTCTATCTCATATTTGTACACATCATTATCGGTCCCTTTCTCAAAGCGAATTCTACCTTCAACAGCCTTAGCATCCATGGGTCCCCAATTCACCATATTTTTTGGTATGCTAGCAGAAGGAAAATTAATGACAAAAGAGTCAGAACCCTTTGTCTCAATTCCCCAATTGTGATTCTTATGCTCTGATAGCAGTTTTTCTAGTTCCACTGCCAAATGATCAACAGTAAATGAACCTTCTAAAACACGCACCAGAGCTAGCCTTTCTTCACCATTCACTTTAGTAGCGCTGGCCACAACTGCCCTTAAATTTGCTGGAGAGCTGAGAAAATGGAAGCACACCTTCTTTAGTTGATGGCAATGGTATTGCTCGCCTAGCGCGAGGATGGTTGCTACCGTGCCAACATCAATGTACTTACACAGCTTGCTTTCACATAACAATTTCAGTCTCTCCAAGTTGTATTTGTCTGCAGCCACCAGGAGATGCTGAGACAAAACGTCTTCCTCGTCATCGTCATCATCCTCGTCTGTATCTCCCTCTTCAGCTGTGTCTTCTTCCGCTTCATTCATCAGTATGTGCTGGGGAAAAACACCTCCTTCGTCGTCATCATCGTCTACATCTTCCTCTTTCGCTTCTTTAGTCGTCTTCATCATTGGGAATAAGACGTCGGCGTAAACGAAGTTGAGCAAAGCCTTGAACACCCGAGGATCCATGTCCTCTATGCGCACCACACCGTTGTGGCTCTCTTTCATCGCACCAAAGAGCTCTGCCCTGAAGACAGGCGAGCGGGCTGCGAGCACGCACCGCTGTGCGGCGAACGTCTCACCGGCGACGTCGAACACCACATCGGCGCCTTTCTCGGTCAGCAGGAGGCTGCCGAGATGCTGGTGCAGGTCAGATGGGGGCACCGGAATCCTAGCAGCCGCGGCAGTGGCGTCCGGCATCTCTACCGCGCGCAATTCGTTGCTGACTACGACCACATCGCACCGAATGGCAAAGGAATCGTCCCGGAGATGCTTCGACCCTTCTAAATCTGCCCTTTTGATGAACTCGGGGTACCCCCAACCAGTGTGGTTCTCAAAGTTATACGGTCCTGCCAATACCAACGGTTGCTCTGCCACGTCGCCGACGAAACGAAAATCGTACAGCGCCATCACTGCCTTCTTGGCGACGGTGTTGTCGTCATGACGAAGATAAAGCGAGGTGTAATCTTTCGCCTCCGGTGGTCCGCCGTTGGGGTAGTAGCGAATGTGCCAGCAATGGCCGCCCACGGTGAACGGGAGGGACTTGATGTAGTCTCCATTGGGGGTCGCCAAGGTGTGGGAGTATCCATCGATTCTGAGGATGTGGTACCCACTCGCGGTGTTGGCGACGATGGCGGAGGCGGAGCGCGATGGCTCGCCGCAGCCAGCCATGGACGACGAACTTGATCTTCGCCGCGGCGCACGATTCACTGATTTCAGCTTAGCCGCCACTGCTACGTAGAGTTTGGTCGTTTGGCACCAACTGGCGGCGCGGAAAGGGGAAGACAGGACGAGGACGGCGAAGGAGCAGAGCCGCCGATTTCGTTGTCTCTCGCCGCCTTCCTTCTCTGCTGGGCTCTTTTTTTTTCTATTTGGGAAACCTTTTTTTTCTATAGTCAGGTTTACACAAGAGCAGCCCAGTTTTTAAATACGATGGCCCTCTTCTGTCCAGCTCGAACTTTCTGTCCAGCTCGGACTCTGCCTCAATAATTTTTTTCTGACATGCAAATATCTGGTGCGTTGCATCTCAGAAACAATATAAAAAACGGCAGAATCGTACATCTATTTATATTTTATATTTTTTCTATAAAATTGAGAAGCTATAGTTTATTTATTTTATAATGAACATGACATCTATAATATAGGTTAATGTTAGTAATATAATGATAGTATTCTATTAAGACTTTATAGATTAAAATAACTTTTTTGGACTACGATTAAAATACAACTTTGATAGAATTTGTTTCTCTTATTGCAACATATATAATTTTCTACTCATAAATCTATATCATAACTACTGTTCAACTGTTTGATTACTTGGATCAACGGTCGATCCACAGTTTAATAAGGAATAATTTTTGTTTCTAACCATAGTTGCATCAATCAAAAGACCATAACATTGCATTTATTAACTATTTTTTATGTTTCTGAGGAAATACAGAATTGAAAACACACTTGAGCAACTGAAAAAAATACAAACACCTACGAAGAAAAAACAGAACAAAAATAAGAGTCTGATTGGTTGGCTATCAAAATTTGACATATCAAGGATTTGGCAAGCCAAATTTGACAGTGCCAGATTTGACGAGCCATGATTTTGACAAATATTTAGTTGGTTACCAAAACTTCCTAACTTCTCACATTTGGCCAAATCTTTGACATTTTTTTTTTGTTCAACTTTTAGAATGCTAAATCTTTGGCATGAAAAAATTTTAGTAGCCAACCAATAAGTCCATAAAGATGACCAACAAGAAAAAAATAGAACAAAAACACCCACGGAGAAAATGGAACAAAACTACACAGGCATTTTGGCTATAGGACCAACTCCAGACGCGTGCTCAAGACTTTTCCAGTAAAACTAGCTAGAATAGAATGATAGCCATATATGTTTCGCAGTTTAGGTAGAAGGGAAAGATCAAATTAGAAACAAGAGGTGTCATGTGAGAGCACAGTGGTGCCGAATACCCTTGAACTCTTAAAATCTAACAAGATTTTTTTTAACATAAAATCTTCTTAGATTTACTATGCTTATAACTATAAGTTATGGTAAGACACAGTAAATATCTTGACCCTCAACAGCTACAATAAAATGTATAGGTAAAAAAAGATACTCACATTGACATGAAAATCAGATTTAAGATTGATTGGAAGCATCACTCTCCACAGCAAAATATATTTTAAACATGGTTCATGCATACGATTTGACTTTGTTTTGATTGAATACAAAATTTCATTTTTACTACAACATGCATCTTCAGTATTACAATCAGAAATACAGCAAAAGCGAAGATGTTGCAGCAAAATTAGTGATCTCCATCTCCATAGGCAGCCTTGACTGAAGGACAAAAACAACCAACTTCAGCGTGATATACTGTATATATGACGATCTAACAACAATGTAAGTATATATATGGATCTGGATTAAACGAGCAGAGAAGTATGAGTTCTAGGTAACATAATAACTTAATAAAAAAAACAAGAACGACTGCATTCCAACTTCTGAGAATCATATGTCAATAAGCAGTTAAGCACATAGACAGACTTCTAGTGGAGATTCAAAGCTAGCAGATAACAAAATCATCCGATGCAAATTGGTAGAGTTGCACTTATAACAAACTACATTACTTTAAGATCTTCTTAACACTTAGCAGTTAGGATTCACAACTACTGAAAGTGGGAAACATCAACTAACATTTTTTTCAACTCGGCTTGACAAAAGAAGACGACCCAGAAAATCATCAATTGCAGTTGCTAGGAATGAAAACAGGCATAATGGAACTAAGCTGCCAAGCATGGCAACCAACTCCTCCATAACAGTGGGGCAGCTTCTGCTTACATGCTTAAAGCCGTCGCTGGCCACAACTGCCCTCAAATTTGCAGGAGACCTGAGGAAATGGAAGCACACCTTCTTCAGTTCATGGCAATGGTGTTGCTCGGCTAGTGCCAGGATGGTTGTTACCGAGCCCACATCGATGTACTCACACAGCTTGCTTTCACATAACAATTTCAGCCTCTCCAAGTTGTACTTGTCCGCAGCGACCAGGAGGTGCTGAGACAAAACGTCTTCATCATCGTCATCTTTGTCTACATCTCCCTCTTCCGCTTCGCTGACTCCCTCTTCCACTTCTTTTGTCAGTAGGTGCTGAGAAAAAAACACCTTCGTCGTCATCATCATCTACGTCTCCCTCTTCCGCTTCGCCAACTCCCTCTTCCACTTCTTTCTTCGTCTTTGTCATTGGGAACAAGTCAGTGTAAACAAAGTAGAGCAAAGCCTTGAACACCCGAGGATCCATGTCCTCTATGCGCACCACACCGTTGTGCCCCTCTTTCATCGCACCAAAGAGCTCTGCACTGAAGACAGGCGAACGGGCAGCGACCACGCACCGGTGTGCGGCGAACGTCTCACCAGCGACGTCGAACACCACATCGGCGCCCTTCTCGGTCAGCAGGAGGCTGTCAAGATGCTGGTGCAGGTCAGATGGGGGCACGGGAATCTTAGCAGCCACAGCAGTGGCTTCCGGCATCTCCATGCGGAATTCATTGGTGACGACGACCACATCGCACCGAATGGCAAAGGAATCGTCTTCGACTCTTCCAAACCTTCCCTTCTGATGAACTGGGAGTGGCCCCAAGCTGAATGACCCTTATCGAAGCTGAAGCTACGCAGCTCTCCTAGTGCCAACGGCTGCTCCGCCACGGCGCCGACGAAACGAAACTTGAACTGGGCCTCCACTGGCTTCGCCACGCTGTCGTGGATATTAAGATTGAGCGAGATGTAATCTTTGGCCTCTGACCTGTCGCCGTTGGGGTAGTAGCGAATGTGCCAGCGGTGGCCGCCCATTGTGAACGGGAGGGACGCGATGTGCTTTCCTGTGGGGGTCGCCATGGTGCGGGAGTAGCCATCGATCCTGAGGATGTGGTACTGTCACACCCCACTTTTAAGGATAAAAGTAGAATGTATAAATAGCCTTATATGCGTCTCAGGAACAGTCGCACATATAGGATGACAAATTACAAAGAGTATCATCACCCTGTTTATTACATAGCGTACCAATATTTATTACAGAGTCTTACGCATAAACAATAAAATCTAAAATAACATTGTTGCGGAAGCTCCCACAGAGACACGTCGACTGGTGAACACCAAGCCTAGTACTCATCCCGATAGCCCTCACTCCAACCTTCATCTGTTACCCATCCGGGATTTTCTAAAATTAAAAGTAAAGCAAGCGTAAGTACACAACCGTACTCAACAAGCATAACATGGGTTAATGAGGCTCAAATAAGCTGACACGGTTTGACTGTATTTAGCTTTTATATGTTAATCAAGTTGATCAGTTAAGCAGCATCAAGGTGGCAAGTGTTTCCCAAAACCATCATGATCAATGTCACATAAATAAATAGTAAGCATAACAGCAACTGTATGAACAATTTAACATGACAAGAGAGATCATCATTAGTGTAAGGAGTTTTCAAGGCCGCTCGTGTCCTTGAGCAAGGCTAGTATACCAGTTTATTAAACTCTGCGCAGAGGTGTACACTTTCACTGTGAGCCGTGAATTGTCCTTTCGCCCGAGGAGATCAGCCTCTTAGCCCACTACCAAGGAGGACCGGCAGGGTTCACTATGAAGCCTTTCAAAGGTTCGTCTAACAAGTTAGGGCCACTGAGGTTTCTGTGCCCTACGGATGTAGTATCCCCCTTCTGATGGCACACGACCGCAGCCTATACTCATACAGACAGAGGTCCAACTACACCCAACCCGAAACACACCCCCCTTGCGCCATAAAGGGAACCACTAACATGCTAGAAAAGGTCCTCATACTGAGCTAAAACCAGAGCCATATAGCCCTCACAGCTGTACTGTAAATCCCGGAAGGTACGTTACTGATTAATCCTCAGGTGGTTAAAAGTCACTATTACTGTTCATGTCACAAATACTCATCAAGCCACAAGATCATGATATCATTAAGCACTAGCATCTTGCTACCCAATGCACCCAAAAGGTTCAAGGAATCAGGATATCAAAGCTAGTTATAGTTTCTAGGTCATCAAACGGACACATGCATATGAATTATTATTTATAGTGAATAGGTAACAAGGAAGATCCATGCTATACTTGTCTTGATTCACAAAGTCTTGCTGGTCCTGCTGATCCTCAAAATAACTTGGCTCAATAAAACCCTCACCGTCTGAACTCGACATTAACAATCAACACCAGCCAGTCCAATCGAGCATACATACATGAAGCAAACAAAGAGTTATTAAAGGAACAGTCCATCAATCTCATCAAAATAGAATAAAAAGTTTATAAAACTATTCTACTCACTTCTACAATCACACAGACATCAAGTTCACTGAAATCGGAGTTATAACGGCGAAGATATAAATTTTCAAAGATTTCCTGTACATAAATAAATACTTTAAATATAGACTAAAAATATAAAGTTTCCAAATTACTTCAAAAGTAGCACCACTGCGTAGATCATGAAATTATGAATCTAACGGAATTTGAACGGACCAAATCAGAGTTAAAACGTAAAAGTTATAAACTTTTAAAAATAATGGCAAAACTGTAAATAACTGCAGGGTGGCAGACTCGTAATTACCATCATCTTCCACCTCTGGCTGTTGAAGATCGTGGCCATGGCAGCCATGGTGCCGCTGCACCAGCACCGGAGGCAAGGGGCCTCGGCCCTGGCCTGCTGGACGGCCGGTGGCATCCGGCTACGGCCTGCTACGGCCTGCGGCGACTTGTTACGGCCGGCTGCGGCCTGTCACGGCCGGCTGCGGCCGACTGCGGCCCTATTACGGCTGGCAGTGGTGGCCAGATGCGGCCGGTGGCGGCCAGAAGCGGCGCGCGGGAGATGGAGGACCACAGCTCTAGGCCGGGACTTGGCCGGCCGGCAGCGGCCGACTGTGGCCGGCGGAGGCTGGCGGCGGCTGGCTGTGTGCGGCTAGGGTTGGCTGTGTGCAGCTAGGGTTGGCTAAATGGCCGCGGCTGGCCCTCTTTATAGCCGGCAGGGAACCGGTTGGGCTAAAGCCGCTGGGCTTGGCCCGTTGGGCTGGCTGCGGCTACCTATGGCCGCTGGTGGCCGGGCTGGCTGGCTATGGCCAGCCAAATTTGGCCATGCCCGGCTGGATTTGGCCGGGCTTGGCCAGGGATGGCTAGAGAGAGCCCAAGGCGGCCGGGGGAGGCTATGGCTGCTTGTGGCCGCTGGGGCCAAGCTAGTGCTGGCTATGGCCGGCCGAAGTTGACCGTGGCCGGCTAAGAGTGGCCACATGTGGCTGTAGCTGGCCAAGCCTGGCCAGATGAAGCTAGGTGAGACTAGGAGAGACCCAAGCTAGGTAGGAGCTGGCCAAAGCAAGCTAGGATGCCTTGAGGATAGCAAAGGGTTGCTAGACCGGACTACTGCTGGCCTTACTATGCGGCTGATGTCCAAGTTTGTTCACTGGTGGCCGGCTGCGGCTACTGCTAGTCTGGCCGGGGTGGCCATGGCCGGGTAGGGCTGGCCAGGACTGGCCAGAGCTGGCCAGTTAAGGCTAGGATAGGCCAGAGCAAGGTAGGTTGGACCATGATAGGTTAGGGTAAGCCAGGGATGTCTAGAGACTGAACTAGGTCTGCTAGAGCTAGGTAGAGGATGGTGTTTAACTAGAGCGATGGTCAACACTATAGAGGAAAATGAAAGGCTCTCTCTCTCTCTATCTATGCAAGAGAAAGAGTTTTTCTGAAAACGTTTTCTAAAACCTTCTTGAGGCAAACTTGGGTTTTCAAAGCTTTATTTTCAAACACGAAAAGAACCTAGCCGTGTCTTGCTCGGGTTTTAGAAATTCTTTTTCAAACACCAGCAAAACAAAGCAAGGCACCAAGCATAAACCCATCTTTATTATCTTCGTAAAAGTTTTAAAGCCATACTTTTCATCATTTCATAATGATAACAAAAGAATAAAGTTTTAGCTAATTTTAAAGAAATTAGTAAATCCTTTAGTTTATTTAGTGTTTTTGGTTCACATCCCAAAATTGAAATTTTAGGGTGTGACAGGTACCCGCTGGCGGTGTTGGCGATGATGGTGGAGGCAGACCGCGACAGCTCGCCGCCACCAGCCATGGAGGACAGGACACGGAAAACCTGATGATCTCTATCTCCCTCTCCGACCCCCGCTCCGTCTCCTCCCCCAACAAGTCCTGTCAAGTTCTCTCTTTGCCGCGGCGCATGATTCAGTGATTTGAGCTTGGGCGCGGCGCCACTGCATTGGGTAGGGAGTAGCCGAATAGGGTCTGGCACAAACCGGCGGCGCGGAATGGGGGAAGACAGGACGGCGAAGGAGGCGATGGGTCGTCGTCACTCGTCGCCGGCTTGACTGCTTCCTAGTGCTGTTGTTGCCTGTTGGGCTCTTTTTTTCTAGGCCGATTTACCCCAGTTTCTATTATTGGGCCGAAAGATAGCCAACACTGGGTTGCGCCCGAGCAGCCGGTTGCTGGCTTCCTCTCATATATCTGATGAATGCATTTGAGCAGTGAATTTCATTTTTTTTTTGTCTTCAATACATATGTACGTGCCGGTGAATATCTGCCTCAAGTGTACAAGGAATACGATTGTTCCTCTAATCTAAAAAAAAGGTCTTGTTTAGTTCCACGCTGTAAAATTTTGGGGTAGACATCGAGTGTTACCTATATGTCGGATATGGGTTTTAGGATACCAATAAAAAACAAATTATAAATTTTTTTATGACATCAAATGTTACGTAGATGTCGGACAGGGGTTTTAGGATACCAACAAAAAATAAATTATAAATTTTGTCAGTGAACCAAGAGAAAAATTTATTAAGCCTAATTAATCTGTCATGAGCACATAGCACTTTTTTGTCAAATCATAGGCTAATTAGTCTTAAAAAATTTGTCTATATTTATTTAATACTCTATGTGTGTGTCTAAACAATATGATATATGTAAAGTTTTGTAGGTGGGAACTAAACAAGACAATTTCATCAGACAACAACATGAAACATGCAATTCGACACAGCCACAGAGGTATATCCCTAACGCCATTGACAACCATTCTGCAGCAAGCTCTCGAGCTCACGTTGATGGCCAAGACAACGGCAAGATCAAACAGTCCGATGGTAACAGACTAAGTATGCGAAATAAGCTCATAATATGTTTTCTCCTATGCTGACTCATATATGGATTGTTCTTAATAACGGAGCTTTATCTTTCCCTCCAGGCTCAGGACGCGGCGTTACTGATATCAAAGCTGGTCCGTGTGGCAAGGGAAGAGCAGGCTATGTTGCAGGAGTGCGTTGAGCTGCTTAGCCAGGTCTCTGCAATGCAGGTAATATAGCATTTATATTTGTTTCGTTGATGAAATGTCCCACGCATATTGTGGTAGCACAGACTCCTACCAAGTCTCATTGTTTGATCACAACGTGCAGGTGGAGGAACAGAGCTTGCGCAGCCATCATCTAGTGCAGCGCTTTGTACACAGACATTTTGATTTTAGGGACAGCTTCAAATGTGCTCTAGACTTTTCAAGCAAAACTAGCTAGAATAGAATCATAGACATACATATGTTTACGTAGAATGTTAAGATCAAATCAGAAACAAAAGGAGGTGTCACGTGAGCACGTCACTGCTGAATGAGCTTGAACTCCTATGGACCGTTTGGTAGGGATCAATTCTCCTAGAAACATCTTAGATCCAGGTTCTCTCCAGAAACGTTTCTCTGGAAGACAGAACTTACTCGGTAATAATTGTTTTTTAGAGCACGCCTAGGTACAAAAAAATGGTGAAACATTTGTCAAATGATCCAGATTCTCCTTGAAATGAACTAGAGTCATTGCGAAACACCAATTTGGGTGATTCTTATTCCTAGTACAAAAAAGAAGAACTTTTATATGAGAATCCAAAATGTTTGTCACCTGTTTAGTGTTTAGCAGCTATTTCTGGTGATTCACTCAAGAATCCGAAACGTTTCTGTCATCCAAACGTACCTTTAAAATCTTCCTAAATTTACAACAAGTTATGATAAGACAGAGTAGATAATCTTGACCATCAACAGCTATGATAATATTTACAGGTACAAAAGGATACGGTTGACATGGAAATCTGATTTGAGATTGATTGGAATCATCATTCTCCACATCAAAATATCTTTTAAACATGGTCGATGCATATGATTTGTCTTCGTTCTGACTGAACATATATTTCAATTTTACTACAGCACGTTCAGTGTTACAATCAGAAATACATCCAAAAGCGAAGATGTTGCAGCAAAACTAGTGTAGATGTCCATCTCCATAGGCAACCAGACTGAAGGGAAGAAACAACAAACTTCAACCTAATACTGTATATATGATGATCTGACAACAATGTATACATCTGGATTAGCGAGCAGAGAAGTAAACGAGTTCTAGTTGGTAACATAACTCAATCAAAAAACAAAAGAACTACTGCATTCAAACTTTTGAGAATTATATGACAAGCACATAAACGGACTTCTAGTGGAGATTCAAAACAGCTAAGATAACAAAATCATCCACTGCGAATTGGTAGAGCTGCACAGACGCAGTCAACTAACAAAAGCATTAACAGATTCAACTACTTCAGAATCTCCTTGAAACTTAGGATGCACAACTACTGGAAGTGGAAAACATGAACTTGTAGCATTTTCCACAGTCAACTAACAAAAGCACTAACAGATTCAACTACTTCAGAATCTCCTTGAAACTTAGGATGCACAACAACTTAGCATTTTCCAAAGCCTCTTGGCAATACAAGTCGGTCCAGAAAACACCAACTGCAGTTTCTGCTTAGATGGAGATCTACACTAAGTGCCGAGCATGGCAACCAACTCCTCCATAACAGAGGGGCAGCTTCTGCTTAGATGCTTAAAGCCGTCGCTGGCCACAACTGCCCTCAAATTTGCAGCAGAGCGGAGAAAATGTAAGCACACCTTCTTCAGTCCATGGCAGCGGTGTTGCTCAGCTAGCGCCAGGATTTGTATAACATGTATTTTGGTGTTCAATGGAACTTCAACTATGTATTTTGGTGTTCAATGGAACTTCAACTATAAAATATAACATCTAGGTATTGTAACTATGTATTTTGGTGTCCAATGATACTAACCTCGCCATACAGGTGTCAGCATTTTGATATTTTTGTGATAACCCCCTCACCTAGTCCTTAATGTCCTCAATCACTCCCTAATCCACACCATGGAGTCTGGAGCTGTGCCGCGTTCTTGGCCGCCAGCAAGACGAGTTCCGTGCGGCGGCGGCCAGCTCCACCGGAACCGGGGCAGATTCGGTGCTCCCGCGGTGGTCGCGCCGAGGAGCTGCGGCACTCGCGGCCGGTGCCCGCCGTGCTTGCGCGGAGGAGCGGCGGCCCTCGCGGGGAGGAGCAGCGGCGCTCGCGTGGAGGAGCCGCGGCCCTCGCGCGGCCGGTGCCCGCGGCACTCGCTCGGCCGGCGCTCGCGACGGACGGCGGACTCGCGCGGCCGGCGGACGCGCGGAGGAGTAGCGGCCCTGGCGGTGGCTGTGGCGGCAACCGGCGCCGGGGACGACTCCGGCGGCGAGGGTTGACACGAGCGGGCTCATGAGACACGCAAGGGCATGGCAACGCTGCAGGTCCGAGCTATTGGGCAAGGGCAGAGCAACCACTGCTAATTGCGCCGGTGGACGGACGCGAGCGCGGCTAATTAAGGTCGCAAACGGCGCGGCGAGTCTGCATCGACCACTCTTGCCATAAAGAAACTCCTTTATCCCAGCACGAAAGATCGAAAAGCAACAATCACATTTACACAAGATGACAGGGCAGCGACAAGCTAGCAAGGCAAGCATGAACAATTCGAGTTGGTGGCAAGCACGAACAATCCAGCGGCATGCTCCCGATGTTATCGGTGCACGAACAGCACCTCGAGATTACGCTTCAGGAAGTAGACGGCGAGCACGGCGCTGAGGAGCTCGGCCCTCGCGCCTTCGACGGTGCCCGGCACGGCGAGGATGGCCACCGGCGACCGCGCTGCCCGCCGGATTCCCCCGCCACCGTGCTCGCCGCGTGGCCTCCTCCCCGGTGCCCTGCGGCCGCCGCGCTCGCCCGCGGTGGCCAGCGCGTGAGGCGCAGCGACGCTCGCCAGCCGCGGCGCGCACGCGAGGAGGAGCCAAGCTTGCCCGCTCGCGAGGCGGAGAACTTCGTGGGTCTCGACGCGCTCATCGTCGCCCTCTCGTCGCACGACAAGAGGTGGTTGGGGCGGTTGCGGGGGCGTGTCAGCACGGGCGCAGCGCGCTGTGGAGGGCGGCGGCGCCGTGGAGCCCGAGCCGGGAAGCTAACGTGGAAAATGATTTAATGTCTTTGGAAGGGTCTTTTCGTAAAAAAGACTATACGTAAATATAGTTTTAGTATTTAGTTAAAATACTCTGAGATTACTTAATTGTAGTTTGAGTATCCAGAAATTATGTTTTTAAGTTGAAATACTGTTACACGCTAAATAGCTTAGTTACCGACGGACAATTTACTCTTTCTATTATTAGGCCGATAGATGGGCCACATCGATCAGGCACATCGATTCCAGAGACGGCGGCGGCGGCGGCGAGGACTCCAGTTCTAGAGCCTTCCGAGTTCTCCCTTCACCCTTCACAGCCAACTCGACCGCTCAGCGCTCGCAGAGAATCGAACCATGGAAGGAAGGGGCGGGCCCGTCTACCGCGGCAGCACCACCGCCCTCGCCGCCACCAACCCTGCTCCTACTGCTACTGCTGCTGCTGCTGCGGTATTCCTCTTTCTTGCCTTCTCTTCTCTAGCCCCAATCTCCACGCCGTGAGCTTGTTGCCTCCTCCCTCGCAACGGGTTTGGATTCCCAACGGGTTTTCTGGAATCTACTAGGTCTTTGTGCTCTCTGTCTGGTTTTTAGATTAGAAATATCGCTGCGTGCCTGTATTCCTAGGGGGAATCTCTTGCTGCGATGTTGTATGATCTGCACCGTTGCTTATTCCACCCCTCTAGCTCTAGGGGATTTAAGAAACAGTGGATCGAGAGATGAGCGGTTTATGTTAATATTAACTTCAAAAGGGGCACTATGCTTTGTCGGAGTGAAATTTCGGTTCTGGTTTCTTTTATCCTTCCATTTGTAAAATTGTTTATAACACTTATGTGAGAGAGAAGATTAAGCTTATATATCCTGTGTAGCCTTTTTTTTTTTTGGTATCTGTAGGATTTTTTGCTGGGCTGGGTGAATTTCTAAGCACGCAACTGCCTACTACTGCATCGAATAATTTCAGCTGATGAGTCTGTCTTTTAGTTCACTGACCAAAAACTGATTTTGCTAGCGAGCAGAACGGGGCACAGAAAGGGGATAGGGAGGCTGTTATCGATGCTGAGATAGCGAGGGTTAACAACCTGCCAGCTCATAGTTCATACGCCATACACCGCATGAAGGTGCTAAACAAACTTCGCCATCTGATGTCTATCAAGGTGAGCCTTTTCTTTTAACAACTCTATGCTGCTAGTATGTGCCATTGTCCTATGAAATCTGTTCATTCATCAGTATAGCACAACCTGCTGTTTCGTTTATCCTAGTTTTCCAAGATTTGACTGTTGGTAAAATGCAGTAAATATGCTCCATAACAATCAAATGATGAGCATCAACATTACATTTACATATGTGTATTTGTAGAACTGGAAGCATCTTTCTGTTTTGTTTCTCATGAAGTCATGATTACAGATAATAATATAAACATGAAGTCTATGATCACAAAAGAGCTAAGCCCCAGGAACAAATTACAGACCTCAAGAGGTTTCAACCGTCCTACAAATGAAAATGTCTCATGCCCAGTAGGCAGCAGTGGTTGTTGAAATTTACTATAGTTGTGCTGTTCATGTTCTTTCATGGTGATACGTCTTGATATTAGACACTCGGCCTATATATACTACAAATATATAAAGAAGACCCATTGGATGTAACAAGGGAATGACCAATGTTGAACAATTGTATTTCTGATAGTCAAATGGCAAACTTATTTAAAAGTGCAAGCGTGGGAGGCTTGGGTCGGAGTGTTTCACAATCAAAATATACCAGCTAAACCAGTTGTGGATGGAGGCAACTGAAAGCCTCATGTAATTTCTATATTCTAACTATTTCTTAAACCAGTTGTGGATAGAGGCAACTGAAAGCCTCATGTAATTTTTATATTCTACCTAGCTCTTTCCTGTCTAGACTGCAAAATAGCACATCCAACATATTAATAGATAAATTGTGATGTTTTGATCACCTAGTTTGAGCATGGCCATACATCAGGTTTTTGTGATTGTGGCTTGTGTGCTGTCTATACGCAACGAATATTGCATCTACTGTTTAGCCATAGTGGTGGAAATATGGTTGATGTATCATGGCAACAAGTGTGATAAATGTATTCCATACTGTTTAGCCATAGTTTGAGCATTGACTAAATGTATTCCATGAGTACCGATCTTGTATTACGGTAAAAAGATTTAGTACTAACTCATCAAATTCTAGTACATATAGCTTTGTAGTTTTACAGTGATAAATGTTGGAAGGAAAAAAAAAACAGTTTGCCCTATTAGCACACATGAATCTTTTGAGTATTATTATTGCACTCTTTAGGATTTACCTTTGACAAGATCAGATTTTTTAAACCTTCTTTGGCTTGTTTCCTTAAACCCAAAATTGCTAAAGCCACTTCCATGTTTCCATTGTTATTCAGCAAAACTTATGATAGTAATAAACTTATAATAGAAAATTTGAATTTATACAGAACAACTAGGATGCTAAATGTCTAACCAAAGAATAGCATAAAATCTGTTTATCTAATCCTGGTGATGAGAAAGTTTTGTCCCTGTTTTTTGATTGTTTATTATCAAGTTTGTTTGACAATTCTCTTACTTATATTCTCCAATGCAGAGGACTACATCTCAAGATGAGGAGCTTGAACTTCTGTTTGCAAGCCTTTCAATCTAAATGTATCCTTGATAAGCCAGTATTTTAACCCTGCTAGGTAACTTGAATTTTGATAATGCGTCTTTTTCATCCCTACAGTTCTAAATGTACGGAGCCTTTTGGTTCATTGCAGACCGGGTTACTTCACATTTTTTATATGTCTTTTTTTATCGTTTCATTCGGTCCAAAATTATTATCCTAGTATATTTACTTGCTGGTGATTATATTTGTGTGCAGGGGAACCCAGTGTTCTGACATCTCTACTATTCTGTCGTTAGTTCCCATATCGTGCTTGTTTTGAAGTGCTAGGAGATCCCGTTACTTCTGTATCATAGCTGTTGGCAAACTTTGTGTGAGAATCAGTCATGGTGAGGATGTTGCGTGCTCTGCTCCCCTGGACCTGGATGATGTGGAATGGTGAAAAAACTAGTATTGTATGTATGCGAATGGACCATTGTAACCATAAGTGAACTTGCTGGACCGTGCGCAGCCAATGCGAGCGCCGTGCCGCAGCTCCAGCTCCCACCGCAAGCTCGTCCATCTGTAGCATGATGTCTGCTACACCTATACACATGTGCTCTTTTTTGGTTACAAAAACTTTGTGCTAACCCTGTATTGCTTGTAATCTCCCAAAAACTTTGTGCTAATCATGTATTGCTTGTAATCTCTGCCTTTTTGCTTTGATTTTGTCTAGCCACACTTAGCGTTTTCTTTTTGGCTCTGGCGGCTGCCCTGTATGTCTCGCTGACCACGCACATATGTAATGGACGCCATCTCGAGCAAACAAAAAGAAAAAAGAATGGAGACCTATTTTAGAGAGGCTGTTGCGGAGCTCTAGCTTTTTGAAGAGTTATCTATTTTAGAAACTCTCTAAATTCTTTTTTTTTTAGATTCATTTTACGAAGTCTCTTGGAGATGCTCTAAGAGCTCTATGGTTATTTAAACCCCATTTTCAAATAACTAGGTCCTCTTTGGCCGCCCTGCCTTCTCTGATTTCTTAGGAAAGACTTGCTAAATATTATTAGTTAATGAAATAACTCTACGAGAGAGAGAGAGAGAGAGAGAGAATGAGAGCACCGACTTGACTTCTCTGGCTTGTTATCATATGATGACACCCCCCCCCCCCCCCACCCCCCAAAAAAAAATACAAAATTAAAATTAGGTATATATGATGAGCTTTATGTTAGATAGGAGTAACAGTTAGTTTTAAGGGGCTAGGGAGTAAGCAAGACACTAGCTGACATAGTAGTATTAGCTACCTATGAATCTGAAATTCTGAACAAAGTCCTCAGCTAGTTTTTAGCAACCAACTATTAACCACGTGGGGATCAAACAGGCTACTATCTATCCTTAATATACTGAATTTTGGTTACATTTAGATTAAAAAAACTGAAGACACACGTTTAAACAAATTTACAGCTATACATCTAGCATCCACTACTCCTGGCTATATATCTGGCGGCGCGGCTTCGAGTTCTAGTGAGCTAGGCGCAGTAGTTGGCTGCTCCACGCACCCGTGTGCCCGCTTGTCCCTGCGCAAAGCTAGCGAGGAAAGAGGAAGCAAGCGTGGGGGAGAGGACAAGGGACTTTTTGGGTTTCAGCGTTGCCGTGCCCGGCCAAAAATTTTGGCGATCAAATCGGCCGTCCCTTTTTGGCCGCACATGGAGAAGAGATCCAAGACGGGACGGTGCTGGAAGTGGAATCTGTGCGGTGCGGTCAAACGAGGATGCATGAAGCCTGTAAGGGCGTCGGCAGCGGTGCTATCGATTTCGATAGCTAGGAGAGGACCGAAGCTAGCATGAATCCATGTGCCGTTGTCAGTCAATATTAAATTTCTCTCTCTCTCGAACGTTTTGATTGGCTGTCCCAGCGACCTATCATGTATTGGGTTGAACCGGCTCCGCACTAGCGCATACCAGTAAAGAGACGGTAAAAAAAAAAAAAGGCTCCGCACTGCGCCGAAACAATCGCTAGCGTTTCACTTTTTTCTCGTTTTCTGCATGCCACGTCAGTCCGAGCCTCGTGCCGAGCCTACTCAGCTGGCTATTTCGCCGGCTGTTGGGGACGCCCTAAGTATAAGCTAGCACGCCACGTGGAGCCCCTTGGGAGTTGGAGGGGATCGATCGAGCTGCTGTCCCATTATTCCCATCGATCGATGAGTTGATGACGAGGACTTGGATCGGATTATAGAATCCCAAAATCGGATAAAAAACCTGTCAGCATCCAAACAGGTGAGGCGTCGGATTCTCGTAATCTGAGGATCCATCGGAGACCAGATAATATCTTCATTATCATTTTTTTTGTATTTTGGGTCAGAATTAGTTTTGTATACACTATATGCTGTATATATAGGCCGCAAAAGTCGCACCTTCATATATTGAACGACATACAGGAGCTTGCCTATCAGTACGCCAAGGAAGGGGCGTGCCTTGCGCTGGTGGCGCGGAGGGAGCAGGCGCTCAAGGCCGTGGCCGCCGCCGCCCTGGAGCGCGGCGCGCCGGACGTCCTCGTCTTGCCGGCCGATGTCTCCGACCCCGAGCAGTCGAGGCGCGCCGTCGAGGAGACCGTCGCTCACTTCGGCAAACGTTTGCACCACTGTCCTCTGCTCCTGATGAATCGATATACATACACATACATGCAATCCAAATTTCCACAGCCGTTTCATCTGTTGTCGCCTTCATCAGTGAACCATCTGGTTGCCAACGCCGGCATCTGGTCCAGCTGCTCCTTCGATCAAGTCACCAACATAACAGCCTTCACCAAGCTGATGGTAAACCAATTCACCAATTGCAGCAGCTAGACCATGCTATTAATCGTTAATTATGTGTACGCGTGCCTGCCAGGATGTGAATTTCTAGGGCTCTGTGTATCCAACCTACCATGCCCTGCCACACCTCAAGGCCAGCAAAGGGAAGCTCATCGTGTGCTGCTCAGCAGCAGGCACCGTGGCCACGTCCAGGATGGCATTCTACAACGTAAGCAAAAGAATGAAACTGATTCTAATTGTTGATTGATCTCCGGTCTGCCATATGCCCATATGTACGGACATGTTCGTGTCATCTTTTGCTAATTTAATTTCCTGGCTCTGCCGTATCATCGTCGACAGGTCAGCAAAGCCGCACAGCTCAGGTTCTATGAGACGCTGAGGACCGAGGTGGGCTCGGAGGTCGGTATCATCATTCTTACGCCTGGCTACGTCGAGTCCGAGATAACCAAGGGCAAAGGGATCCAGAAAACCGGCGAGGTCGCCGTCGACGAGGACGCCAGAGATGTACTGCAACAAAGCCCACTCTCTCTCTCTCTCTCTCTCTCTGAATTTTTGGTGCTGCTCAGGCACCTCGCTCAAGGATTATTACTGCATCTTTTTACAGGCGCAGATCGGGGTGTTCCCGGTGGGGCGAGTGGAGGCGCTGTGCGAGGTGGCGCTGGACGGCATCCGGAATGGCGACTGGTACGTCACGTGGCCGTCCATGTACCGGCCGCTGCAGCTCATCGCCTGCCTCGCCCCTGAGGTCCTGGACTGGATGTCCAAGGCCATGTACAAGGAGGCCACGACCGCCCAGGGGGAGCCGGCGGACGCTCGGGCAGAGGATCCTTGAGGCCACCGGAGGCAGAAGGCTGTTCCCGCCGGCCCTTCTGAAACCGCGGATCAAGACGGATTAGTACTAGCAGGACAGGAACGAACGTGCAGACGCAGATAATGCAGCATCAACCAACAGTGGCTCTCTCTCGGCCACAAATTACATTCGGGGTTTCTATCACAGTTTGTGATCCATTCAAAAGTGATGATGTGTCCCATGCCAAAACGTGATGAAACATTTATAGATGTTTGTTACTCCCTTCATCCCATATTACAAGTCATTAATTTTTGTTAGAGAATAAAAGCATCTCACGTTTGACCCTTTTATGATACTATATAAAAAAAGTATTATTAAATTCTTCCTTAAATATATTTCAATAATATACTTATTTAATGTCATAAATATTTATAATTATTTCTAATAATTTTGATTAAATTTAAGATGTTTTAACTCTGTTTAAAAGTTAGATAACTTATAATTTTGAATAGAGGGAGTATTTCTTACAATCAAATACTAAACCAAAGCCAATATGTGCCCATCCACTTTGATTTATATATATATTTGCATAATTGTGGACTCTACACAATTTCTTGGCTAATGTGTCTAGTAATTTGATTTCGAAGGGTTGGCACCTTTAAACTATAAGTTCTTTGTTGGTTCGTTGTCTAAAATCGTGTGGACTCCCTAGCGACTAGCATAGAGGAGTTAACACACAGTGCAGTGCAAGATCTTCACTTTCCGTCATTTATAGCCTAGCTTGTCCTTTATGCCACAGGGGACAACAGATGGTCAGCTATTGCTAAGTGGACTGCTCTAGAGACACCTCTAATTCATCCTTGTACCATAAACTACAACTATAAAGTATTCAATTAATTATAGTAAAATATAGATCTAAAACTACAACAAAAACTTTATACTAAAGCATACCATAGTACTATATATTCATGGTGTATAGATCTACATGTATAGAGTCCAATAAAACTGTATTTTAATTTACTATAACTTTTTAAAATATTCATCCAAACTATAAAAAAAAAAGACAAACCCGCCTTCAAAACAACTTATAGTCGAGGAGGTAATATGAGCGGTTTCAAAAGTGGAGGGAAGTGTTTTTTTTGCTCGGTTTTGGAGTTTAGGGAGGAAAAAAGTGATTTTCATAAAAATTGAGGAATGCAATGTCGTTTTTTTTTTTTGAAAAGTGGACTTTTCCCATGAGATACAGGCCGGTTTGAAGGAACAATCCAACATGATGAATGATATTCAGATAAGAATGGACTTAGTTTTCTTTTTTTTTAAAAAGAAAAACAAAAGATATGGAATGCACTCGTTTCGGTCCGAGACGGCCCAGCTCAGCCCGGCCCATCTAAATTCCGCAGACCCTAGAAACTTGCAGCCGCGTCTGGGACCATCGCCGAGGACCCAAAGCGAGAGACAACCACTGCGTCAACCAATCCATCGCCATGGCGTCTCGTCTCGTTGCGGCGGCGGCGGCGGCGGCCTCCTCCTCCTCAGCATCCCCCCTCGTCCGCCTAATCTCTCGCCGCGGCCTTGCCGGTGCCGCAGGTACGTACCCCTTCCCTACCCTTTCTCCCAGATCTTCGGATCGCGTGCGTAGGTCGTTCGGATCCGCTCGTTGATTCCGACCATTCCTGGATCTGTATCGCCAGGTTCTTGCCTGCGATTTAGTTTTGCATTCGCTGTGTTCATGATGGGATATACGTAGCCTAGTCCCGATGCGGTCGGATTGGGCGTTCGCACGACGCACATAAGGATATTGGGTTGTTTCCGTGGCGTAATATCGTTGTGATTGCTAGCTTACCCTGCTGAATGCTGATGGATTCGTTTGCTTTGTTTGCCAGACGCCCATGGACCTGCGAAGGTGCCCCTGTGGCAAGATCCGTTGAGCCCGAGCAAGTGGAAGGAAGAGCACGTGAGTTTACCTTTGAATCTCTTGTTTAAATAAGTCATTGAAGCTAATGGCATTGAGGTCGTGATGATCATCATGCTAGGATTAGGCATACAACTTGTGAAAGGGGTATATTGATTTTTTTTATGGGAGTCAGGTCACTGAGCTCTTGAATTCATTTGGGTGTATAAGTGAAACGGTAGAATGCCTTCTGTGTGGAAACTACACGACTAGTG
>CM041629.1:51493813-51526930 GCA_023333625.1 Bothriochloa decipiens
TGGCTAAGCAGGTAGCATCTGATATTGGAAATGGCTTACAAGGTATGTCCAATGGTTAGGCTTCCTAAAAATCTCTTCAACTATTTTGATCTTCCTCAACGAATTATGTATTTTTGCAGTCCCAGTCTTCCAGTATGCAGCAGTCCACCCAGCAGGAAAGTCTGTGGGTGCAATACGGCGTGAGCTTGGCTACTACCGGCCAAACTACAAGGGCAATCAGTGGTTAGGTAGCATGCTCCCTGATGTTCTGCCTGTTAAGCCTGATGTTGGTCCAACTCATGTCTCACATAAGAGAGGTGCCACAACAGTTGGCGTTACATCTTGGATTGAGAACTACAATGTCCCGGTACTGTCTAAGGACGTTGCAACTGTGAGGAGGATTACCCGCAGTGTGAGTGGACGGGGTGGAGGGCTTCCAACGGTGCAAGCTCTTGCACTCTTACATGGAGATGATTGCACAGAGATTGCATGCTTGTTGGATCCAGATCATGTCAGTGCCTATCAAGTTCAGACCGTGGTGGAACAGATTGCGCGAGACCAGGGACTTGAAGTTGAGCAGGGGTACTACACTGACATTACCAAGGATGCAGTGCTCGATAAGTATTTGAAGATTACTTGCACAGACAATTGATAAGCCTGTATAGAATTTATGCAGCTGACATGTTTGTAACCATCAATGTCTGTAATGCATCCATTACTGTTTAGTTGTCATCTCAACCTAATGAAAAACCAATTCTGTTTGATACTTTGTGCACAAAATTTCAATAAATTGAGTAGTAGAAACAATACAGATTACCAAATCAAACTACAGGAAGCTGTTACTTTCGTATACTATAAGCAAGACCAAGCAATTCAAGATGAACTCTTCCCCTTTTTAAATTAATGAAAAATGATCCATCACTGTGGGGACCTCCCCCACAGTCTTTTTCGTTCAAAAAAAAAATCTCAATTTATTGATATCCTCCTATTAACTGATAAGGACAAATAGATATAGATTGTACTTACTATGCTAGTTAGTAGCACAATAAAGACAAATGGATATAGATTGTTGGAATTGATGACGCTCCACACACAGTACTGAGATGAGAACTTTGTAAAATGGAAACAAGGTATTCATTTCCATGCATTTGTAGGTATCCAA
Organism: Bothriochloa decipiens; assembly: GCA_023333625.1. Classification (NCBI taxonomy): domain Eukaryota; kingdom Viridiplantae; phylum Streptophyta; class Magnoliopsida; order Poales; family Poaceae; genus Bothriochloa; species Bothriochloa decipiens. The sequence continues at coordinate 51,494,955 of CM041629.1, forward strand.
ATAAAACATATTATATTGCTCTATTCTATGACACTGGCTTCAACTTTTATGCCTCATTGTGTAAGAGGAAAAGGTTCTGAAGATGATGCAAGAGATTAGATGGATGCTGATGCTCAACAGGCAATAACATAATGCCATGTCCTTCTAAACAGTATTTCAGTGGTGGCATGCTGCTTCAGATATCAAGATAAACCAATTGTTAAGTCACTGCCTTGCTTCGCAATAAAGGGAGGGCCTGATGATGACTCAAAACTGATAAGCACATGCTGGATCCTTACATGGCCTTGGGACCTTGCTAACTTGACTCGCAAAAAACAAGTAACAAGGTGCCAAAAGGGTTTCTTGCGAGTACCTCTCATGATGCATATCCAGATTCCCGCTAAGCTCCCCCCTTGCACAATCACTGAGCAAGTGCACACTCATTGAGGAATGAAGAACCACAAGCACACAGAGCAAGAGGGGGAGCAAAGGGAGATGAGGAAGAGGACGAAACCATGGAGCCCAATCACTCAAACAAGGTACCCTCTGGTACAGTGATACCTAATCCCCTTTTTTCAAGATGATTTCAAGCTAAAGGTATGGGTAGAAAAAATGATACAGCTTTTAAAGCCCACCTTGACTTCTGATCCTAGACCTACCTCAAGAAAATCTGCTAATACTCTCCTGGTCACAAATTTCCTGTTGCTGCATTATCATCTTCAAACGCAATCCAAATTATTTTGGCTGATGCATCATTCTATTTCTTCCTGCAATAACACCTAAAGTTCAGTACAGGATCACCAAAACAGAGTAATTTATCTTTAGCTCACATACATCAGCTCTGTAGAAACATTGAATCAAAACTGAAGGATCAGTTGTGGCGAGCAAGAATGCCTAAGAAATCAAAAAGAGTAACAGATGAGTGGCTCAAAGTTCTAGACTCGATGCTCTCAACCTCCAATCCTATGTAACCGATGCTATATGTTTCTACCGGCAAACCCCAAACGACACCCCTGTAATCATGTATAAAAAGCTTTAATCAATAAAATCAGGTGGGGAGCTCATCCCCCCGTTGAAGGAGCTAACGTTCTTGTCTGGCCAAGTAATCAAACACTGATATCACAAGGAAGTCTGGTTCTCAAGAAGCTGCCCTTGATAGGGGCAGAAAATTAGTAACCTTCTACCACTTCACTGCAACTAATTACTTATAAATATGTTTTTTCGTACTAAACTGACTTTGATTGCACAATTTTGTCAATTTTTTCTTTCCTTTTCTTTATTTCTATTTTGTTTTTCAGAGGCTGCCATTTGCGATTAGTTTATGCCACAGACTGTGTTCCCTGATTGTATCACTTCCCTATTAACTGGTCCCATAGATACCTACAAAACCTTAAATATGCTAACCTGAGTTTCCTCAAAATATATGTGGAACACCCAAAAGTGTTTGAAGATTTACAACATTGAGTGCTATACACTTGTCTCCTATGTCATGCCATGGACGACAGCTAGCTGGTCAAGTGATATATAGCCCAATCAGGAAGGTGTTGTTAGCAATGATGGAGGCTGCATTTTCAACCAAAAACCTCGAATTGCACTCAGGAGCACACCCTAGAATGGGTGTCAATGATGATCTATCCTTGCACTCCTTGGGTCAGCCACAATGGATGATGCTATTTGGCTTGCGAAGCTTGTGGCCTCTGACATTGGCAATGATTTACAGGGTATGCCAAATGCTTCTAGAAACATCAGCTACACGCCTACACCTACACACTATTTTGATCTTTCCCTCTCAGTTTGTATGCTGTCCCAGTGTTCCTGTACACAGAAGCCTACAGGAAATTCTATTGGTACCATACACCATGAGCTTGGCTACAAACGACCAAAGCACATGGCAAATCAGTGGTCAGGTAGCATGATCCCTGATGTTCTGCTAATTACGCCTGATGAGGGCTCAACTCAACTTTCTCATAGAAGAGGTGACATGCTAATGATGTCACAACTGTGAGGGGGATTACCTTATTACTTATGTTGCAGTTTAGGTGTACTGCTGTAACCTGGATCGAGGTGACATGCTAATCATGCATTGAGGTGTACTGCTGTAATCTGGAGGAGATATTTTTTTTGCGAGCAGGCATATATGCATGATCATGCTAATCATGCATGGAGGAGATCCAGGTTACAGCAGTGCACCTCAATGCATGACCGGAGCATTTCACACTTGTGCACCTCAAGCAAGAAGACTAATCAGAGAAGAAAACAAATGCATCATCAGTTACATTCTGGAGAATGTACCTTTGTTCATTGACAATGGTGGAGAGATTCATGCCGCAACATCTTCCTCTTTCCCAAATGTTGAAGGACCCAGCCTAAGGAAACAAAGAAACTTCCAATTACATACAGGAGGAGGATAATTAGCGACTGTCAGGATACATCAACCTCACCGTCACCAATGATCACCCGCCACACAAGACACAAACAAACCGCACTTTTGACATGTTGGAATTGTTGCTTGTGCCTCGTCATTTCTTTGAGCAGCTCAAGTACCTTGGCGCAGCCTGACGAGTAAGTTGCAGGGGACGGCGCTCCTCCACGGCATTCTGTCCGTCGGACACCCGCCGCGCGAGGCCTGATTCCCGCCACGACGCCCTCGCCTCCCGGCGCAGGAAGCCGCCCGCAAGTGTCGCAGAGAGAGAGAGAGAGAGAGAGAGAGAGAAGAGAGGGAGAGGGAGAGGGAGAGGGAGAGAGAGAGAGAGAGAGGGAGAGGGAGAGGGAGGGAGAGAGAGAGCCGCACAACGTTCGGACGTCGCCACGTCGGGAAGGAGTCCTTGCGCGGCGGACATGGTGGATAGTGCGGATGCAGATGCGGCGGGTGGCAGCTTGGTGCGGGGGTTGAGTTCCGGTGGCCGGTCCCGGTGGGGGATAGCGTCGAGCAGGGCGCGGGTGCCGGAAGAAGAGAGGCCGAGAGGGTTGATTATGGGGCCTAAGCCCACGGGGGATATTGGATGACCGATTATGGGCTTAGGCCCAATAACGTTCATGTGCAAGAATCCTGCACGCCCAACTCCATTACCAAATAATTCAAAAAAAACTCAATTTCCAAATTGTAAGCCTCATTTAGGTTTTCTGTTTTTTTTTGAGGTAGGTATGTATAATTTTTCTATCTAAGCATTAAGATATATACTATACTATGTCTAGATATGTATCAAACCTAGGAGTACGCATCTAGAAAAGGTATAAATAAAATAACTTACAATTCGAGTGGAGGAGGTATATTAATTGTCAAAAACTAGCAGAGGCCACGATACAAGACAAAAACTGTTTGTACAACTCAAAAGCTTGCTACTTCACTACTTGCCTACTACTTGTGGTACAACAGCGGCCGGAACATCTGGAAGGACGACTTGTGCGATGCCAACATAAGCAGGAGCGCCAGGACCGCCGCGACAACCGGCCACGGCAACGTGCCGCAGCTGCCGCGGTCCGTGTCCGACGGCACGCCACCTTCAGACTGGCCCCGCCACCACCAGAACACGGCCGGCAGGACGAGCCTAACGTCCGCGTCAGAGCCTAACGGCACCCAGAGCCCGGCCTGCGCGCGCCTGCGCAGCTGCTCCTCGTCCTCGTCGATCTGCCATGTCAGGTAGAGGAAGAAGGCAACGATGCTCGAGAGTGCAAGCACAGGCACCAAAGCTTTTGGCCTCATCAGTAATTTCTGCAGTACCATGCTGAGTTTTGGAGGCACTCGTATCCACCGTGGACAGCAATCTGGGTGAGGAAGGCCATGTGTGCTAACCAATCTGAGGCCAGCAACGACTGTGGATGGCAAGCCATAGGAAAAACTTGCATCGTGGTGGAACTCGTGATCGCCACTGTTGTTTCCATGGCTCAAAGCCAACTGGAACGATGAAGTTTCATAAGTGGACTTTGTGGAGAGCTTTCTTCCAGAAGCCGAGTGCTTCCAAATGTGGCCTCCCACAGCTGTAGGTATTCAATTAGCATTTCAACAGATAAACATCCTTATATATCCCTGATCCAACTTTAGTATTCTAGGGCTTGAACAGCAGCTCTCTGATTGAGTTCCCTCCTCACAACCATAACAACAAAGGCAGGCGCTAGCTCTATGAGGGAGTGACCATGGAGCCAATAATCAGTCCAAAACAGTGTGTTACGATAATTGAGAAGCGAACAATGCTGAAGTGTTGGCATGAATTGAGAAGCGAACTGCAGTCCAACTCAAGGTCAACCAGGTTGTATTTTTTGGAGCCACAACCAGCACATCCAAAGACCCCATTGAAGATTTACAAGATTATGAATACCAACTCTCTGAGCTCGCTTGGCATACATACTTTTTCCCCCAGGCAACAAATCTTGTCAATAGCCAGAATAGCCACATAGGGACACCAATTGCGATCAATGGGCAGATAGGGAAGGTGGTTGGGAGAACCTGAACCAACAGACTGCTCATATAGTCATACTTGCAATGTATGTTCATTCTGTTATACCCATCACCTCTTTTCTAAATCTCATTTACACCTTGTTAAATGTTGCACTTACATTTGTTCAAATGAAAGTCTAGACTACATGATACTTAAAAAGCGTTCTGCTGAAGATTGTATGAAGGTCCTCACAATATCATTACAGGTTTAGCTGCCTTGTTCACAAATATATACTCGGACCTTACTGATTTGTGTATGGTTCTTTCGGTTTCCATGAGGACATTGCATGCATTATCCTCCCCTTCCATCCTTGTAGCAGCCCTCTGCTATCTTCGTCGATGACGAAGTCTTCATGATAATGCTTGTTTTTTTCATCTATTGATCTCTTCAGGATTGCTTTATTAACAGGAAGTTGCTTGAACCCAGCCTTGAGACATCTCACTTGCCACTGTAAGTCTCTGGCCTCTCAATCCTTTCTGCACCCTCACATGCTACAACGTTAAGTGCACTTGCTCCGAACATATCCCTTTCTATCTGCATCCTATCTTCGTCACTCACTCACTCTGGAGAGCAGTTGCATCGAGCATGTCAAACAGCGCAGAGTAATGGAACAAAACCTCTCTGAATTGTGGCAGGAAGAATGGGGAGCTGTACATCCCATTCGCAATGCCAAGAATGAGAACCTATGGGTTGATCCTCTTCATGGTACGCAGTACCCTTGCACTATCTATGTCTTCTGTCTCATCACCAAGATATTTTGTTTGGTACATGCAGTTGACTATAAGCACCTCTATCATTGTCAATATTGAGATTCTCAGTGCAGATATCTTCCCATTGTGAGGCAATCCCTTGGTACTCAAAAGGCACATTGAACATTTCTGCATACTCAGCCACGCGTTTTCCTGTTGCCTCAATTATTGCATGGGGGCGAAAACCTGGCTGAGGTACATCTATTCCTGTGATATGAAGCTTTGGGGGGCCACCTTCTTGCTTCGCAAAGCGCTGGATAAATGATGGCCACTGAAAGCCAGGTGTGATGCCAAAATCAATGATATGCACCTTTGGTCGTCCGTTCAATAGATCAGCAATTGTTTGGTTGGAGAAGTAGTACGCTACCCTAGTGAAAGGGCACACTGCACTGAAAAGGCGGTAGGCCTTTAACATGTCTGTGGCCCTTGTTCGTTTCTCATGAGTTTCTGATAAATTTGACTCCCTGTCCCGGCTAAGCGTGCCTCAAGACCATTTGCGAAGTAAAGTGCCAGCCTCTGAGAGCCATCTCCATATGGTGAAGCGTGATGCCTTATCTTCTTCAGTAGCTCACTGGCAAATGGAAGGTTCTTTATTACTATTGCTTGTGCACACTGCATGAGATGACCCTAAGGTCAATCCCCTCCTCTTTCTTCTTACCTCGTGACTTCATCTGCCCTTGGCCAGATTCTTTTCTCCGAACATTGTGTGAACTGTTGTTTGCTTCTTTTGCCTTAATTTCTCCAGGATGAGCAGCATCACAATGGAACTGCCAATCACAGAGCAGAACACTGTCAAACAGTTCATCCCGGGTTGTTTCACTAACCGAGATGGCCAAATGCTTACTATTCCTTCCTTCCAAAAACTCCAAGTCCACATGTGGATGACTCTGTATTTTGCTTGCCCTTTTGTCCAATTGTTGCCTTTATCATTTGATTGGAATCAGGAAGGCCCTTACTGTCCAGATCAACCAATTTAACAATACTGGGGACAAACTTATTTGCTTCCTTAGCAGCTCTCTCAAATTGCGAAGACAAATGGCCACATTCAGAAGCCCAGTCATTGGCTACCAGGTGCATATTTTGTGGCCCAAAAATACCAGTGAGAAAACTACCACTACATGCCTGTTCATTATAATTATCTTGGGGACAATCTACTTGGGTATCTCTACTGATCATTGTCTCCTTAGGTGAAGATGGATATGCTTGTCCAAGAATATCATAAAATGGCTTCTCCATGGCCTGAAGCGCATCATGTCGTTGGTATATGCTGGCCTTCTCATCACTCATCAGTGCCCTCCATTAACAGTCGGTTTATGTAGTCGAGAGTTGTACTTGAGTTTATTTCGCAATACTCAGGACTTTCCATAGTGCTAGAGCTCCACTAGATCTAGCTGTTCTTGAAAAGTTTATGATCTACAAAACATAGACCCCACCTTTCACTTTTGTTCCTTGGCCATGTGTTGAGGGGTTGCCTTCCAAAACATGGTTGCCGAAAATGTATTATCTCAAATAAGATGTCCTGTTTATTAGCTGCAGAGAGAAAAAGGATAAAAGTGGTCAGCATGCTGCTAGTTCTTCTGTTAACAGAACAGTGAAAGTCCTGCTCACTTTGTGCCTCACAGGTCACAGCTTTTGTCCTCTTCTACTCAAATTTGTGTCGTCCCTACTTCTAATATGCAATGCCATGTGTTTTTTATTTGTGCCACTTAAGAAGTTGATTATTTTTTCTCAAACATGCAAGAGAGCTGTTCATCATTTTTTTCGTTAAGAGAGGGAGAGAAATAGTACAAGGGAGAAGAACCTACCTCCCCAAGGGGAAAAAACTAGACCAGAGCAACTAGCCTTTGACAACTGATAAGGCCTGTGATTATGGGACACAAGGCCAAAGAAACTAGTCTAGTACAGTCAAAGTGACAAAGAGAACCAACAAGAACTTAGCAAAAATCAAACCACAATAAGTGACCCAGCTAAAAACTATAAATATGGTTATCGTGAAATTATTTTTGAGCAACAATCCCAGAAGTAATCCCAAAGTTCACTGGCAGCTGGCAGCTACATGTAGTTTGCAAGACCAACTAATCAGCAAAAAGAAAACTTATCTTTTGCATGAAACATACAATAATTCTTCTAAAAGTTTTAGTGACCTTGTTTTATCAGCATAATGTAGCGCTTGTAATTTTAAAGTCATAGCTTTGGCAATCATAAGCTTGGAACTCTGGAAAAGCATCTCCTGTTGAGAAATGAGAATAAATGTTGATGTGCCCAAATTTAGGGGATGAAATTTGAAGTTGCATGGGAATATAAATTTCAAACAGACTGTACTTGAAAAAGATGCAATTATAAATAGCACTTCTGCTTAGTCGATTGATGTGAATAGCAGAAAATTACCAAATGACGAACCTGATTAGCTTTCTTCAATCTCTCTTAGCCCTAGTGGATGGTGAAGGAAGGTTAAAACATGGAGAGTATTGGTTGTTGTCTGGTGCTTAAGAAAGAGGCTGGGATGTCTTGTTGTGATGCTGATGATCTTTCCTTAGTGATGCAATTAAAAAAATTATTCGGTGCTGCTTTTGGACTTTACTTCTTGTCATCTTTTTCTTAACATGTTTCTGTGGATGGGTTACATTTCTTGTAAGCATCTTCTTGGCTTTCTGATTTAAAGAGTTCCATATGTCTTGTGGGTACATTTCCTCTGTCACAAACTAGGAAACATTGTTATTCAGCCAGAATGGGCTATTTGTTTTTAATCTTTTTGCCCAGATGCCTCGGAACATGAAGGTATAGAAAGCTTTCATAGAAAGCTTCCCCAGACCCCGCACAGAGCGGGAGCTCTCAGCACTGGGTATGCCCTTTTTTATGAATTTAGAACTTCTTTTTGTTGAATTTATGACTACCATAGCTTCAGAACTACTGACTACTCGCTACCAGAACAGCTAGGCCTTAGGCACTGGCCGAGCACCACCAAAAGCAAGTTAATCATGGAAAATCATTTGAAAGACGAGCATGGCAAAAAAAAAAAAAAAAATCCCCATCATGCCTCTAAAATAGTTTTTTATTCATACTTTCAACAATCCTCACTGAATTCGCAAACCACTAAAAACTTGTTGGAAATTTGAAAATTTGAATACTATTCTCTTTTTGTTAGAATTATTTCAAATTAATATTGATTATAGATTCTTTTATTTAAAAAGGTTCACGACTGTGCTCTTGTTTCCTTCCAACCCGTAACTTAAAAGTCATTTTAGGATCCACATTAATCAGTGTTTTGTTGACCATCAACATCAGTTTTTTAATGACTTATATAGACTGACAAAAAAACTACTGATTCTACATATTCATCATGAAGAAAAGATTATATTATGAGTAAACAGACCAGCTCCCCTTGGCTTATTCTCTATGATTCACATTTTCAGTTCACAATCATTTATCTCCTGAACACACACAATGGTTAAACAGAAAGCAAACTAGCATATGTATTTTTTTCCATTGGACAGCCAGCAATAAATGTCAGGAGGTACTCGAATATCTCTAGTCGTAGATTGTTAAGGAATGGCTGAGGAGGATTCTTCTATGGGATGTGTCGATCCAGGCCACTGCAAAGCATGACCCGAGCGTTTGACACCCATGCACCTCAAGGCCCAAGCAAGACGATTATTCGATTAAACAGAGAAGAAAACAAACACATCCACAATTACACTCTGAAGAATGTACCGTTCTTCCCTGAGAATGATGAAGAGATCCATGCCGCAACGTCTTCCTCTTTTCCCCAAATCTACATTCTTCAGAAACTTCCAGAATGCCGCAACGTCGTCTTCCTCTATACCGTTGTCTTTCTCTTTGTTTCCTGCGGAGGATAGTTGGCGATTGTCAGGACGCATCGAGCTTACCCGTCACCAATAGTCAATCGTCACACAAACACGCCGCGTTTTTGACATGTTGGAGTTGTTGTTATTGCACAAACAGGCCCCCATCGTTTTCCTTCTTCCTCGTCCTTTCTCTGAGCAGCTCAAGTACCTTGGCCCAGCCTGACGAGTAAATTGCAGGGGACGGCGCTCCAGCGCGGCATTCTGTCGGTCGAACACCCGCCGCGCGAGGCCTGGTTTCCAACACGACGCACGGAGATGGTGCCGCCCTCGCGCCGACCCGAAGCTGCCCGCCGCGGCGGCCTTGAAGATGACCAGGTACCAACTAAGATCCGGAGCGTTGGCGAGGAGCCCTTGCGCGGCGGACATGGTGGAGAATGCGGTTGCGGATGCGGCGGGTGGCAGGCTGGTGCTGGGGTTGAGTTCCGGTGGCGGTGGGGAATGCCGGGCAGGGCGCGGGCGGCAGCTGCGGGAACCGGGAAGAAGAGACGCCGAGAGGGTGGGAACTGGGAAGCTGGACGTCCCAGACGCCGGAGGCCCATCAATTTCATTCCCGTACGGACCACGGTGGTGAATGTCGGTTGACAAATTATGGGCTTGGGCCCAATGAACTTAAAGGTTCGGCGTGAGTAAGAAGGCCGTGGGCCCAAATCACTGCTAAATACCATGCTTCCTACATTTTCAAATAAAAAGAAGATTTAATTCCACTACACAATTTTATAAAATAATATTGTTTAAATTATATTTATATAAAAATAACTAAATTAAAAAAGGAAAATATGGTTTAATCTTAGAAGAATTATCTTTATAGATTGAAAAAAATATGAAAATAGTTTCAAGATTTTCTAAAATCATGTCCTATCTCATGGTGCCTAAGTTTTTTTTTTCTTTGACAACATCACGGTGCCTAAGTTGGAAGTTGTTAAAGAGTTTTGATGGACTGATTTTATTCACTTATAACTAGTCGATATTGATAGTCCAGACTATGCAAAAACGCTAATAAAATAAAGCATCCTAAGAAACAAAGCAGAGCTAGTTAAAGAAACAGCAGAGCCGATGATACATCAACTGTACAACTCAAAGTTATCTTTTGTATTCGAACTAGTGCTGCTTGTGGTAGAACGGCGGGCGGAACATCTGGAAGGACGACTTGTGCGACGCCAGCACCAGCAGGAGCGCCACCACCGCCGCGACAGCCCACGGCAACGTGCCGCTGCCGCCGCCGCGGTCCGTGTCCGAGTCCGACGCGCCACCTTCAGACTGGCCCCACCACCACCAGGACGCGGCCGGCGGCACGACGAGCCTGCCGTCGGCGTCGAACAGCACGTGGTGTGCGAGCACGGCCAGCGCGAGGAGGCCGAGCAGCAGGAGCACGCAGAGCCCGGCGTGCGTGCGCCTGCGCAGCTGCTCCTGGTACTCGTCGATCTGCCACGTCAGGTAGAGGAAGAAGGCGACGATGGTCGAGAGGGCGAGCACCGGCCCCGGCGGCATGTCCAGCCACCACCACCCTTGCCGGAATCTGAGGTCACCTGGTGTCGCCTCGTCGTCCATGGAGAAATGGAGACGTGTGAGTGTGACTGACTGACTGTAGACAGCCCGTGGATGAGGTGTTAGACTAGAAATCGTTGTCAATCCGTGCTGTGAGCTTTGGCGCGCCTGGTTTTATGGCTAGTGGTGGTGCCTGTAGTTCTGGCTAGATTGGAAGGTTGTAGATGCTTGCCGAAGAGCAGAATGCCCCCACCACACCCCCCCCCCCCCCCCCCCCCCCGCGGGTCCTCTGTTCGTGGGAGGGAGTGGGCACGGGATGGCAGCGGCGCTCTCTGTAGTCTGGATGACTCGGCCGACAAACTTCTAGATGCAATTCCGGCCACATAATCGTCATGAAAAGAATACTAAAATTCCTCGTTACAATAAAGTTTATAATAGAGAAAGGAGAATTTTGATAGTACTAGTAGCACACACGAAAAAAAAAGATGTTACCCCGTCAAAAGAAGTGTCTTTCGCGAAAGAAATTTCATGGCACAAGTCCAAACAATTTGACACAGGTGGAGTTCTTCGACTTACTGTAAAAAAGGAGGGAATTAAAAAAAACCATTTTCATGTATTGTCCCACTCACTCTAAATGACCTCCCACCTTATTCTAAGCGGGAAATCTTGGGCCCCATCGCGAGTCAAAATCTTCCTATATAGCCTGCGATAAGGAGACGGCATTGGAGCGTGGATAGGAGGCCTCGCTATGGACTAGACGTGGAAGAACAATTCTTCCTCTGCGACCAAGACTCATAAATCACTGACCACATCGTCACATCATTCTCCTTCTCTCGGCAAGTTTATGGACCATCCTAGCCATGCTTGGGGCCGACACTTCACATATTGGGGGAGTCTCACTACTCGCATGGTGGGATTTGTGGAGACAGAGTTGACATGGCGATAAGAGGAAGGGGGCGGGCGCCCTATTCGCGCTCGTAGCATGGGAGCTATGGAAGGAAAAGAACGCTATGTTTCCGGAGTTCTTCCTTCGCCAATGGGCAAATACTCTCCACCATCAAGCAAATCGTCGATCAATAGATCGAAACCGGAGCTTGCAAGCTTAGTTGTTTAGTACGTGATTAATCAGTTTAGAAACGAGAGAGTTGGGTAGGCTGTGTGTTTAATGTAATATCATCACCTCCCGCAAGAGCGCTCGGCTCATGCTATAAAAAAATATTTCTTTTTAAATATAAATATACGTAAATATTTTGCATATTCGTGAAAAGAGCACTGTCCCACTCAAAAAGATTATGCAGTTCAGTTCAGTCCCAACCGCAGTGCATCACAGACATATCAATCAGAGCACTAACGAAAAGCAATCAGCAATCGGCACGCATCTTCAACCCATGCCTATGCCTGCTGGTGACCGGAGGACGAAGCAAATCATACGCTTGTTGTGGACGGAGAGACCCCGAGTCCACCCAAGTAGACAGCATCGTCCTGGTTCTAGCGGGAAAGGTGGTGCCAGCTACAACAGTTAGGGCCCGCCTATCCCATACCACATCGGCCCTTTAGCGTATGAGCCGTCGGTGGAATATGGTTGCAAGCTGAAGGCTTGCATGTGGATCTCGTGGAGCAACATGCAGCCAGGCCATAGGTACTACAAATGACGTTAGTCCACGGATCGCCTATCCATGATGCTATTGGTAAAGCTTTCACACATGTTGTCAACTGAGTCACATTTTGAACTCAATCTGAATAAAGCCCTACACAGATCTAGGTAATAGAGCCATATATTAGCCACTTGCATCCTAGCCAAGTACTTACCCTTATTCTCTTCATCGTCAAACCTATCGTGCTTGTGTGTCTTCAATGCATATATGGTTAGAGCCTTCTTAGACTACGTGTTGTCTCTGAAGGCCATACCAAGAGAGAAAACATGAATTCCATGAGAGAAAACAGGAACTGAAGCCTTGCTATCATACCTATTCCCAAGCTCTTCCACCTTATAATATCACCATCACTATCTTCATCACAGGAGTAATAATCACTGGAGTCTGCATAAGGCTAGTTGGTTCTTCCAGATTAGGAACCGCTTGAACCAAATCTTCAACTCTTATTTCTTCAAGTTGACTACCATGAATACTAAAGTTCTTTGCTTTGTTCTTTTCTTGATCTCAGCTGCAAACTTCCTCATTTATAAATCTGCAGAGCCGTCTTCATCTGGGGCTACACATAATGTGAATCTAATGAATCATTGGACCTGCCTATGGTTGCATCCTTCTCATCTTCACCTTTAGATCAAAATTGTTTCTATATTTGTGAATCATGTGGCATATTTAAATTTGTTACCCGTCTTCCATAGAAAATATTTGGAATTTTGTTTTGTAGAAATATGTTTTTAATTTGTGAAGTATGTGTTATATTTCTCTTTGTTATCTACATCCCATAGAAAATATTTGTAAATTGGTTCTGAAGTATTTTGTATTTTTCATATTTGATGTATGTGGATATGCCCCATTTTGCTGAACTCATATGTTAAGCATTTTTTTTGCCAAGTGTTGGCTTTGTATTCATCTTAGAATGAATTTTTAAGGTAGTTCAGTTTTTATCACTTATAATTGGTATGCTTGACTGTTGGTTTCATTGTGTTGTTTAATTTTTTATGTACCTGTGCCACTACTAGTTGCACACTCTAGAATTATAAGTGATTTAATGTGGTTGCCAAATTTGTTCATGTAGTTATTTCTCCATATGAGTGACATATTCTTTGATTTTAGATAGTTTTATTAGTTTTTTTTACATTGTGTTGGTGCTATATTTGCAGTTATAATTCTAGTGAAGTTTATTAGTTTTTACACCGTTTACACCTGCAGTGATTCTAAGAGTAAGCTCATTGCTCTCGGACTATGTGTATTGGTTTCAATCTTGTGCTATTTGCTTGTGTTCCGCTTATTTTATTTCATCTGTATGGTTTCTTCTTCCAGGTTCTAGAAGTAAGGTAGGGAGTTACATGTGGATAGGAGTTATTTCAATTTGTATAGGAGACATTTTTCAACTCTACGTCTCTTGTTTTTCTATTTTTTTAATCTTTTTCTTCTTTTCCAGATTATGTGTGCTTCTTTGATGTTCTTGCTCTTGAGCTAGTGAAGAATTATTATCTGTTTCAGCGTGCATGAGGTTGTTTCTTCATCGATTTGTTATTGTGGTCTCATTCTAGGCCCGCATGATAGTTGGGTTCTGCATGTTTGTTACCCTTTTTATTTTATGTGTTCTGGAGCTGAGACGTGAACAGACAAACCAATTAGTTCATACAAGATCTGTAAATCTTCACCAAACATGTGGAATTTTTTTGCGACGAAACAAGATCTGTAAATCTTCACCGACCTGTTTCTTGACACGTCCGCTCGCTTCGTAACCGCGCGGCACGAGGCCACCGGCTAGGCGGGCGAGCTCACCGGCGAGGCGCAAGCGCAATACCTAGAGAGATACCAGAAGGACACTGAAAAAGAGACAGAGGGAGCAACTGTTGGAAAAAATTGAGGCCGTGTCCGAGCTGGATAGAAAGATTTTTTTTAGAAGATATAGGTTTTTTAGGGGATTTTAGAAGATATAGGTGGGGCCAAGCCCGTTCGACGGGGCCATTTTTTTGGCCCAATTTAGAAACTGGGCTATCTTGTGTAAACCTGACTATAGAGAGAGAAAAGAAAAGAGCCCAGCAGAAGGAAGGCAGCGAGAGGCAACGAAATCCATCCTTTTGTTTTTTTGAGAGGTAGGCAACGAAATCCATATAGTTTCCAAGAAAAACGGAAACGAAATCCATTGGCGTCCTCGTCCTGCTTTCCCCTTTCCGCGCCGCCGGTTCGTGCCAAACACGCCCAAACCCTACGGAAAGCGGTGGCGGCTATCAGTGGATCGTGCGCCGCGGCGAAGAGTTTGTCCTCCATGGCTGGCTGCGGCAAGCCGTCGCGGTCCGCCTCCGCCATCGTCGCCAACACCGCGAGTGGGTACCACATCCTCAAGATCGATGGCGCCTACTCCCGCACCCTTGCGACCCCACTGGAAAGAGCATCACATCGCTCCCGTTCACCGTGGGCGGCCATCGCTGGCACATTAGCTACTATCCCAACGGCTGCAGGTCAGAGGCCAAAGATTACATCTCGCTTCTTCTTCATCTCCACGACAGAGTCGCCAGGCCAGTGGTGGCGCGGTTCCAGTTCCGTTTCGTCGGCGCAGTGGCGGAGCAGCCCTTGACACTGGGAGAACCGCGTAGCTTCAGATTCGATAACGGTTGGGGGCACACCCAGTTCGTCAAAAGGGAGGATTTTGAAGCGTCGAGGCATCTCCGGGACGATTCCTTTGCAATTCGGTGCGATGCGGCCGTCGCCACGAATTCCTCGGGGGCGGCGCTGTAATAACCCTAGAATTAGGTCACCAAAAATACGGGTACGGTGGATGTCATATAGGAAATCCGCCAATAGATGCACAAATAGCACCCTACGTTAGCCCGAGCATTGCATTTAATTACCAGAGAATGTTTCGCCTCTTATTCAATTTTATGTGATGTTAATAAAATCGAATAACCTTTTAATGCATGTATATATATATGACCGCTAACTTCGGAAATGGATCCATCTTGACCTAGAGACCCTAGTGGACCCACCATGGTGTATACATTCCCGGGATCTCCTTATACCTCACAAGCACCTCACACGACGTCCGATCGGTATTTATAGCATTGAGTTGATGAAGGAGCAGGTGACTCGACGACGATGAAGTCTCTCGCGTCCGAGAGCGCTTGGTTGGCCGGGAAAGCGCGGCGGTGGACGGCGGCGCGCGATGAGAAGCCGGCCTTGGCGTTCGCCGATAGGATTAGGTACTGTTCGGTTTATTTACAGAATTGCCACTCGGTTTAAAATACAAATTACTTCAGAATTTGTATAAAAACATGAAAATCTCCAAAAATATCATTGGCATAACTTTTCAAGAGCTACACTTTTCCTTTAACTGGCATCCTCAAATTCTGTCTAGATTTTAAAATTTGAATTCAAATTTGAAAAGGGAATAAAACCCTAGAAATAAGTATTTAAAATTACTTTTGATTTTTCAATAAAACTTGAAAATCTTCAAAACTATGAAATGTTAAGTTTGTCAAACCAAACATTTTTCATATACAAGGTTTTCTCAAATTATGCATAATTTTTGAATTATGGTTTTGAAATCAAAAGGGGATAATTGCTGGAAACTGTATTTTCAAATTAATTTGAAATTCCTTTTGGAAACTTGAAAAACTTTATATACACACTTTGTAGCTCTTGTCAAAATATACAAACTATCTTTTTAGAAAATCTCCAAATTCCTTATAGAATTTGAATTAGAGAAAAGGGGATAAAACTAGGGTTGGAAATAAAGGGTTTTTGAAATAGAGTTTAAACTCAATTTGGTTTCTAACTTAATTGGTTGGTTATTAGTGATCACAAACATCATCCAAGGATATTTTAGGTCATTGACCCAATGACACCCTTGGTTGACCAAGTTGACTTTTGAAAAACCTTTTATAGCATTTCTAATTTGACTTTAAACTTGAATAGCCAAACTTAGAAATAAGCTTGGAAATCCAAATTTAATTTCAAATATGGAAATCATTTTTAGGGTTGGACTTAGACTTATACACTATGCTTGATACTAGTGTAAACACAGTTTACATCTCAAGTACATAGAGTATAAACTAAGCATTTGCGATGACATTCAAAAATAGGGTTTTATTATTTCATGTGACCAAACATTACAAAAACTCAATCAACCTATGAAATATAAACTTGTTTTAGTTAATGCAGATTAAGGTTGACTTAAACATGGATGCTTTGCAGTGCATATGATGACATGTCATGTTTTAGTTAATTTAACACCAGACGATATGCTCACTGTCCACATCTTTCTATAATTGGAAATGGTCCAATGTAACAAGGTGCTAACTTACCCTTGACTCCAAATCGGGTAACTCCTTTCATGGGTGACACTTTTAGGTATACATGATCTCCATTATTGAAATACAATGGTCGACGCCTTTGATCTGCATAACTCTTCTGACGGGATTGTGCTATTTTTATATTTTGTTGTATCTGTTTAACTTTCGCTTCAGTTTCTTTTACAAATCAACTCCGAAGAATCTTCTTTCTCCGGGCTCAGACCAACTTAATGGAGTTCTACATCTGCGACCATACAATGCTTCAAATGGTGCCATTTTGATGCTTTCTTGATAACTATTATTATATGAGAATTCTGCTAAGGGTAAACATTCATCCCATTTCTCTGGAAAATTTAGAACACATGTTCTCAACATATCTTCAAGTATTTGATTTACTCTTTCAGTCTGACCTCCTGTCTGGGGATGGTAAGCTGTACTGTGCAAAAGATCAGTACCTAAAGACTTGTGTAGTTGTTTCCAAAACTAGGAGACAAACTGCGTGCCTCTATCTGAAACAATTGTCTTGGGTATCCCATGAAGACTTATGATGCGCTAAAAATACAGTCTGGTATATTGTGAAGCTGTAGTTGTAGTTTGAACTGGAAGAAAATGTGCGGACTTTGTGAGTCGATCCACTATAACCCAAATTGAATCAAAACCCTTTGTTGTCCTGGGTAGACCCACGATAAAGTCCATACTGATATCTTCCCATTTCCAAGCTGGAATAGGTAATGGCTGAAGTTCTCCTGCTGACTTCAAATGAACAGCTTTGACTCTCTGACAAGTATCACACTGAGCCACATACTTAGCAATTTCTATTTTCATCTTGGTCCACCAAAATCTCTGTTTCAGATCATGATACATCTTATTACTGCCTGGATGAATAGAAAACTTTGACAGATGTGCTTCGTCAAAGATCTTTTGTTTTAACTCAGAATCTTTTGGTATGACCAGACGATTCTTATACCATAGGACATCCGCTTCATCAATTGTGAAACAAGAATTCTTTTCATTTCTAACTTTCTTTTTAATATGCTTAATTCCCTTATCACTTCTCTGAGCAGCTATAATTTGATCTCTGATATTTGTCTCAACAGCAATGTTAGACAAACTTCCTTGTTGCACCATCTCTATACCCAATTTTTCTATGTCATGACATATAGAGATATCCAAAGGCTTCACTGTTAAACAATGACAATGACCTTTTCGACTAAGTGCATCAGCTACTACATTAGCTTTACCAGGATGGTAATAGATTTCCAAATCATAATCATTGATTAACTCTAACCATCTTCTTTGCCTCATATTCAAATCATCTTGAGTGAATATGTATTTCAAACTCTTGTGATCACTGTAAATATTACATCTATTACCCCACAAATAATGTCGCTATATTTTTAAGGCATGCACAACAGCTGCCAATTCCAAATCATGTGTGGGATAATGCTCCTCATGTTTCTTCAGCTGTCTAGAAGCATATGTAATGACTCTCCCTTCTTGCATCAACACACATCCGATACCTATACCCGAAGCATCACAATAGACATCGAACGGCTTCTCAATATTTGGTTGTGCTAGCACAGGTGCAGTAGTCGTTAGTTTCTTCAATTTTTGAAATGCCTCTTCACATGCAGGTGACCAAATAAACTTGACATCATTCTTTAACAATTTAGTTATTGGCTTGGATATCTTCGAGAAATCTGGTATGAAACGACAGTAATAACCCGCCATTCCCAGAAAGCTTCGAACTTGGTGCCCAGTCTTTGGTGGTTTCCAATCCAGTATATCCTTTACTTTACTAGGGTCAATAGCAACACCTTTGTTTGATAATACATGTCCAAGAAATTTCACTTCTCTCAGCCAAAACTCACACTTACTAAACTTAGCATACAGTTGATGTTCTCGCAAACGTTGCAAGACAATTCTAAGGTGTTTAGCATGTTCTTCTTCATTCTTAGAATATATCAATATGTCATCAATAAAGACAACCACAAACTTATCCAGTTCTAGCATGAACACTGAGTTCATCAAATACATGAAATAGGCCGGTGCATTGGTAAGTCCAAAAGACATAACCAAATATTCATATAGACCGTACCGAGTGGTAAAAGCGGTCTTTGGAACATCTTCTGGGCGAATTTTGATTTGATGATACCCAGATCGAAGATCAATCTTAGAGAACACCTTTGCTTCTGCCAATTGATCAAAAAGCAGATCAATGCGGGGTAGAGGATACTTATTCTTGATGGTTACCTCATTCAGGGGTCGATAATCCACACATAACCTCAAGCTTTGATCTTTCTTTTTCACAAATAGGGCAGGACATCCCCAAGGTGATGAGCTAGGTTGAATAAAACCTTTATCTCGTAGCTCTTGCAATTGATTCTTGAGTTCTGCTAACTCAGGTGGTGCCATCCGATAAGCTCTTCTGGATATAGGAGCAGTACCAGGTTTCAAATCAATTCTAAACTCCACATTTCTATCGGGAGGTAAACCTGGTAACTCATCGGGAAATACATCAGGAAACTCACAAACCACGGGTATATCCTCAACTTCTTTTACCGATGTTGCACATACCTTTTGAACATTCCTCTTAAGTGTCGAAAGTTGGATAAGGAGTGAAGTTTTGCAATTGGGTATGCTCAATCTCACTGTTCTATTCAGGATGTCTATTACAGCGCCATGCCGTTTCATCCAATTCATACCTAGGATCACATCTATATCTTGGTCCTTTAATATTATCATATCAGTGGGAAAAATATACCCACCCAAACTTACTTGTATATCATGTACCATTTCTTTAGTACACATACGCCCTCCAGGCGATTGTATAAAGAATTGTTCTTTTGTCTCCACTATTTGAATTTCATGTGTCTTAACAAAGGTACCATTGATGAATGTATGCGATGCACCAGAATCAAATAGCATAATTGCAGGATGATCAGCAACAGGAAACGTACCCATCATGACAGGCTCTCCTTCTGGGATTTCCCCAATTTGAGTGTAGAAGACTCTGCCAGACTTCTTTTTATTCTTACTATTTGATACCTTCTGATTTCCTATTTTAGGCTGACTCTGTGGTTGTTGTTGTGGTGCAAAAGTTCTAGGGACATAAGAGTTATACTGTCTCGGATGCGGGCAGTTTCGTGCAAAATGACCAGGTTTGCCACAGTTATAACAGGGAAAAATAGGTGGCTGGGAATTGGGATTACGAATACCCGGGGCATTCGGCTGTCGTGGATATGAAAGATTAGCAACAGGACGAGCGAATGCCTGTTGCGGTGCTTGATATTGTGGTGGACGATAAGGTGGACGAAAATGATTCTGAGGGTGATAGATTATTTTCTGGCGCTTTGGATTGCCACCAGAAAATCCACAGGGTACACTTTTCTTCTTTTTGGTTTCCAAATGTTGATGGTTCTTATCTTCATAAGAGATAGCGATATTCACCGCCTCATGAAAAGTGGCATTTGGATTTCCCGTCATCATTCTCTGAATTTTACTATTCAGGCCTCTCAGAAAACATTCTTTCTTTTTACGGTCAGTACTAATATAGTCTGACGCGTATTGAGACAAGTGATTAAATTTGCCAAAATATTGCATCACCGACATATCACCTTGTCTCAAGGAAAGAAATTCTTCGAGCTTTATAGTCATTATTCCCTCGGGAATAAAATGTGCTCGAAAGGCTTCTCGAAACTCAGTCCAAGTAATGCGATGGCCTTCGGGCTGAGCAGCAACAAAATTTACCCACCAAGCTCCTGCAGTACCTCTCAATTGCTGGGCTGCAAACATGGGCTTTTGATGTTCTGTGCATTCAATCAGTCCAAACTTCTGCTCCATAGTGCGGAGCCAATCATCAGCCTCCATAGGGTCATCTACTCTGCTGAAAACTAGAGGTCGAGTGTCTGTGAAATCCACATATGTGGTTTCTTCTCTATGGTTCCGCCCATGATTTCCTTGTCGGGCATTCTGATTCTGGTTTTGAGCCATCATGGTTGTGGCAGTGACTAATGCTGCAACTGCATCAGCCAGAGTGGGTGGAACTGGTGGAGGATTAGGGATATCACCTCCATCCTGAGATGGACCAGCAGCATCACGAGAACGGGTATGAGCCGGCATCTGTTGATACACAACTATACTTTATTCACAAAGCCTTATTGGATTTCATAAGGATATATTACAAAGGCGTAACATACTTATGTTACATTATTTTTTTTACATCAGTCTGCACTCCGGCAAGACTTCCCACACCTACTAGGCTTTAGAAAGCAAAGAAAGGATACATTACACATCTTACTTTCCAAACTCCTTACTCATCTTCCTCAGGATTCTCCTCCTCTTCAGGTTCTTCTGCCTCTTCAGGCTCTTCCTCTACTATTTCCGGATCTTCTTCTTCCATAACATCTTCTTCCTCACTTTCATTCTCTATATCCATTTGGTTTTCCTCTTCTTCATCAATGACATCCTCTTCGATAAATTCTAACTCTTCAGGTTCTTCTTCTTCCTCATCCTGACCCATTACAAGGCCAAGGTCATCCTAAACTGCCTGTCTTTGGTAGTCAGGATCCAATAAGTTATTCAACCTCACACATTCATCGTCAGCTTCCTCCGCATATTCCTCCAAATCTTCCACATAATCTTTAAGTTCTTGGATACGAACATTTGTTGCATCTTCTCTTGCCCAAGCATCATTTCTTTGGTGCTTCATATACTTCCGGGATCGCCTCAACGAAGTAATTTCGGCTGCCTCTAAAGTCCTGTTAGTTTCAGCCCTTTCTAACTCAGATCTAAGCCTTGCTATCTCAACCTGCGGATCCTGATACGGATTACTACTGCTTTCTTCGATTTCATACTTAGGAGCTAACTGATGTCGAGGTACTCCTTTTGGTGCAGTGCTCTTGCGAGGTGTTTGCTTGGTAATGGCCATCCTGAAGCAAGATAGAATAGATAAGAAGAAGTCTAAAGGTTAGCATAAAAAGGATTGACACTACTTAACCCAACCCACTTTAAAGGGGAAAGTAATTAAATAAATTAATTAAGCATGATGCATGAATGAACTTACGATCTAAACGTAAAAGAAAGCATTATTTACATATAAATAACTTTTATAACATAGGGCAATATAATATGCTATTCCACCACACTTTGTAAAGTCAGATTAAGGGTCGATAGAAAGAATCATAGATAAGGATTAAGCAATTTAGACCCAAAATAGTCAAGTTAAAATCATTTGACTCAAAACTTTTGAAATTTTTACAAAAGAATACTACAACAACTCTTTTCAACAACGATCCAGCTCCGATACCAGCTGTGGCAGAACCTCCTAAATCATATGGCCCACACGCATGATTATTGTCTAAACAGACTCCAAATAACCATGACTGTGTCCCATACGATTTAAAAAGTCTGCCGGGTAAATCCCGAATCATCCACGATTCTCCGAGCAGGATCAATCATTATAGAGAGACATTGCAGTATTACAACAGTTTGATATAAATAAAATACCACGGAGTAAACAACGGAAGACTTACAATAACATAAGTTTACAAACTTCTGAGTTTCAAATATTTACAACCACAAGTTTGAATTATACAAACCATAATAGTAGTGGAGTAGCAGTAGATTACAATATTAAACAAAAGCTCTGCCCACGAGGTAAATAGTTTACTCGTCGTCGCTTTCCTCGACGACGGTCATGCAGCAGGATGCAAAACACTCCTGCCCATGAGGCTCACCTGCAACAAGGGTTTAACAAACCCTGAGTACAACAGTACTCAACAAGACTGATCGACGAAAAAGAAGGGTAGAGACTTAAGAGATGCAGGCTAGAGGGACAAGGTACGGTCTGTAGTAGGTAAGAAATTTTGCAGAAAAGCTTTACAAAAGGGAAGGTTGCTTGGACTACTTCCAATTACCAACCAACTTCATTACTGAACCTTAATTTTTGTTCAAGTTGTTACTACGATGATGAACAACGATCGAGTCTTCTTCTCTGAGAAGCAACGGCGATTCGAATCCATTTTCATACCCAGCTGGGACCTAGGTGACCGAGCATACCGGAGACTTTAACTCCGAAGCACCCCAGGTGCACCGATATACCGGGATAACAACCTCAGCCGTATATCACCACATGATACACGTGAGCTCTGCGGCCCAGCGTACCGAAATTAATTAAACTCCTATAATGATTAAATTAACTAAGAGGGGTTAATTAATTATTTAAAAGCATTAAATAAAGGCATAAAAATTAAAGTTGTCAAATTAAGCCCAAAATTTTATTTTAGAAAGCTCTTAGCCTAATTAGATGGCAAAACAAATTTCAGAATTAAAAGCCAATTATTTTAATTATTAAAAATCATTGAAGGTCCATTTTTCAATTAAAAGGGCTAATTTTAACATATGCAAAAAAGTACTCAAATTTGGCATTTCATATTTTTCTTAGGTAGATGACATCATAAGGAACACTCACAAAAATTTTCAAAATTTTTGGAGCTATAAATGAATTACTATGAATTTTCAAATAAAATAGCATTTAAATCATTTTCTAAAAATGGAAAAAGAAAATCGTCACAGTAACTCCGCGCTGACCGACGGCGGCGCGGTGGTTGACCGCCGATTCCTCGCCGTCGGCGAGGTCTCCGGTGATGGGGTTTCCTCCTACTTGCTCCTCTTGACTCAGCGCATCGATTGAGGTGGCTAACGGGGCTGGGGAGCGGCGGCGGCACCCACGCCGGCGGCCATGGCGGCGCGGCGGAGCTCGGGCGCTGCGGCGTCGCTCACCGGAGCGATTTCTGGCGACGGCGACCGCATGAGCTTACGCAGGACACCTAAACGGACAGGTTTGGTTACTACATGAAGGTTGGTCTCGGTCTCTGGACAGGACGGCAACGCGTGCGGCGGAGCGGCAGCACTGCGCCGGCGGCGGGCTACGGCTACCGGCGGCCACGGCAAGGAATTGACCAAATTGATGACACAGATAGACGTAGGAGCTCACCACGGCGCTGATGCGCATGTTAATGAAGGTCCGGAGTGGCTGGGTTGAGCGGCGGTCGACGGCGGTGATGGCGGCGGCGGTGCTCCGATGGCACGACGGCGTCACGGCGGTCTCCGGTAATGCGCTGCTCAAACCAAGGTGCGCATTAGGTGCAAGATGACACGGAGAACACGATTACGAGGTCGAAGGTAAAATATTTTCACCTCCGGCGACGGCAAACGGCGGAGATGGCGTGGCGGCGCGACTGACCGGCCGCGGAGAAGAAGGCTGCGTGCGGGCGGCTCAAGCGATGAGAGCAAGCTTGAACTGGTTCAAACTGACCGTGAGGAAGTGGCGGAGCTTTGGGCGAGAGCAATTGGACAGAGGTGTAGCGTCGGCGGCGAATTTTGACGGCGGAGTGAGGTCGTCGGCGACGGTGGCGGGAAGAAAAAAGAAGGAAGACGACGGCGTCCGATCGGTATTTATAGCATGGAGTTGATGAAGGAGCAGGTGACACGACGACGATGAAGTCTCTCACGTCCGAGAGCGCTCGGTTGGCCGGGAAAGCGCGGCGGTGGACGGCGGCGCGCGATGAGAAGCCGGCCATGGCGTTCGCCGATAGGATTAGGTACTGTTCGGTTTATTTACAGAATTGCCACTCGGTTTAAAATACGAAGTACTTCAGAATTTGTATAAGAACTTGAAAATCTCCAAAAATATCATTTGCATAACTTTTTAAGAGCTACACTTTTCCTTTAACTGGCATCCTCAAATTCTATCTAGATTTTAAAATTTGAATTCAAATTTGAAAAGGGGATAAAACCCTAGAAATAAGTTTTTAAATTACTTTTGATTTTTCAATAAAACTTGAAAATCTTCAAAACTATGAAATGTTAAGTTTGTCAAACCAAACATTTTTGATATACAAGGTTTTCTCAAATTATGCATAATTTTTGAATTATGGTTTTAAAATCAAAAGGGGATAATTGTCGGAAATTGTATTTTCAAATTAATTTGAAATTCCTTTTGGAAACTTGAAAAACTTTATATACCAACTTTGTAGCTCTTGTCAAAATCTACAAACTATCTTTTTAGAGTGTCTCTAAATTCCTTATAGAATTTGAATTAGAGAAAAGGGGATAAAACTAGGGTTGGAAATAAAGGGTTTTTGAAATAGAGTTTAAACTCAATTTGGTTTCTAACTTAATTGGTTGGTTATTAGTGATCACAAACATCATCCAAGGATATTTTTAGGTCATTGACCCAATGAAACCCTTGGTTGACCAAGTTGACTTTTGAAAAACCTTTTATAGCATTTCCAATTTGACTTTAAACTTGAATAGCCAAACTTAGAAATAAGCTTGGAAATCCAAATTTAATTTCAAATATGGAAATCATTTTTAGGGTTGGACTTAGACTTATACACTATGCTTGATACTAGTGTAAACACAGTTTACATCTTAAGTACATAGAGTATAAACTAAGCATTTGCGATGACATTCAAAAATAGGGTTTTATTATTTCATGTGACCAAACATTACAAAAACTCAATCAACCTATGAAATATAAACTTGTTTTAGTTAATGCACATTAAGGTTGACTTAAACATGGATGCTTTGCAGTGCATATGATGACATGGCATGTTTTAGTTAATTTAACACCAGAGGTGTTACACTACCTGATAGGAAACAAATGCGAGATCTACACCGATCACAAGAGCTTGAAGTACTTTTTCACCCAGGAAAATCTGAACATGAGACAGCGTCGTTGGCTCGAGCTGCTTAACAACTACGACGTGGAGATTCTCTATCACCCTGGGAAGGCCAATGTGGTCGCTGACGCTCTTAGCCATAAAAGTCAATGTCATGCTTTGTTCACCACTACCTTGCCCACGGAGTTGCAAGAGGGCATTGATGAGTTACAGATGGAGGTGATACCTCATGGCCTGTTGAACGAGCTTCGCGTACACTACACCCTCATGGATAGGATCCGAGAAGCCCAACGCCATTGACCAAAAATTTGGGAGATACACGAGCTCCTGACACAAGGCAAGTGCCCAGAGTTCAGTGAAGATGAGCTAGGCACTTACTGGTACAAGGACAGAATTTGTGTGCCTGTTGACCCAGCTATCCGCAACGAAATCCTATCAGAAGGTCATGAATCCAAGTATTGTATCCACCCAGGCAGTACTAAAATGTATGCTGATTTGAAGAAGAAATTCTGGTGGAAAAACATAAAATCAGACATAGCAGAGCATGTTGCTAGATGTGACATTTGCAAACGCGTCAAGGTTGAGCATAAGAGACCTGCAGGGCTGTTAAAGCCGCTGGATATACCTGAATGGAAGTGGGATAGCATTTCTATGGACTTCATTGTGGGATTGCCTCGGACCCCGAAAGGCCATGATGCCATATGGGTGATAGTCGATCGCTTGACTAAGGTAGCTCACTTCTTAGCCATTAAGACTGATGCCCGAGTCGGCCAGCTAGCAGATTTGTATGTTGGAAACATTCTCAAGCTGCATGGAGCCCCTAAGAGCATAATATCCGATCGTGGGCCGCAGTATACGTCCAAGTTCTGGAAAGCCCTGAACAAGTCGATCGGCAGTAAGCTAGATTACAGTACCGCATACCACCCTCAGATAGATGGGCAGACAGAAAGAGTGAACCAGATACTTGAAGATATGCTTCGAGCTTGTGTTCTGAAATATGGAATTGATTGGGAGAAGAGCTTGCCCTTTGCAGAGTTCTCCTACAACAACAGTTACCAGGCTAGCCTCAAGATGTCACCTTTCGAAGCTATGTACGGAAGACCATGCAAAACACCCTTGATGTGGTCCGAAACGGGTGAAAGATCGTTCTTTGGCCCGGCCACCATTAAGGAGGCCGAGGAAGGAGTCGCCCAGGTGCGAGAGAATCTGAAAATTGCCCAGAGCCGTCAAAAGAGTTATGCCGACAAGAGGCGCAGAGACCTCGAGTTTGAGGTAGGAGACATGTCTACCTCAAGGTCTCCCCGCTTCGAGGGACCGTCAGGTTCCATGTAAAGGGAAAGCTAGCGCCAAGATATGTGGGACCATACAGAATCAACGAAAGGATTGGCAAACTTGCCTACAGAATAGAGTTGCCCCCACAACTGGCAGGAGTACACCCGGTGTTCCATGTGTCGCAACTGCGCAAGTGCTTGCAGCCGCCAGAGCATCCGATACCCACAGAGGCACTCGATATTCAGGACACTTTGGAGTACAGAGAGCACCTCGTCCACATTATGGACAGAACCACCAAGGAAACGAGAAGCTCCAGCACGCCATATCTGAAGATTCAGTGGAGCAATCACACAGAACGGGAAGCAACTTGGGAGAAAGAGTCAAAAATGAGGAAGCTCTACCCCTACCTTTTTGAGGAGTAAGTTACACTCTTGAATCTCGAGGACGAGATTCTCATAAGGGGGTAGGACTGTAATAACCCTAGAATTAGGTCACCAAAAATACGGGCTTTCAAAAATTTTTCTAGAGTTTACCAGTGTATGGTGGATGTCATATAGGAAACCCGCCAATAGATGCACAAATAGCACCCTACGTTAGCCCGAGCATTGCATTTAATTACCAGAGAATGTTTCGCCTCTTATTCGATTTTATGTGATGTTAATAAAATCGAATAACCTTTTAATGCATGTATATATATATGACCGCTAACTTCGGAAATGGATCCATCTTGACCTAGAGACCCTAGTGGACCCACCATGGTGTATACATCATGGTCACTAACCTCACTAACCTAGGGTTGTGGCTAAATGAGTTGTTTTGCAAGAAATAGGAATAGAAAAGTTTTTGAAAATAAAAAGGAAAAGGAAAAAGAGAAAACGGCCCAACCAGCCGGCCTGCTGCGCTGCTGCCAGCCCGCCCGCGGCCCCGACCGGCCTGCCTCGAGCGTCGGCCCAGTTGCGCTCGCGCGTCGCGCCACGCGCTGTCGCGCCCTGTCGATCGCTTGCGCGCGCGCGCTCGCCCGTCCGCCGACCGTCGGCCCAACAAGGCGGCCCATCGAGGGCCTGCCACCGGTTGCGCCCGCGCCTCTCCCCTTTCTCTCGTTGACGCGTGGGACCGAGCTGTCAGCTCCTTCCTTTTTCCACTTCTGGTCGACCGCGCGTCGCGTCCGTCGCACCATTTTTGTGCACCGCACGCCTCCGCCGTCCGTCTAACCGCCTGGTTGCATCATGCCTCAGCCGAACCCTAACCCTAATCGTGGCCGCGCACAGCCGCCCGATGGGCATCTTCTGCCTCCGCCGTCCATGGCCGGCCGCCGTGCCTATTTAAAGAGGAGCACCCTGGCCTCTAGGGTTTCCCCATCGCCCCGCCGCCTTTGTGGAGACCTGCCGCCAGATCAGTCGAGCGAGAGAGAGAGAAGGAGGGAGGAGCAGGAAGGAGGCGCTGTCGCGCGGAGCTAGAGCGCCGCCGCCGCCGCCGCCGCCGTCCGCGCGCTGAGGAGGACCTGGGAGCGCCGCATAACCGCCTCGACGCCCCGGCTTCGCCTCCCCTGCACCGAGCCGCCACCAAGCCCTCGTCACCTGCCTCGACCGTCGCTGCGCGGGTAAGCATCCCCGCCCTCGCCCTGCTCGGCCATGGCCGCCACCAGTACATCATTGACGTTCCCGCTCCCCTTTCCCCTGTTTCTTTCCTTACCGCGGCCAATAGCTTCACCGTAGTCTAGAGCGTGTTCTAGGCAACCTCTTGGAGCCGGCACGGGCCACAGTTGGAGCCACGCACTTTTGCAGCTCCGGCCTCCCCGGACTCTGGCCGCCGGAGCGTCCACCATGGCCGCCGAGCCGCGCACGCCCCGCCGTGCCTCGACTAGCCCCGGTAGCTAGCTCATGGAGATCCCAGCTTCTCCAATCGAAAGGCAAGAAGGAAGATGGAGACCAACGCCCGGCTTCGCCGGCAAATTTGGCCTCGCCGTCGCCAGACGCCGCTGTCGTGCCTCGCTGACCGCCACCGGCTTGAGGGTCGATTTCCCCAAGTTGGAGCACCTAGCCGGCCAGCCACGTAGCTCAGCTAATGAGCCGACATTCGTCGAGGGTCCACCCGACGAGTCGAGGGTTCACCCGACAAGTCGAGGGTCCGACCGACGAAGTCGAGGGTCCGACCGACGAAGTCGAGGGTTCGTCCGACATTCGTCGAGGGTTCACCTGACGAGTCGAGGGTCCGATTGACGAAGTCGAGGGTCCGTCCGACATTCATCGAGGGTCCACCCGACAAGTCGAGGGTCCGTCCCACATTCGTCGAGGGTCCACCCGACAAGTCGAGGGTCCGCCCGACGGAGTCGAGGACCTGGCTCTAATCGAGGGCCTACTCGAGTCGAGGATCCGGCTCGAGGCCAGAGGGTCGAGTCTCACTGGATAAGGTCAAATCCCAGAAAATGCGGGAAACGTGCTGTTTTACGAGTCTCGAGGGGTGCACTGTTCTCGAGGGCTGCCCCTTCGTGCGAACAAAGTTCCGTCTTCGAGGCCAGTCCGTTCGCCCGAGCGAAGCTCCGTCCTCGAGGGGGTCGCCGAATCGTACCCTTGAGTGTACAGTGGCCGACCCAACCTGACCCAGATCTAGCCTTGTCCAGACCCTCCGAGGCCCGATCGAGACCCGTCAACGTTGACCGTTGACCTGGCCCCACCTGTCACTGACCAGATCCGTGGTCCTCACCTGTCAGCCACTAACTGGGACCCGTCGATACTGACGTCAGCATAACGTCAGCATGACGTCATCTAGCCCCAGACCCGCGTCAGTGCTGACGTCAGCTCAGCCCCGGCTGCACTGTGCCTGCACGCCACGTAGCCCAATCAGGAGCTGCCACGTGTTAGCACCAGGTTGATCCGCCCTTTTTCTTTTTTTGGAAATAGAATAAACTTCGGAAATCCATAACTTCTTCATACGAACTTCGAAAAATATGAACCAAGTGTCCAAATTTTCATAAAAATAAGCTCTACGTCATAGGCTTGTGTATGAGTGCATTTGGAGTTATTGAATTTTATTGCTTCTTTGTGTTGACTCTATAGGAGCCGCTAACGCGGCTATTATGTCTCGTTTCAGAGGAGAAGCAGCTTGAGGAGGACGACTACGAGTACGAGGAGGAGCTCGGAGACGACTTCGCAGGTGCCACACCCCACCCAACCTCGTAGATACTATTACGCATGGCATAATATCTAGTTGCTAGTGCTCAATTATGAATATCACCTGATGATAGGTTGGATGATAGAACTGCTTGATGAGCCTTTACCTTATCACAACCTTACTCCTGCACACCTGCTGATAGGCTAGACACTTGCTTATTTCTCTTATGATACTTTACTTCTACTACGCTTATATCTGTGTGATGATGATGCGTGGTGGAGAGTATGGTCATATGGTTAAGGCACGTGGTGCCACTTTACTCGGGGAGAGTGCTGCGTGCGTCTTGGGTGTGTGGTGAGGGTTGAGTCGATCGGACAGGATTCTACGATGAGCCATGTGGGCGAGTCTTGCCGGGGAATGTGTTCTGGGCATTCCCGTGTGAGGTGCTTGTGGCAGGCACATTGTGAGGTATAAGGAGATCCCGGGGGTGAGAACCTTCATGGAGCGAAGCCCCGGGTAGGAGGTGCTGTTGTAGCACGGACTGTTGTAGTCCCAAAAGAGAAGATAATCCTGTCTGATTCCCCCTAGGACCTGATATCTCTTGAGGACCGGAACCTTGGGACTTACGTGCTCACCACTCGCTCTTGAATGGGCGGGAGACGGATGTCCGACTAGCTAGGACGATGCCACTACTACTAGGTTGTTAGCAGAAAGTGTCGGGAGGTACGGGCATGGAGACCCACACCCTCCTTAGACAGCATAGTGACCACGGGGGCCCGGTACTATGTCTCACAATCTCAGTGTGCCGGTGGTACCTATCCAGGATGTCCCAGTACTGAGTGGTAGGGTGGCATCGCACCGGTTAGAAAGCAGCCAGAATCAGCTGAGGCGGGGCACCGCTGATGATAGTGATCTTGTGGTTACGGGAGTACACGCTCTGCAGAGTTTATGAATCTATATATATAGTCTGCGAGCCACTGGTATGGCTTTTTCCTAAGACCCACGCTTCTCGGGAGTAGTGAGAGGAGTCCTTCTATTTCTCCCCCTGGTGTTACCCTTCTGGCTGTGAGCCGCTGAGACAGGCTCCGAGAGGGAGTTGGACCTGTCGACTGAGTGCGAGAGGGTGAGAAGTGTGTGATGGAGATGGAATGGGTTTGGATGTGTGGATGAGATGGGTTAAAACTTGACGAATTATATTACATAATATCGGTCACTGTTTGCATAGGAAACTACAGCCATATATTAGGTCGATTTGATTACATCCTTTGCATCCCACCAAATACTACATAGCGAAAGCAAAGCATAGGGTGGGAGATGTGGCCAGTACAATCGTACTGAAAATTATTTGGCAGGTGAGCCCGACTACGACTATGACGATGAGGAGAAGTAGACGTCTCGTTCCTACGCTCAGGCTTCTTTTGGAGATGTTTTGTACTTCCGCCTTCCGCAGCCGTTCCAGAGGCTGCTGCTACTCTGATGATTCCGCCAGTGTGGCGATGAATTATTTATGTAATTTCCCCTAATTGTAATCTTTTGTATGATGTATGGATCCTGTATCGACTACTGCGGGATAATAAGATGGTTTGATACTTCGAACTATTATATTATCCGCCATTCTGTGTATTTTCCCTTCGTAAAAGATTGAGGATATTTCAGGCGCGGTGGGCTGGGGTGGGGGTTCAAGACTCTTGCTCCACCAACGCTGTACGCTAAGAGAATTTGCTCGTTTTAGACTAGCGCTCTAGAATTCAGGGGCAAAATGCAATAAAAAACCATATGCTGAGAATCCTCATTCGCACAAAATTAAGCCATGGGAGCTGGGGGTTCTCACTGTGGAACTGCCGTGGAGAATCGAGATTGGAGAATGGAGAGTGGCCGAGGCGCCAAGCTGCTGCTGCTGTGCGGCGCCTCGGCGTGGCCAGTAGGTCGCCGGAGGCCGGAGGGCGGAGGCTGGCCAGGCAGCCAGCGCCGGCCGGGATGGGCCAGGACAGGAACGTGGTCGCGCGGCGGCATGAGGGCTCGCTGGCCGGCGAGAGGCGAGGGCAGAGGGACGCCTTCGTCGCGGGGTGTGCGCGACTCTCACCTCGGCGGCTCGGTCGACGAGAGGTGAGAGCAGAGGGGTGCCGCGGATGCCGGGCGGGAGGGACGGGACGCCGGACAGGAGGGACAGGACGTCGGGACGGAAGCGCCCAGCGTGATGGGAGGGACAGGCGCTGGGCGGTGACGGCGCACACGCGGGGAAAAAGCAGGGGCTAGGTTGAGAGTTCATGGGCTCGGGGGGGCTAATGGGCCGATTTCGTAATTTTTTTTATTTTTAATTTTTTTAAAAATTTTTTTACAATTTTAATTTTTTGTCTCGAAATATGATAGAACTAGTCGCCCACAGTGGGCGTTTTTTAAAAAACGCCCACTGTGTGGGCGTTATATGTGACGTGGCACAG
>CM041629.1:51531930-51579240 GCA_023333625.1 Bothriochloa decipiens
TCCCTCCCGGCGGCTCCTTCCTTGCTCTGCTCCGCTCCGAGGTCAGCAGGAAGAAAGAGAGAGGACCAGGACAGGGGCACTCGGGGCAGGCAGGGCAGCACAAGAAGAAAAAGAAGCAGACACAGGACGCATCAGCAGCAGCCCAGTTGGACCTCTGCTCTTCCTTCCTGGTGTACGGGCTCCCTCTACGACGCCTTGTTTACAGCTGCATAAATTATTCAAACTTTGACTAATTAGTTTTAAAATATTCGTCTCGTAAAGTATAATAAAATTATATAATTAGTTTTTAATTTTATCTATATTTAGTACTCCATACATATATCGATATTTTAATGTGACGGGGAATAGAAATTATGGTTAATTCCGGATTGTGGAGTGGAAGGCCCAACGCGTAGAAAAGAAAACGCAGACGGACTAGAAGCAGCCGTGCCTGCCTACAGCCGCCGCCGCCTCGTCCAAGACTCCTCCAAGGCGTCTAGAACGGGCAGGGGTTTGACGAAAAATTTAGCGGACTCCGCGTGGATTTGTCACACCCGTCCCCGGGGCCGTCAGCTTTTTACCTTTAGTTTTCGCCGTCAAACGCATCATCCGCCGCTGCTGCAACGAATGGTAGAGGCACCAGTGGAGGTGGACCTTTGGCTTTGCCGCCCCCGCCACGCCATCCAGACGGCGACCGTGTCGCCATATTCCTACTACTTCCTACCTGCTCCCTCCTCTCCTCTCCTCCCGAGGCCTTCGGTCAGTGTACGTGTAACCGTCCTGAATCCACGGCCACGGAGGAAAACTTCGGCTCACAGTCACACGAGACTTGACACATTTGCAGTGTGTAAAACTCGCCAGATTACAGCATGGATCAAGAAAAATGCTATGTGAGTTCATAATCACAAAAGAATATATAAAATAGTCCCTCAAACAAAGAATATATAAAATAATAAAAAGGGTCATAAGCAAGCAAGCAGCAAGCCATCGCGCTTTGCCGAAAGGACAGATGTCAAAGCATCCCGGTTGTCTTTCCATTTTATCTGTTTCACCTTTCGGGGGATTTCCTCTTCCAGTTTTCGTTTCATCAGACAAGAAAGGAACCCCCGCGAGGCAAAAATGGCAGCTACAGCTGTGCGAGCCTGGCGCTGCTGCCCGAAGCTGCTTCCTCCTTCCAACACCCGTAAATCAGCGTTCACTCGGTCACACCAAACTTAATAATTCACATAAGCTTCATTCATCTTCTTCTCCACTGGTTCGGAACTACTAGGGGAGAAGGCATCAGAAGGGTGGCACGCGAGACCCAGCGTCAGGCCTCATCTGCGCCTCAGTACCTTTCCCGCGGAAGAACCAGTACACTCTCTGCAAACCACACAAACCAAACATTTGCAGAACAAAACCCATCAGTTTTACCTGTAGGAGGAATGTTTTCAAGTATATATGTATGATGTATATTCCTACCTGGAAAACCCAGATGCTCAGCAGTGACTCAAGCACAAACATCGCAAAGCCCATGAAGTACATTATCTGAAGGCAAAAGTACTGGTCAGCCACGAAAGGTATCAGTGGTATGAAACTCATGGAAATGGCTGCCACAGATGTTATTCCCTAATCGCTCCCTGCACCTAGCCCCAGTCTCAAGAACATGTCACATGAAAAGCATTAACAAAATCATGCCAATGGTTCAGCTTCCAGCAGTAGCTTGTGGGAGTAGCTAACTAGTTCTGCTCAAGCCATTTTATGGAATAGACAACTGTGGTAAAGCAAGCTTGATATTCTGTTGCACTAGTAAGCATAGAAATATTGACAGAGGATACTGGAGTGGTAATGATTTGATTCTGACTTCTGTTTAGATTTGATAGTAGAAGGCAAGACAACTGATTGTTTCTAATTCCTCATTTCCATGGTACATATATTGACATAGTATCAACTCACCCCAACACCAGCATTCTCCCCTATCTCGCTGATCGATTGAAAGATTCCACTGCAAATAATAAGACAAATGAAGCAAACTATAGTTCGAATAGCAAAATAATGCACAAAAGAGAGAGAAGGAATTAGCAAGCTTGTTTTCAAAATTGGAAACAACAGAGAAAATTTTACTCATATTTGACATATCTAAGAAAAGCCACAATTACAACAACTACTTTACACATGTAGCTGTAAAATAAGAAACATGTAAACTTGAGTGTCTATGTGAAAAAAGCTATATTCTATCAAAAGACTTACGCCAATGATCTTCCCACATAAAAGAATGGTGGAGAAACAGCAGTGTATATGCAGAAGGCAATGTGAAACTGCAGAGAAAATACCAAGTTATGAGAAGATTTTGTACTGCATGGAACAACAATTATACCATACAAAGAATCTTGTTTTTTTTGAACAGAAATCTTACAAAGTAGAATAGGAAGAACCATCCATAGCTGAACGCACTATCCTTTCTGGAGAAAGCATTATATATTAGGCGAATCTTATGTTTTAAATACTATCCTTCATACAGAAACTTTATAAACTAGTTTTGGAAGCTCAGTAGGAAACTAGGAATATAGTACCTCATGGCACGATAAAGAGGTCGGTACCATAAAAAGTAGGCACCTGGGCAGCCAGTAATGAAGTATATGACTGCCAGAAACCAGATTCTAGGATCTGCATGGAAGAACATGATAATAACTAAATAGCAGAAATAAAAATTTTAAATCAAATGATTATTAGAAGCACACAAAATTTTATGAACATACCATGCCCTGTAATCCAAGCACCAGTTACACATAAAATGTTCCAGAAGAGGCATATGACCAACCCTGCATGAAAAAAGTTTGCAGATAGTATTATTCACAATACTTTTGAAAGCCAGCAATCCTTAAAGACGACAGTTTTTAATTAATTGGAACATTTCCTAACTTCATACCTAGGAGTGAAGCAAAAGAGACATACTGTACTCGCTGCAAGTGCACGGGTATATCATTTGAAATGTCAACATGAATGATGGGGAAGAACGGTGGCCAGTTTTTGGGCTCTATTATAACTCCAGCTGCATATAAAACAGGGGTGATAATTTAAATTAATGGGACATTTCTGAGGAAAAATGGTATATGCACAAAATAAAATTCAGGTTACCTCTCGCAAGAGCTTCTTCCCTTCTTTTTATTTCCTAGAGAAAGGAGCACAAAGTTATACAATATAATGACGAGAATAAATGCTAAAGTTCAAAAACTGTGTAAAGTTAGTTGCATACTTGATAAAACAATAACAGTAAATGGCAGATTATATATACTCGATTTTTAACTAGTATATACCTGTTCCCTCCTGTTTAGCTCAGCCTCTTTAGCCATAAGTTCCCTTTCCTTTTTCTTGAGGTCCTGGATTGTGCAGACAAACTCATAATAGGATCTGATACTGATATTGAAAGAAAGAAAGAAACATAGAGAAACTAAGGGAAAAGGGAAACTAGTCTCAAATCCCTCCTCTTTACCCTGAACCTAACTTCTAGCCTTTTTATCAGCCTTCCAAACAGTTGTCTGTTTTATGACTGCTTGTCAAACAGAACTATTTAGAATATTATGGAGTTTTACATCACATTGCTACAGAGTACACAAACGTGTGATATATTTTTTTTCTGCAATACCACGTCATATCTGACTTCGTAGGACACATATAAGAATTAACCATAGGTTCAATCAAAAGAAAGATAGCAAACTTATTTGTTAGATTACAGTGGAAACATGGAACCGAACATCAGGTGGACATACATTCGTAAGTTTGAAGCTTTGCATAATGATTAAAAGACAGTATAAAATCTATGATAAAGGCTAAAATATTAGTAAATGATAGTGAACCAAGTAATTCAAGGAGTCAAACTACCTTTTTTGTATCAAGTGGGATATCTACAGATGCACCAATGTCATTGTAGAAACCAACTGGTTCAGGAGGGAGCGGAGTTGGACGTGGATGCTACATGAGTAAAAAGATATGATCCTTAGACAGTAACGATGATGAGCCAAAGCAAAGATAATGAAACACACATAAATAATTTTGGTTCCATGATACGTTTTCAATTTTGATTCAGAGTTTGGAGAGTGTGTGCGCATGCCTATGTGCTATTGACAACATATTTTCGTCTCCTCTTTTGCCAAGACATAGCACAAATGAGAAAGAAATGTAGAAAGTATAGTTTGATGTGTCATATTCTGCCACGTTTTTTATTGATTTATATGATATATGTTTTGTATTGCAAGTCTGTAATAAGTTGATACATCAATTGAATGATATAAATGGGCTAAACAATCAAATGATTAAACAAACCACAGTACATATAAATTCGCTAGTACCCATAGCAGCATCAGACCAAGTTTAAGAAATTTTATTTCTTATTATACAATAGTATAGTGTAGAGAAGTGAGTTAAGTGGAAACTAAGCAGTGTTCAAACAGATATGCAGGATTCTGAGGAATCGGGCAATCTACGGGGGGAAAAATGCCCAATCACGTGACGAGCAGGAAGAACATAACAGGTAACAGCTAAGATAATCCCGCAAATTTGTTAATGGGGCATTTTGGTACTCCGTGCAATGTTCAGGTATATTACAGCCAAGCCAAAAAGACCCAATCCGACATGGAACTGGAGAAAGCAAGCATAACTAATACCGAATCCCGCAAACGAAGTACCTCCGGCGCGGCGAGAGGTCACGACTGCTGCGGCGGCGCGGCGCGGCGCGCGCCGTAGACATAGCCGACCACCCTCCAGAGCGCACGTCGCTGCTCTACCGCTCGCACCATCGCGCGGAGAGAGAACCCTGAAGACAGCTTCTGGGATGGGAGGGATAATAACTACCAGTGACTATGCACCGCAGTTTGCGTGTCGCCGCCGTGCACGCGGTGCGCCGGAGACCGGAGCAGCCGCCGCCCGCCGGACTGGGATGATGCGAGACGAGCAGGCTGACGGGCCGGCGACCGGCTTGGCTCGAGCCTAGTAGAACTCAAGCCATGGGCCTAAAATGTAATGTGTCCATGCTCTCCGTCGAAAAAACGAAAAACAAAAAAGAGAAACAAATCCAACAAAAATACAGTTTCTCAAAAAAATAAAAGAAATTACAGCACTTCCCTACAATAATAAATTACAGTATTTATGTACTATAAAAATACACTTCCATCTATAAATAAAATTATATCGATTATTACATTATTACAGAAAGAACTAAGAGATCATATCATCACTTTTCTCGAAAAAGATGGAATGTTTTTTATAACAAAGGCATATGTGGTTTAGTACCGTCGGTGTTTCGACCCGGGGTAGCACCAACGAGTGAATATGTCCTGCGTGCTCCCTAATCTGGATGGTGACGCAAGAAGAACACACGAGGTTTATCCTGGTTCGGGCAATAGAAGGCCCTACGTCCAGCCGGGGGGGGGGGGGGAGCGGAGTTTGTGTTATCTTGCACCGAAGTGTTTGTACAGGGGTGGATACAAGCGTGCGAGTGAGTAAGCTAGAACTTAAGCTTTTCAGGCTCTGGTCGTTCTCTATGCCTTATGTTTTTGGTTGAGTTCCGTTGCCCCTCTAGACTAGGGCCTGGTGCCCCCTTTTATAAGCGAAGGAGGGGCACAGGGGTACATGGATCTTAGGGCAGACGTGGCTGCTGACGTCGAGGAGGTGATGCCGATCATGTCGGTATTGCTGTAGAGGCGTGTGCCGGGCATGGCGTGTCCTGTAGCGACGTGTTCGGAGTTGACGCAGCCATCCTTCACGTGCGTAAGGTGACACAGCTGATGGTCGGTGATAGACGGATGTCCAAGCATGGTCGTGCGGATCCCTGTAGCCATCGCGTTGGGAGTTGTTGGAGTGTTGACCGGCGATGACGAAGTCCAACTCGAGAGGTGGTCGAGGGGGATCGAGGCCCGAATGGATAAGGCCGAGCCCCGGAAAATGCGGTACGGATCCTGGTAAATGTGCCTCGAGGAGTCGCCTGATATTGGTAAATGTGCCTCGAGGGAGTGCCGAACGGGGCATAGTACACGGCATGGAGTTACAGTGTGGTACGACCCACCAGATTCCCGGGTATGGGAGGTAAAAGTAAGATTTGACCGGTGTACTCGTAACTGTTACAGTCACTGTGGCCACGA
The DNA here is from genome assembly GCA_023333625.1 of Bothriochloa decipiens. NCBI lineage: Eukaryota > Viridiplantae > Streptophyta > Magnoliopsida > Poales > Poaceae > Bothriochloa > Bothriochloa decipiens. The sequence goes on from CM041629.1 coordinate 51,538,026, forward strand.
TGTTGGACGGGAGCAGTAGAACACATTAAATGCTCCTGGATTTGTACAGGAGGTAGGTATTCGAGGGGTGCGTCGCACTCGAGGGCTGCCCGTTAGCTCGGGCGAATCTCCGTCACCGAGAGGTAGGTCGAGTGGCACCCTCGAGTGATCCGCTTTGCCTCAAGCGGGGTACGTCAGATAGGTAGCCGCCCGGACCACCGAGGCCCGTTCGTGGGCCGGTCCAGTATGATCTGGCATTTGCGTTTCCGCACTAGTCGAGGGCTAATGATACCGGGTTTGGTTTGTCGATATCAGAGGTTAATCCCCTTAGTCGTGGGTTAAGAGTACCTTTTTTAGGTACCCGACAAGTACTGTTACTTATTATAGTGGAAACAGGAACCCAAACTAATAATAATAAGTCAATACCAAGAGTTATAAAAAAAATAAATCTAATATCCACGGACGAGGAGATGAAAATAACTTTTAGTTTTAACCACATATGGACCTATTTTAGTATTAGCCGGCAACGTAAGTTGCCTTCTCTATTGTGTTTTTAGAATTTTCTTTGAATATAAGTTTCACCAACACTTGGACCTATATATTTTTATTAGGTGAAAATTCTAGTAGTCCATTCATTCTAAGTTATAGGGTCACTTAACTATATTAAAAGTTGCATTTCTCTAACTACGAGTAAGTTTATAGAAAATGCACAGTATTTATAACATGAAATTATTTAATTATATTCTCATTTTTTTGAACGAATCAGACAAAAGATTGATTTGTTGATTATATTTACAAGAAGGAAGCTTAGACTAGACGAATTCAACAGAGCAACAAAGAACCCATAATTAGTGTGCGAAGCAAAAAAAAAAAAAAAAAAACTTACTGTCTTGATAGTATATTTGGAATTGAGAGAGTAGGTGTTAAGTTGATCTTTCCCATCAACTCATAATTCACCTATATATAACTGTAAACTTGATGTTTCCCAAGCCTTTGAACATGAAAATACACGAAAGAGCCCAAAAAACTTTTGAACTGCCAAAACGTTGTGTACTACGCAAACTAGCGAAATCAACGTTGAAATCTTTGGACCTAATAAGATTCCAAATATCAAAGCTCAGCTCGATTGTCTAGATCGAATCGACGCTGCGTGAGTTGGTTGTTACGTACCGAGAAGGGGTTGACGACGTCTCCGCCGTCGCTCTCCTCGAACGGGTTGTCGTCGTGCCTCCACCTTCCCGCCATGCCTCGACCTCGACTCTTCCTTAGCTCTCTGCTTCGATGACCTTGCGTTTGCGTGCCCTCCGATCCGGCTGGCCGGCCAATTCACGCGGCACGCTGCAAATGATATCGATCACCAAGAAGCTAGCTGCTTCTGCTTTTGCCGCCCTGCTGCGCGGTGGGACTACTTCTTCGTTAGTTCCTCACAGTTATAGTACTGCTACATCAGACAACAAGCTATAGCCACAACCTGACAAGTATAAATGCCAACAATTTGATTATATCAGTGCATCTCGTTAACAATGAACCCATCGATCATATCGATCTGGACACTCCGCCTTACACGGTAAGGCGGCCGGGATTTATTTTAATAGTTATCGATCGATGTAACATTCTATCCAATCAGTATAGACCTTTGCTAATTTCTTGTCTCGACTCTGGACTTCGTCGATGCATACGTACGTTACTGGCCGGTGGAACCGCCGAGCTTGCCGTTTCCTCGATGCTATTCGGTTAGCTCTGGTAGCGTGTAACAGCTAGCGACGGAAATTAATCTTCTTCTTTTTTTTTTTTGTATATATGTATATTCGGTGGGAATGCATCGTCGGCCTTCCGCGGCCATGCCTCCTTGCCTCCCAAATGACAGCATATCCGAGATGATCCTATCCTCCTGGCCTAGAACGTTGGCTGTTGCTAATTTCTATTGGTGCAGCATGCAGCTAGCTTCTCGATTGTCCTGTGGGTATGCGGATCAAGGGCGGCCGGGCTCACGGGTAAACCTCTCGCAGAAGACGTGCTAAGTGCGCCGAGACCTCTAGGTGAGTACGCCAGCCATTCCAAGAAAAAAAAGATGCAATGCAATCACAAAACGGGGAGGGAGGGAGGGAGGGAGGATGGAGTTTTGAAACTCCTACATCATCATTCTCATAAGCCAAAGCAAGGTTCTCGGGTGACAAAACACTTTGAACCTGTTGACGCCGATTCACGACCGAGCCAACACACAATCGGGTCTTCAAAGCCCAAAGAGGTTGCTTGAACAACCTGCAATGCAGCAAACACAAACTGTAACCGGCCAAACCGATCGAGGGATCGAAAAGGCCGATGTAGAGCTCGTGTATGGCTGAATAAGCTCCCGAACCACCGGCAGAAGGATCCGTCGGGAGGAAACATATGGAGGATCTCTTAGGACCAACAAGACCGCCTAAGATGCCAATGAATCTTGTGAAAAGAAGCAACAGACAGTAAGTAGAGGGGTTGAGAAGAGAAAAGGGGTAAAAGAGTTGATAGATTGGTTTTTTGTTCGATCGATTGGATGGGATCAATCGGCCATGATCCTCTCGTATATATAGAGGGGATGATCTTATCCCAGTAGGAAACAACTCCAACACGTGATCTCTAATTTTTCTATGCTTAAAACTTACTAAAACTCGATTTAGGATCAAATTGGTTCGGAGTCAGCACCAGGTCGGCCTAGCCGGCCTGGCACCCGGCTAAGCCGGTTCTCACGGGCACAGGCCAGCCTGCTGGATAGCCCGGCCAGGACTTGGCTAAGCTGGCCTGGGCACCTGGCTTAGGCAGCCATGACTTGCCACGCCAGCACCGAGCCGGCTTAGCCAGCCTCAGACCCGGCCTGGCCGGCCTAGCCGGCCTAGCTGGCCAACGTGGCCAACTGGCAGTAGGACCGGCTTAGCCGGCCTCTGGACCCAGCTAAGCCGTCAGGGGGTGGTCGACCTAGCCGACTGGGCAGGCTCGTTTGTGGCTCATCGTCTTCTTCGTGTGATTATTTGCTGCATTGACGCCGCTACTTGACCTCAATCATGTCTAGGGCTTTCGCGACTTGCTCATATTGCCAAATACACCACCGGACATTTTTGAGTGTCAACATATGCCCCCCTGTTTTCAAGTGAATGATGCATTGAACTTGAAAACACCTGTCAAAAACAACCGACCAGCATGATACTCATCACACCAGCTGACCAACGACTACGAGCAATGTATACATCGGCCATTTTTGTGCTAAGGGCGATACATGTATCGGCCATTGCTTGGTAGAGCACTTAGGTGTCCTGTCAAACACTTGGAAAGTATTTTTTGAGATACCTTCAATTGATTGTCTTCGGGAGAGGCTCACCTTTCATCGTTTCCAGCAAGTATGAGTTCCAAAAGATGATTCTAACCACTCTCAAAGGACCTTTATAATTGGACGACCATTTTCCAAACTCGCCGCTCTTCGATCCAATAGGAAGTATAATTTGCCATACTAAATCTCCCACTTGAAACGATTTGCTTCGAACCTTCTTGTTATACGCCCTTGCAACACGAACTTTGTCTTTCTCAATCTCCTTGAGAGCCCTTAATCTCTTATCCATCATTTCATCCACATTGTCCATCATTAGATCATGGTACACAATAGGAGATAGATCATTTTGTTTAGCAAATCTGTATGCACTCAATCACTTCAACAGGCAACATGGCTTCTTGACCATACACTAGCTCAAAAGGAGTAACCTTGGTAGTACCATGCTTTGATATGCGGTATGCCTATAAAGCTTCTGACAAAGTTTTATGCCATTTCCTTGGTTGTTCCTCAATCTTCTTCTTAATGAGCTTGATTAGATTCTTGTTAGTAGCTTCAGCTAGGCCATTAGCCTGAGCATAATACGAAGATGAGTTGACCAACTTGATCTTATAGGATTGAACAAACTTCTTAACTTCCTTAGACATAAAAGAAGTCCCTTGATCTGTAGTTAATGATTGAGGAATGCTGAATCTATGAATAATATGCTTAGTGATAAACTCAATAACCTCCTTGTGAGTAATATTCTTCAAAGGAACCGCTTCACACCACTTAGTGAAATAATTAGTGGTAACCAAGATGAATTGATGCCCCTTTGAAGATGTGGGATGAATTTGGACAATGAAATCTAGCCCCCAACCTCTGAACGACCACGACTTCATAATAGGATAGAGTTCTGCAGCAGGTACCATCTGAATATTACCAAACCGTTGGCACTCATCACAGCCTTCGTAGTAACAAAAACAATCGGCCATCATGGTGGGCATATAGAAACCAACCCTTCTTAACAACCACTTCATCTTTAGGGCTGATTGATGCGTACCACAAATCCCTTCATGGACTTCTCCCATTGCCACTCTTGCATCATCAGATCCTAGGCACTTAAGCAATAGATCTTCAACAGTCCTGCCATAGAGCTCGCCATGCTGAATAATATATTTGAATGCACCCCTTTGAATACTCTTATCAACTTTGGCAATAGGATCCTGCAAATAATTCCTCAAGGGAGTTCTCCAATCCTCCAAATTGGTATTAGCATCACTATAATTCAAACTAGACCAATTTGGAGCACCATCGAGTGAATCATCAGCAGCACCTGCAGGGGGGTCGGCTAGGCCGACTGTGGCGGTCAGCTTAGCCGACTGGGCTGCCCAGTCAGTAGGGCTGGCTAGGCCGACTATAGTAGTCGGCTTAGCCGACTAGAGGCACCAGTCAGCAGACCTGGCTAGGCCGGCCTGGCGACCCGGCTTAGCCGTGCAGTCGGCCAGGCTAGTTCATCCAGTCCTGCACAAAAAAATGATCATCTTGATGCATCAGCTTTCCTTGAATGTGAAAATTACATCCATCAACATCAAATCCTGATGCTTGTTGAGCTAACATGTTGGCCTTCTGATTTTCATGTCTTGGAATATGCTAAATCTTAAATTCAGCAATTTTAGAGATAAGCCCAAGACAAGTATCAAGAGAAGCTCGAAGTGATCCATCTAAACATTAAAATTCACTAGCAACTTGGTGTACAACCAACAATGAATCACCATATGCTTCAACATGCTGCACCTCCATGGAAGTTAACATGATCAACCCGAATATAAGAGCTTGATATTCGGTTTGATTGTTAGTACATTGAAACTCCAACCGGCTTGACATTCTTGTCTCAATATTATTAGGAGAAACAAGAACAATACCAACACCTTGGCCATCTTTACAAACCAATCCATCAAAATACAGCTTCCATAGAGTGTAAGTAAGGTAACTGATTTCTTCATCAAGATCAATACCATGCTCAACAATAAAATCAGCAAGGACTTGACCCTTTATAGATTTTGATGGTTCAAAAGTCGTCATATTCAATTAAAGATTATGCCCATTTGCACAACCTTCCACTAAGGATTGGCAGATATAGCATATGCTTGATAATATCGACCTGGCATGCTACAACACATGTACTTGACAAAAGATAATGTCTCATCTTGTTACATGCAAAGTACAGTGATAAGCATAATTTCTCAATATGGACATACCTTGTCTTGGGATCAAGAAGACGATGACCAAGATAAGCAATTACATATTCCTTTCCTTCATCTTCTTGAGTCACCATAGCCCCAATGACCTTTTCTTCGGCAGCCACATAGATTTTAAAAGGGCACTCCTCTTCTAGGTGAACTAAGGATGGGTGGTGATGATATATATTCCTTTATCTTCTCAAACGCTGCTTGTTGACTTGCCCCCAAGTGAATTCAGATTCATCCTTCAACTTGAGTATATGAGTAAAAGGAATAATCTTCCCAGACAGATTAGCAATAAACCTTCTCAAGTAGTTCACCTTCCCTAAGAATTTTTGGACATCTTTCTTGCATTGTGGTGGTTGAACATTCTTGATTTTCTCAATCCTCTTGGGATCAACCTCTATGCCTTTATCATGAATGATGAAGCCTAGAAACTTTCCAGCCGACACTCCACAAGCACACTTGAGTGGATTCATCTTCAAACCATAACGACACATTCTTTCAAAAGCAAGAAGCAAATCGGCTAAGTGAGATTTATGGGCAGCCAATTTAATCACAATGTCATCAATGTAAACCTCCATAATCATCCCAATTAGATCATGAAAAATCAAATTAATTGCTCTTTGATAAGTTGCACCTGAATTCTTCAACCCAAAGGTCATAATAATCCACTCAAACAAACAAACAAAGCCAGGACAAACGAAAGTTGTCTTTGATGTGTCTTCTTTTGCCATGAAAATTTGATCGTACCCAGCCTTACCATCAAGAAAACTAATCATCCGGTGTCCTGAAGCATCATTGATCAGCATGTCAGCTATAGGCATAGGATATTCATCTTTGGGAGTGGCTCTATTCAGATCTCTAAAATAAATGTAGACTCTGTTCTTGCTAGAATCTTTCTTAACAGGCACAATGTTAGAAACCCGCTCTGCATATTGGCATGGACGAATGAATTCAGATTGCAACAACCTATTGATCTCCTCCTTGATTCGGTCATGGATGGCCGAATTGAAGTGCCACGGATGCTGCTTGAAAGGCTTGAATCCATCTTTGATAGGGAGCCGATGCTCAACAAGATCTCGGCTCAATCCAGGCATCTTTGTGTAATTCCATGCAAAACAATCAACATATTCCTTGAGAAGCGCGATTAACTCAGCTTTGTAATCGGCTTCCAAGTTTTGATTAACAAACGTCGGCCGCGGTGTACTACCATCCCCAATATCAACTTGTTCTAAAGGGTCGACCATCATGAAATCTTGGCCCAACTTATTGAGTTCATCAAAGTCATTAATAGCTTCACAGACATTGGTCTTTTTTGCTGGATACTGTTCAATATGATACTTTAACCATTCAACATTATCCATTGATTACATTATAGTGTTAAGCCGATTATCAATCGGCTTAAGTGATACAGGAATAAATCCTTGCCTAGTAAAACTTACAAAATCAAATTATGACAAGTCTCTACCTGACAGGCAACTAAAAGCATCATGCCCCTAGCTCACACACATTAGTTGTAGCAACCTCAACCGATGAATCAGCGTGGACGACCTCAATGGCATCTCCCACCCACTGGATGAGAAACTGTTGCAAGATGGACGACACACACTCGTTGACATGAGTCCAATCACGCCCAAGTATCACATTGTAACTCCCCTTGATGTCAGCAACAAAGAACGCCGTAGCCAAAATATTGCTCCCGATGGTCAACTCAACATTAGCAATACCTCTTGCCGAAATTAGAGCCTCACTACCAACAGCTGTGATGGTCATGTTGGTCTTCACCAACTATTCATCTTTGTTACCAAGCTTATTGTACAATGAGTGTGGCATGACATTCACGATTGTACCGTAGTCCACCAACATGCTGTAAACTGGCATCCCGTTGATGTGACCCTTCAAGTGGAGTGGCCTGAGATGATCCACATGCACTGCCAGTTTCTTGAACATAGCATCTTCAATGACAAACACCAATTCTGCTGCTGGTGGCTCCTCTTGATCATGACGAATCACGTAGTAATTAGAGGAGAGATATACTACATTCACATCTCCACACGGTGGATAATCTACCATCTCTTCTTTTGGAACCTCTGGAGCCTTCATACCTACCATATTAGCAATAACAACAACAAGCTCCTTTGGCAAGTCACCAAGATTTCTGAAAGCTACAGTAATCAACACGGGCACCTCAGGAAGCACCACAGCTGATTCGGGAGTTACCAGGGTAGTTTCATCAGTGGTAACTGGCATGGCCGACTCTGCAGTCGACCTAGCCGTTTCAGTCGGCTTACCGACTCCTGGCCCTCCTGGCCAGCAGTGGCAGTAGAGGCTGGCTTAGCCGGCTCTGAGGCCGGCTTAGCCAACTCAGTCGGCCTAGCCGGTTCTAGGGCTGGCTTAGCCAACTGAGCAAGAGCACCAGTCATGACAACGGTTTTTGGTGGGACTTCATGGGGCTTTTCTGGTGCAGGTGGATCTTCAACTATCCCAAGAGCCTCCTTCTTCAATTTCCTCTACCGAGCATGCTGTAATTTCCGCCTTTGAGTCTTGTCCAACCCTCATGGGCACCACTTGGGTTGAGTATACTTGGGGTCCCTCGGCAGCTTCTCTTTCTCTTGAACTCCAACAACCTCTTCAGTGACTTCTTCTTGTTGCTTTGCTGGACTTTCACCTCCAATCACAATAGGCTTGTTGTCATTAACAACAGGAGCTGACATCGAGTCGATTATGATGCTAGGAACATGAACAGGCTTCTTGGGTGCCTCAACCTTCTTTGGCACATACACTTGCTATGTAGGAACCTTCTTTGATTCTTGAGGAGCTGCAACCTGTGATTTGACCACCTTTTCTTGACTTGCTCCACTTGAGCCTGATTGATCACCCAATCGGCTAAAGATGGAAACACCTGAAGATGGACCAGCAACACCTCCCAATCTTTGATGCACAGGAGCCTGATGATATGGTACCCACACTCCTTGTGGTCCCCATTACGGAATTGGTATAATCGGTGGAGCTGGAGAAACTAGAGGTCCCCAACAAGACACCCGAGGACGAGCAACCTGCAAGGAAGAATCAACTGGTGGAGTCATCGCCAATTGCTTGTTCTTATGATCTTCACGCTTTGATGGTGTTGAATCTCTTTTTTATGGGCCAATTCTCAGAATCAGATTTATTTCTTGTACTTTGCCATAAGTCGATCAAAAGTATAAATCGGTTTCACCATTGGTGGTTTAACTTTCTATTCTTTCTCCTTCCACACACCAACCTCTGGTTTCTTAGGAATAAAAGTGCGTGGTACATGAACACCGGAGGTGAGGCTGCCTGGAGGAGGGAAGTCGATTTGGCCGACTGGGTCAGTCGGCTTAGCCGGCCGGCTGGACCCGGCTAGGCCGACTGCGTCAGTCGGCTTAGCCGGCCCTAGCTAGCCTGCACTGGAGTCAGCTTAGCCAACTGGGATAGTCGGCCTAGCCGACCTCTGCATTGCTGCACACATCTCATACCATCTTTGCCTTCTCAAAGCTTCCACTGATCCAGCGGTGATTGTAAGCTTGTTTTTGCCTTGTTGGTCCCTCTCAAGCACCACTTATCGCCCCAAATTCTTTTGAACATTCAGTGAGACACGCAGTTCGCTGATAATGATATTCTTGCCTTTAGAATTATCGGCTTGCTTGGGTTGGATCACGATTGCTGGACTTCCTGCTTCAATTGTATTCATGTGAGTAGGAAAAGGATTCTTGTTGATCTCCATATCAGAAAGACTCAATCTTCCCTTATTAAGGGTCGATTGGACCTATCGACGAAAGACATTACAATCATTAGTTGCATGATAATAAGAGTTATGATATTTACAAAAAGCATGTCTCTTAATCTCATCTGCAGAAGGCATGGTATAATAAAATCTAATGTATCCAATTTTGAGTAACTCATCAAAAATCCGGTCATATTTAGAAGTATCAAAAGTAAATTTCACTACCTCATTCCGATTCCTTTGAATTGGCTTGAGAGAAGGGCAAGTAACTTGTTTATTCTCCGATGGCCATCTAATTTCAGTGGCCAACATCTCCTTACTTTCATCGTCCAAATCATCTGAAAATGCACCAAGAGCATGTGTATTCAAATGATGGGTTTTATATTAACGAGAGCTTTTAAGGCGTGATTCCCAGAAAACGGCCCTTTCCATAAGATGATTCATATTAGCAAATTGAACATTCTTAAGTTTTTCTTTGATCTTATAATTTAAACTATTAAAGCATATATCAACAAGATCTCTTTCAGAAATACTTAAATGAAAGCATCTATTCTTGATTTCTCTAGCTTTGTTGAAAAACTCAAGCACAGTTTCATCATGAGTTTGCCTAACAGTAGTAAGATGTGACAATCAGTTTCTTGGGCTCTGATATAAAAATGCTTATGAAACTTTTCTTCTAATTCAACCAAAGAATTAATGCACAGTGGTGATAAAGAAACAAACCACGAAAAAGCAGTACCGGTCAATGATAAAGAAAAGTTACGGACTTTCATGTGATCAAGATTAGCAGCTTCTCCTAATTGAGCAAGGTATATGTGAACATGTTCCATGGTGGATTTATTACCATTACCACTAAATTTCTAAAAGTCAGGTACCTTTCATCTAGCAGGATTATTCATGAAGTCAATTACGGAAGGGTACGGTTTGGTGCTCATGTTTTGGGCAGTTTTAAAGAACACCTAGACTTTCCTTAAGATTTTTAGTAAAATCCTTCTTGAACTGACTTAATATATCATGAATTTCGGCAGAAGCAGAACCCTGCATGTGTTCAAGCATAGGATTTGGGCTAGGAGACTTCGGTGGTTAAGCTAAAAATGTGTTGCTCCCTAAAGTTTTAGACGCTCCATAATCGGTTTGCAATGTTTGAGCCGATTTTTGAGCACCCCATGCTACACTTGTACTAGCATGACCGATTTTATCAGCAGGAAGAGCCGAAGAAGCCAATTTTAGTTTACTAGCTTCGCTAACAGATGATTGATTATGAAAGAAACCTTGAGGCATACCAAATTCAGGTTGAGGTAAGACATCCGATTGGGTAGAATCAGTTGTCTTTCCTTCTATTTTATGTAGCCTAAGAGCTATTTTTTGTAAAGAAGTACCCATTACTCTTTGAAATTGAGAACCATAATCAACTATCATCTTAGCAACAAAAGCTTGTGTAATTGGAGATGATGAAGCATCTAGAATCGCAGCAACACTTGGTGCTTTAAATTGCACCACCTTGTCACGTCAACCCTTGGAGCAACCCTGAAGGAAAGCCTTCTAAAGTTCCTGCATGTGAGCCTAAAGTTGTGCTTACAATTCTAGAGATAGCTCCTCCATAGGTGTGGGATTGATGATGTTGCCGCTATGAACTTCGCTCGAGTCCTTCGCTGCATCTCCATCTACACCCATGTCGCTGGTTGACTGATATGTCAATCTACGCTTTGATGTCCTCAGCGGTGTCGCCAAAAAGTATGTTGACGCCTATTCGCAACCGTGCCAACACACCAGTGGGTCTTGATGCCCAAAGGGGTTGCTTGAACAGCCTGCAACACAGCAAACACAAAGCGTAACCGACCAAATTGATCTAGGGATCGAAAAGGTCGATGTAGAGCTCGTGTATGGCTAAATAAGCTCCCGAACCACCTCCGAAAGGATCCGTTGGGAGGAAGTACATGGAGGATCTCTTAGGACCAGCAAGGCCGCCTAAGATGCCAATGAATCTTGTGGAGAGAAGCATCGGACAACAAGTAGAGGGGTTGAGGAGAGAAAAACGGTAAAAGAGTTGATAGATTGGTTTTTTGTTTGATTGATTGGATGGGATCAATCAGCCATGATCCTCTCGTATATTATGAGGGGGTGGTCTTGTCCCAGTAGGAAACAACTTCAACACGTGATCTCCAAGTTTCCCAAGCTTAAAAACTTACCAAAACTTGATTTAGGATCAAATCGGTTCGGAGTCAGCACCTGGCACCTGGCTAAGCCAGTTCTCACGGGCACGGACCACCCTCCTGGACAGCCCGGCCAGGACTCGGCTAAGCCGACCTGGCACCCGGCTTAGCCGGCCATGACTTGCCACGCCAGCACCGAGCCGGCTTAGCTGGCCTCAAACCCAGCCTGGCCGCCCTGGCTGCCCAGCGTGGCCAACTGGCAGCAGGACCGGCTTAGCCCGCCTCTGGACCCGGCTAAGCCGTCCGGGGGTAGTCGGCCTAGCCGACTGGGCAGGCTCGCTTGCGGCTCGTCATCTTCTTCGTGTGATTATTTGCTCTATTGATGTCGCTACTTGACCTCAATCATGTCTAGGGTTTCCGTGACTTGCTCATACCACCAAATACATCACCAGACAGTTTTGAGTGTCAACAGGACCTAATCGAAATGGGCAAATCTGGAAATTTTGGTAACTTCAGATCGAGGCGGGATTCGCTTGTTTCAACCCATCAAAGTGTTCAGGTTTAGCTAATATTTGGCTAAATTTTTTCAAGTGGATTGAAAGCAAATTAATTATAGATTCACAAATTAAATTTGCACTTCTATATTGAAGTAAAAATTTGTAGGTTTGTTTGACTCTCGACTTATAACTTTGCAAATTTAAAGATGGTGTACATATTCGCCAAGGTAGAGGTTGTTAGATATGTGATGAACATGTATGCAAATGAATTATACATAATAGGACTTACCCCTCACTTATGCAAAGTTGAGATTGCGGCTCATGGTGGGCTTGGAGTGATCTAGTGTATTTGATTGAGAGATACAACATCTAGTGGAACTTGGAGCTGGTTTGCAGGCTTGAGGGACCTGTTACTCTTGGAGGTTGTCGCCTTCTAGGTGGCTTCATGACAAGTGGCTCCATCGGAGATCTCAAGAAATTGTGCCTATCTCCAGAGGCAAAGGATTGTATGTGGCTTGTGCTCATCCCCAGCGGAAGTTAGTGGAGAGAAAACTCTAGTAGAAGGAGGTGTGAAGAGTGCATGCCAAGTGGTCTAGTCGGGTCAAATAGATAGTGGTCACATAGGATCTCACCTTGAGAGGTGATTCCAATTTAAGCTTGTGAGCTCGATGTCTAGCTATAGAGCCAACAACATCCTTAGGACTTGTCTCAATGGAAAGTAGGTGATTGGCAAGGCACTAAACCTCAAGAGAAAAATCACCATGTCATCGAGTCTCACCTTTTGGTTTGCATTCCTTAAAGATAACTTTCACTTGATATATATTGTGTTAGTGCCTGCCTTGCTTACTAGCATGTGTATGAGTTCTCATATGCTTGATTGAGTGCTAGATTTGCCTTGGTTTGTGACCTTGTAAGTGATCTCTCACTAGCTAATTAGCACCTTATTAGTTAATATTATTGTGTAGGATCTTTGTAAAGCGCTTGTGAAATTTGAGAGTGATGATGTCATGGCTAGATGAATTAGCTTAATTCAATATTTGTTTCAACTAGTGGTAGAGGTTAGTTTTAGAAATGACTATTTATATATACCCCTATAATCGGACATCTCGACCTTTTTAGTTCGATGTGTGATGTGGGATTAATATACAATCTCATATCGAAAATCGATGGTCCGAATCATTTATTTATTTAAAGATAGCAGTCACTATGGCCAAAACGTGCAGCCAGGCCATCCACGTCACCAAAATAATTTCTGGCCGTTGGATTTCACGATCGACGGTTTTGCATTCTCCTCCCATGATAAATATATACCCCTCCATCCCTAGCTCACTCTCAGTCCCTTCCTCTCCTTCCTCCTGGTGAGGCGCTGGCGGCGGCCCTCGCTCTCACCTCCACCTCTCCTCCCACGCCATGCCGCCGCTCCCACCCCGCTCCGGCCTCCCCTTCCTCTCCATCTCCCCGACGCGCCCGCCTCCCCCAGCTCCCTTCTCTCTTGGGCGTCGGTCACGCGCGTTCATCCGAGGGCGCCATAGCCCCAGGCATGGGAGGCCTGAGCAGCGGTGCGGGTGGCCCCAGCGCAGCCGTCGTGTTGCGGATGCTGGCGACCCAGGCCCGGCGGGGTGGCGCGGCGACGCCTCGGCGGTGGCCGCAGGCTCGAGAGAGCGCGCCCGCCTCCCCCAGCTCCCTCCTCTCTCGTGCATCGGGCGCGGGCGCTCCTCATTGCGGGGGGCCTCATCGTGGCATGGGCAGGCCCTGCGATGGGCGTGAGCGCGGCGCTAGGTGGCCACCAGCGAGCTGGCCGCGGGCCCCCGCATGGCCTGCCCCCGGCTGGCCGCCCGGCCATCACGGGCGCGGGCCTCGTTTTCCGGCCGCCGCGGGCGAGCTGGCAACGGCTCGTGTGGCATGGCGCCGTGGTGCGGGAGGCCATGATGTAGGTAAAGCCCTAGCGCACCAGCCCGGGCCCTGGCACCGCTAGCACACGAGGCCTTGGGCGAGCAGGCTCAGATGAGGGTGTCGTATCTCCCTTGCTCCTCCTCCCGTTCCCTCGTCGGAGTTGTGGACGACCGTCGATCTGCTATTGCGGGCCTTCCTCGATGGGGCGTCGCTAGGGGAGAGTTTTATAGGTCACCTATATGGCCTTCCTTTCTGGTGGAGGTCCATGGCAACAGATCTGGCTAGCTGGGATGCTAGCCAACAGCTAGACTCATCCCCAAACCCTAGCCCCCATTTTCACCATAGGTTGTTTGGTTTTCTTGTTTTATGTGATGGTTTTTTGTGGAATTGATGGCTGATGGGGCGATCTAGGTTTCTATCATTGATTGAAGAGTTGTATTAGTATGTGATGTTCTTGCCTCTTTCACGTGTTCAGAGATAACATCTCAGCTACAGTGCAGCAAGCTAGTTTTCTTGATGCGACTGTTGTTTTGTTTTTGCAAGGCCCTGATTTAATTGCTCCTTCCCTGATATTTGTAGTTTACTAACTGTTGGGTAAAAGGTTCACATACACATCTTTGATGAAAATAATGTGCGGGTCGTAATTATATTTTATTTCTTTCCTTTTAAACTTATATTCCAGGGGCTATTTATAGACCCCCTGGCTTCGCCATTCAAGGAATCTTACAAAATCAACCATGGAACCTCCTATACATTAGCTAAAAAGCGCATCAGCGAAGTGGCGAAACACACTTCGCCCTTTTTCTTTTATCTTTTTAAGCAACTTTGGACTTGATCATGATCTCTCAACTTAGCTGGGAACTTCATAGACTCGTCATGCGAAGCCGCCACGATGACTTCGCTGGTCATCAAGAGACTAGCGAAGTCATCTTCGTCGGATAACCTGAAACATGTGAAATCATATGTGCGAAGTTTGATAGCCACAGCGAAGTGTCCACATCATCTTCGCTGGGCGTCTAAAGTATAGTGAAGTCGTCTTCGCCAGTCAACTTGAAACATGCGAAAATACATAAGCGAAGTTGAAGACACGTGCAGCGAAGTATCTTCGTTGTCTTTGCTGCACATGTTAGCATCTCAAATATTTATAATGAAATGTTTGTCTCTAAAGTTTAGAAAGGATGTTTGTATGTCAAAATTGTTCCCCAACACTAACTTACAAAGTCAGAATTACCTAGCTTTCCTTGGTTGTGCATGATTGTATAAGATTTACTGTACCCAAATCCATATCCCTCCAAATTTTGTGAATCATACTAAATTTGCTCTTGCCTTGTCAGTTATATGTATATTGATTGAATTCAGAGAGTGCCATTTAATTAGGACAGTTATTATTGGCATCGAGCTAGGAAGCCCTTAGTTTGAACGGTGTGATATTTGACTAGTTGATGCCTCTCTGATAGCTTCATAGTTCAGTTCTCATTTTTACAGGCTGTATTGCATTATTGTATCCTGTTACAAGGATATGGAACTGAAAGACATTTAATACCTCTTCAGTCAATGCAAAATGTAATTATCCTGGGAAACTGCATGAGCCATTTTCACTACTTCAGCCTGTAGTCCTGTACTTCCTCTCTGTTGTATATGGTGGAAGATTTTTACCCTACACAAAGCAATTGTTGGTTCTTTTCCATGCACATATAGGTAATGAGATTAATACAGTAAAAAACATTCCTTCTATGCGTGTCGTCCCCACATATTTTATTCTGAATTTAAGTTCATTATACCTAGCATTCACATTCGAGTAATTATTTGTGCTCTGTCTGATTGAAACAAACCATGATACATACAGGCAACAGCATTTATAGAACACTAGAGCTGATGAAACTCATATGGAGAGCATGCCAGCTGGTTGTTGAAAAATGAAAAATAATGAATGTTAATTTGCATATATCCAAAGAGGTGTCAAATGACAAGCTGTATGTACTGATTTCTTTGAGCCGGAGTAGGGGCATGGAACTACCGGCCTGCAGGTAAACATTTGGTCATTTTGCAATACTTTCTTGGTTTCTCAATAATAATAGTGTATGTTGTGAGGCTTTGATATCTTTCTTATATCTTGGTTATGGTTTACCATGTTTTTTGTTTTGCCGAATTCCGCTGCCTCAATAACCAAAATAATGTCTAAAAAAGTGCAGAGATTTAGAGAAATCTTAGGATTTGTTGATAGATGCCGTTGTATTTCAGCATTAGTTTTTGTTAAGATAATGATGCTTAATGTGTTGGCGTGTCTGTCTGTTCCTCCAGCTTCAGCAATCGAGCACATCGAAACAACAGAGCATGACGAATTTGGCATGTGTCAAGCTGAAGAAAGTTGATGGTCACTGGAGGTTTGTTTGTAGCAAAGAGCAAAAAAATTCTGATTAGATACATGCATGCATGACGATCACATGAGCAATAATTTGGAGGACATGTTTAGTGACTGGTGCAACAGGGTGAGCAGGTTCAGATCAATGGAAGGAGCTTAGAACTTTTCTCACATGGCAGTTGACTGTTTGCTTCTCTTTCAGGTGTATAGAGATAACATCTCAGCTGCAGTGCAGCAAGCCAGTTTTCTTGATTAGTAGCGGGAACAAGCATATTCAGGTGAGCAGGTTTAGATCAATGGAAGGAGCTTAGAACTTTTCTCACATCGCAGTTGACTGTTTGCTTCTCTTTCAGGTGTTTAGAGAACATCTCAGCTGCAGTGCAACAAGCCAGTTTTCTTGATTAGTAGCTGGAACAAGCATATTCAGGTGAGCAGGTTCAGATCAATGGAAGGAGCTTAGAACTTTTCTCACATCACAGTTGACTGATGACCATACAGTTCCTGTTTAGTTGGCATGCATTCCTGATCCTGAATCTGTTGTCTGCATTTTTTTTTGCCCCTGCCCTTTGCAAACTCTACAAATATTGTTGCCCGTTGCAAACTCTACAAGCTTCCATTCCTACCCTGTTAAAGTTGTTCTGCTTGCTACCTTTACATATGGCGCCGTTGCAAATAAATAGACCTGTACAGGTTCTCTTTTTCACACATACATACATGTTCCTATAAGAAACACGGAAAAGTAGAAGATACATGTTCCTATAAGAAACACGGAAAAGTAGAAGAAAGGAGCAGTGTGATATTACTTAATGTTCTATACAGGTATATTATTTATACCATTTACTTTCGTGTCTGTAGTGCTACCTGTTATTATGGCCATAAGAAAATCTTCCTTTTTCCAGAACAGCTCGTTTGAGTGGACGAAAAGGTGAGGCTATTCCAATTGTATCTTTTTTAATGTTAATTGAGGATGTACCCTTAAGGTATTATCTGGTTCAGATTATAACAGTCAAGGCAACCAGCGAGGGTATTGTTAGATGCCTATTACATTGTTATGTAAATTTCAGCATATTCTTTCAGCCTGTTGCTTTCCTAGATACTCAAGCATTCAATTTAATGTTTCCTCACAAGGCAACATCATGTATGGTTAGATCCCACATCCTGAGGTGCAGGCCAAGAGTGGTGTCATGCTACATACAGATATTAGGAATCCTATATGTAAATATATACTTTCAAACAGTTCTTGATTTTGTAGGAATGGACCACTAAGGTGTGTGAATGCCTGCACTTTTCTCCTCGCTTCACCACCTTTGCACACTGCTCTACTACTTTCCCGATCTCCATGCTTATAATTATTGCTAGAGTTCAATCATGTGTTCATTACAGTGTTTATCCGTCATATTTCAACGTGTGTGATTTTTGCTCCAAAAGGGTTCAGAATAGATGAATGGTTTTTCTTGAAGGTGGTGTATACATTTCCAATGCATTCTAATGTAAAATCTAGATCATATTCATTCCTAATTTTTATCTCGCTTTACTTCCTGGGCACATTAACTTGCGCTATGGTGGACTTCCATGTGTGTTCTATGATACTGAAACCAGCAAGCTTATGCCGACTATCTTTCTTCTCTGTTTTGTTTTGTTTTGTTTTGTTTTGTTTTGTTTTGTTTTGTTTTGTAGGAGGTGCACAAATATTTGATAGATCCGAGTGAACTCAGTCATTAAATCAGACAAGTGTCCTGATGTTTCAGAGTGCAAGCCTAGGGTCTTCAAGTGGAGCAAGAGTAAAATGCATGTAATGTTCTATGCTCTATTTTCATGGTAATTTTTCCTTAGCTTCTGATTCCCCTCTATGCTCTATTTTTGTGGTGATTTATGACATGCAAAATATTGTAATATTCAAACATCTCTACATTTAGTTTAAGGGTTTTTCCTTGGAGGATCAACTATATTTCTTACACTGCCGATCATATTTATTCTGTCAGCTATCTCAAGGTTCCATTTGACAAATAAAACCGCAAGATTATCACGCGCACATGGACGCACGCAAATTACTAGTATTATATATATCATGTGTGAACAACTATTTTATTAGAGGTTAGTCTTTTAGATTGAGTTAGGATCTGTTTGGTTCCATAGAATTAGGGACTAGAGACTAGATTTTAGTCCCTAAATTGCTAAATAGAGAGACTAAAAGGGGGACTAGTAGTCTCTTGTCCACTAAGTCTCTTGAGACATATTAATTGAGACTAATAGACCTACAGCCTATGCCCTCTCAATTTGATGGTCCCCACTCCTCCTTTGTCTCATGTTTTTTTTATCTTAATTTGTTATGTCTTTTACTCTCTTTTAGTCCTTATAACCAAATATGCTATTAGTCACTAGTCACTGGTTCCTTGAACCAAACAAGGCCTTTGACTTGTTGTGAGCTGCATAAATTTGCGCAAGGTACGACGCTGGCTTGCATTGTGAGTATAGCAACGGCATGTATGAACAACGGCTGTGCACTGTAACAACGGCATGTATGAACGGGAAGATCGCGTGCACGAGATCACCGTGATGGGTATAAGCAACAAGCATGATTAGGTGTGCTTGATTTCAAGTAAAAAAAAAAGGTGTGCTTGATTTTCAACGACGCTTTGGGTAAAAGAGAAGCTCAGAGAAAGGAACGACACGAGACTGCGCAGTAGACGTGGGGGTTTTCCGACTGAAAACCAAACACGGACACAATCACGCAAGAGAAACTACAAGGGAGAAAAATTGAGGAAGGGACGATCTTGGGTCATGTGCCCTACACGATATAACAATATACACTTTTTGTTAGTTTTCTGACATAACACTTTTTTTTTATAGTTGAACATAGTATAGTGCCCGTGCTAACGCCACGGCTTTTATTTAAAGGGTGCACATGAAAACAATGAAATGATGATAATAGAACATGGTTTTATGTCTGCTCTTACGAGAATCACTGAATGAAACGATAATATAATAAGAACATGGTTTTATATCTGCTCTTACGAGAATCACCGGCTACGGTTGAGGGATCAAGAGAACGAACTCAGATATGCTTCACTTAGAAGAGGCTATCGATACAGTTCTCTTCTGCAGTTCATCACCCATGAAATTGCTTACAGGACTGCAACAATTGAACTGGAGCATGAGCTGTAATCAGAACCCAATCACAGAAACTGTCAAGATGGAAGTGGTTGCTAAAGATCATGTATTTGTGCAGCCAGTTCCTGACGCAGCATGAAGCCTCCAAACGTTGAATCAAGTCATCTTGTTTTTGTTTGTGCCGAGTGTGCAATGTCAGTTCCTCACCGAGAGAACTGCAGACAAATGGAAATAGTTCAGAACCATACAAGAAGTATTATAGCTAAATGAAGCAAATCACCAAATTACAGACTGTGGCACCAAAGCATCAGCTGTTAACTGCAATAATTTAAATATAACCATCTTATTGGTCAGGGTTTTTGCCCGGGGGCTCCCTGACAGCGGCGACGCTAGTATAGATGCACCTCCAAGAAAGAGCTAATAAAATTCTGAAGTCATAACCAATGAACAAATAGTGAGAAGCTACATGTACACTACAAGGTAACATCTATCGACCTCATAAGAAGAGCTAAGAAAATCTCCATCTCATAACTCATGAACTGTCAGCTAAGCTATACACACCAATGACTCATTGATCCTATCAGTGCACCAATGTCATTGTCACCTCAGTCATATACACATGTATCTCTATTCTTGTCATGTTTCTAAAGAATCATTTTTGAAGCATTCATAGCAAAAAAAAAAAATCTTGTGCAAGTGCTAATTCAATTTTATAGCTAGTTCTGTAGTTTAGGAAAACAAATCTTGTGCAAAAAAAAAAAAGAATCAAGCAATCAGCAGCACAAGCGCCAGATTCATTTTTGAAGCATTCATAGCAATGAACTATTGCAAAGCCTAGCCTAGCTGTACAATACCAAACTACACAGAGAACTTGAACTAAAAAATGATCGAAGATAGGAAAAGCAAAGATCTCACCGAGGCAGTAGGAAGCTTGTGTATAGTAATGCCAGACATAGATGGAGTATCAATCGAAGAACTGAATTCCATACCAAGTATCACATTATGAAATCAAACCGAATAAGCACCCACCATTATTGGCCCCTGTTTCAAGATTGGAAAATTTGAAGTATTTATGTAAGAGCTGTGCTCACTGATGTGAGACTCATAACTGCAAGAAAAACTGAATGTATGATAACATGCAGCCAGGTATCATCTGATTCCAGCCACAGAAATACTGTGACAACACAGTTAGCACTAAATCTTGTTCTTCTTCTATACTCAATTTCCCCTTGAATATAGTTTGGCTCACACAATAATCAAACTAACAATGGCAACATTCAGATGTACAGAGCAACAGAAAGACGATTAGCTTAACCGTAAATAAATGAGTAAAACAATGCATGGTATGGGTACAAATTGGTAGTCTAATGTGATATTTAGCTTATGCAGGAGAATGGAATGGAATCACTTGGCATGAGATGTTGCCGGACAGGTAATAGTGATGAGCTGAGGTTGTGCTAACCGAAGGCACTCACTGTCAAATGATTCTAACTAAAGGCAAAAAAAATTTATCTCCTACTCCTTTCTGCAGAAGTTATCTAGAATCTTTTTGTATTTTTTTCTGCACCATTTTTGTGACCTGCAAAAGCTAGCTAGCGGCACTCACTGCATAAACCGCAGCACTCCACTGCTAACACTATGTGCCACATCAATTCCAAAGCTAATTGGCTATACTGAACAACTTGCAAAAGGCATAATCTGGACAAATAGAATAGGACTCATTTGCAAAAGGCCCCACAAGCAATAGCCGGCCATCAGCACGTACTCACCATCATTAGGCCAAGCTAGTAGCAGCAGCAGCCGGCCATCAACAGTCAAGCAGGTAGCAACAACCGTGGATCCTAAAGACATAAGACCAAATTGCATCTGTTATGTAGAATTACATCGAACACATTACTTACGTGCACAATGGGGACGATGCCAGACGCAGACCGTCGCCATCGCCATTGGAGCCGTCCACCCTGCGATCAGAATCTCGCTAGATCTTGCGCTAGCCATACTAGATCAGGGGTGGAGAGGCCATGCTGGATCCAGCCCGCCCGCCGCGGATCTGTGTGAGGAAGAGAGAGTGAGGGATATATTGATATTTGACAGAGAGGACAAGGACAACAGGATGGATCGAAAAGGGGCTCACCTGTTCAGGAAATCATCCACTGCCCCCCAGCCATTCCAACAGCTTCTCTGAGATGGGCGGCGATGGCTGCACACAAGAGTGAGGGCGAGCTCGTCGTGCGTGTGGAGTGGAGACGGTTGCGCGTCTGGTGGCGTGGAGGCAGCAGCACGTCCGATGGCATGATAGGACAAGTGGTGGACGCGGCGGCGCGCAACGCGTCAGGCAGCAGCGTGGAGGGGGCCCCGCCACCACTGCCCCAGTCGACCGCCGCGCGCGAGGGGCCTAGGCGAGGCACCTGATGGGTGCTGGCCGCCCCGGTTGGCCGCCTGGCCGCCGCCGCTCCGGCTGGCCGGCGTCATCGGAGGCAGAGGTCGTGGGCGCAATCTGGGAGGAGGCGGTGAGGCGTTAGGTGTCGGCCTTGTTTTCTTTTTTGGAATTATGTTTCTTTTTTCTTCCGGTGTTGGCAGGCTTCGATCCTTTCTCGCAACGTGAGAAGCTGGGCGCGCAGGCGTGAGGGGTGTAAGACCTGCATCACACTTTCAATCTGAGTCGTTGCATTCGTAGAAGGTGTGCTGTGAATCGCTGATTTTAAAAAAAGAATATATATAGAGAAGTTTTTAATTATAGTAGAGATTATAAGAAAACTAGCAAATATGTCTGTACGTTGCAGGGACAAAAGAACTATTAAAATTCATTTGAAATGATAATATGAATGATAACTTAAGTCTTATGTTTTTATAATTTATTTTATGATGATTATTATATTTATAATATATGTTAATCCTTATAATAAATAACAACGGCATATTAAACTTGCATCCAATTAACATACTTTGGTATATTTTTCCTTTTTCTTACAAAGCGTATAGTTATTTAGATATAAATAAATATATTATAACTTTATAGTTTTTTTATACTGCTCATGGATATAGACCGTTGTAGCTTTTTTACGCATCGTCATACCAACTTCCGTAACTGCATTAGGATTGTTCTGTCCACCGATGATTATAACAGTATTTTTTCACATAGTAGCTCTTGTCATGAACCACATACTGCCGAACATTCCGGTTCATGAAATAATTAGTTGTACAATTGACTAATCTATATTTAAATACTAAGAAATTATTTAAATACAATTGACATAGATGTTGTAAATCTTTCTCGTCAAAATTTTAATAAAAAAAGTCAAGAATTATATACTGCCACTTTTCGGTTTATGAAATAATTTGTTGTGCCGTTAACTAATCCATATTTGATTTTTAAACAAAACTAAATTGGTGGTGTAAATCTTTCTCCTCAAAATTTAATGCAGAAATAAACATAATAATTGTTAAAAAGTAGAGATTATAAACCGAGTCTTGTCTTGGGTAGAAATTGGACAACGGAAAATCCGTGAAGACTTGGGGGACAATGACCAAGAGGACATCCTGTACATATTCAAACCATATGCATGCAACCTATATAAGGATGATTAACACACCTGTAGACAAAAACATAATCTAATTATATTCATAACATATATGGATGGATCATATTTTTATAAAACTAATAAAACTGGTTTGATATTTTTCTGATTTTTCTGTGATGTTTTGTGAATTTTATAACATTTTAACATTTTGCATCGGAACTCTGGCCTATTTCAAAAATTATTAAAGCCTTTCCACCTTTTTTCTCTTTCTTGTATTGTTTTTATTTGAAACCTTATATTGTTTTTTATTCTATTTCCAATCTAATCTCTGTAGCACTACTGTACTAGAGTTGGAGTCGGAGAGGTGACGGGGTGGAGCGGCTGGAGGGGCGGACATAATTTTTCTGAATCAGGGAGCGGACAGATTATTAGGTGAAAATTTTGGCGTTTTATTATTATTATGGTTTTCTAACCGTAAACATATAGGACACGGAGAAGTAAAAAAAAAGAGGTGGATAAGTTTTACCTCTTTATATCATACGCAGTATAATAAACACAGGCATATGTCACATATATTGTACATAAACATGTCGATCAACTCTGTTCAGCACGGTGTGTAGTGTACAACAACACACAAGTGGCTTATAGCATCCACGTGCACGCATGTCAGCGGCAACTTAGTATTCATACATACGCATACACACATACATAGTACATGTAGTAAGACCTTCAGCTAATAGCCGGTTACACTATACCTAGCTACCTAGCTGGGTCCGCCGATCCGATCCATATACAGCACAAGCGTTTATTTTAGCTATAAGCAGCACACAACTAGGCCGGTGTGTGTTGCAGCTTGGATGTGCATCATGCATCTCATCATGCATGGTCATCGTGATACATACATATACATATTAACTAGCAAATATATTACGACGACACGCGCCTAGGTGGCGGTGCACCTAAAGGAGAAGGGCAGCGGCACCCCGATCCAGAAGAAGAGAAGACGGACGAGGTCAGTGGCCCCCTGCAGGACACTACAGAGGCACTGGGCGGCAGTGAGCGGGCTCAGAGTTTCGAGTAGGTCACGAAGCAGCCCTGTGAGACTACCCAGCGGCAGGGAGCCGTTGATGGTGATGGGGCACGAGCTGCCGGGTGGCGGCGGGGGTGGCGGCTGCGCCTGGGCTAGCGTCGAAGCCGCCACCAGCACCAGCAGGAGAGCCATGACGAGGATGAGGGCAGCACGGGACGATTTGGTGGACGCCATTGCGAGCTGCTGCAATGCTGGCCTGGTGTGTACTGCTTGTATTGGACAGCTAGTCTGCCCTGCCTGAAGCCATCAAGCATCCCAGGAGCGGTACTTATATAGCTGCCCGGGCTGGGCGTCCAGCCGGCCGCTGATGCCTACTCGTCTGCATATGTTCCATTTGTGCTCGACGGACTCGCTGGCTGGCTGCGCGCACAAGTAAATCCACGAGTAATTGGCGTCCCGTCTTCTACTTGTGTTGTGAATACTTTGGAGGCCCGTGCATTATAAGGCTCGTTTCGATTAGCTCTAAAAATTAAAACAGACATGTTAATAAACTCGCTAATTATTAGCTAAATAAAAGACAACTAACTATTAGCTTTTATTAGCAGGTAATTAAGTTGCTAATAGTTTGTATACACCATCAACTTATTATCCAATCACCTATTACACTAGTAGAGAAATGGCTTTTGAATCGGAGCTTTAGTCCCGGTCATTTTTTGGTCCGGACTAAAAACCTCAGTAATCCCGGTTTGTCTAATCAACCGGGACTAAAGCCCCTCCCAACGGCTCTGGAGGCAGCTTTTGCAGCCCGGTGACAGGTGATGTTAGGTTAATCCCGGTTGGAGCTACCAACCGGAACTAGAGATCAATCACTAGTCCCGGGCTGCAGCTGACAGTCGGGACTAATGAATTTACCACGGGTTGTGGCACCACCCGCGACTATAGGTTGACCTATAGTCTGGGTTCTAGATTCAACCCGGGGCTACAGGTTCCGGTATAAATACCACCCTTCTTCCTCCCCCAGCTCGAGCCATCTGCGTGCTCTCAGTTCTTGCTTGTCGCCGGCGCGTCTTCTTCATCCTCTTCGGCCATCTGCGATTTTCATCGACTCTCCCTCCTTTTTTTTGGTTGTAAAGGTTAGAAACTTCATCCTCTTATGATTCATCCATGTCATTTCTCATTTCGTGGTCTAGAATAGGAGAATTTGTGGTTTTTATAGAATGGAAGATAAATAGTGATGTTTCTTGATTTGTATTCCCTTTGAGCTCAAAATTGTTTGATAGTTGCATAGTTGGATGAAGAAAGCTATAGTAGTTCATGAAAACTAGTTTCAATGTTTTGATTCCTAGTGTCAACAATGCATGGTGGCATAAATTTATATATTCATAAATTAGAAATTTATAGTAGTTGATGAAATTGAGTTTATAGAGTATATGGCGACCGCTTCGGCTGGTTCCTCGGGCTCACGTCAACCTAGACGATTGAGGCCGGACCTCCCGCTCCTTCCGTGTGGCAAGTGTAAGAAGAAGACTATGGACGAGTACCGAGTGAGGAAGGAGGGTGCAAACAATGGTTGTATCTTCTACACATGTCCAGATAGCAACATGAGTTGTTTATTTGTTATGTTATTTATTTTATGTCTTGGGGCCATTGATCATGATGATTTCGGTTAATTAACGGTCTTCTCATTTATGTTGGTGTAATTTCAGTGGGATGGCACAGGATCATGTAAGGGATGGTACTAGGAGGAAGCGTATGAGACTTGTGTTAAAGAGTATCTTGCGGAGCAGAAGGCATTAGCGACAGATGAGAGTGCAGGTGTGGATGATGATGTGGTAGGGAGCCAACATAAGAAGGAGGCGACTATTTCACCTGACGAGGAGGCTGGCAGTGTGGATAATAATAAGGCAGTGACCAAGGAGGAGAAGCCCATTGATGATATGTCTATTTTAGTTGGAATTGGTCGTGAAATCCTTTTTTTGTTCAAGTGCATTGTAGGTTTATTACTTTGTTTAGTGATACTTGTGGTTGTGCACATTTGTATGTAGGATGGAATAAGATCATGTTTTTAGTGTAATCATGTTGAATGATGGAGACTATAATTTGGGATCTCTTTTGATGTGGTGGGTATGTGTCATGTAATGCAGATGAATCGACAATGGATGTACAACTCTGGCCGCCGCTCCTCACAATTCATGACGGGCATGCATGGTTTCCTAAGTGTGGCCAGGGCAAACATGCAGAATGGTTTTATGTCATGCCCATGTGTCACATGCAGGAACGAGAGGGATTATTCTTGCTCAAAGATCCTTCAAGATACCTGTTTCGGTGGGGTTTCATGCTAAACTATATTTGTTGGACTAAGCACGGAGAACGTGGCGTTATGATGGAAGAAGACGAAGAAGAAGAAGAATGGGATGACAACATATTATTTGTGGCTTCACTGAATATACTGATGCCTTTGGTGACACCACAATGTGAGAACAGGAAGAAGATCTAGTAGCAGAAGATGAGACGCTTGACAAACTTGGTCAAGCTATCCGTGATGCACAGAGAGACTGTGAACTCAAAAAGAAGAAGAAAAAGTTTGACCGCATGCTTGAGGATCACAAGACATTGTTATACCCGACATGTGAAGAGGGGCAGAAAAAGTTAGGTACCACAATAGAATTGCTAAAATGGAAGGCAAAGAATGGTGTCTCAGACAAGGGCTTTGGGGAGTTGCTGACTATTCAAAAAAAGATGCTTCCGAAGAATAATGAGTTGCCCGCCAAGACATATGAAGCAAAACAAATCCTTTGCCCTCTGGGATTATAAATCTAGAAGATAGATGCGTGCCCTAATGACTACATCTTCTACCGGGATATGGAATGTTGGTATGCCATGCATCACGATATAAGATCAGGCGAGATGACCCTGGTGAAGTTGAGAGGGAAGACCCCAACAAACAACGTCCCAAAAAGAGAATCCCTGCTAAGGTGATGTGGTATGCTCCTATAATACCATGCTTGAAATGTTTGTTTAGAAACAAAGATCATGCAAAGTTGCTGTGTTGGCACAAATAGACAATATGATAAGACACCCCGCTGATGGATCCCAGTGGAGAGCAATTGACAGAGAGTTCCTCGAGTTTGTAGAGGACACAAGAAACCTAAGGTTTGCTTTGAGTACGGACGTCATGAATCCTTTCGGGGAGCAGAGCAGCGGTCACAGCACTTGGCCCGTAAATCTATGTATCTACAACCTTCCACCATGGTTGTGCATGAAGTGAAAGTTCATTATGATGCCAGTGCTCATCCAAAGACCAAAGAAACCTGGCAACAACATTGATGTGTACCTGAGGCCATTAGTTGATGAACTTCTGGAGTTATGGAAGATCGAAGGTGTACGTGTGTGGGATGAGTACAAACAGGAACACTTTAACTTGCGAGCATTATTTTTCGTTACAATCAATGACTGGCCGGCTCTTACTAATCTTTCAGGATAGTCAAACAAGGGATATAATGCATGCACACATTGTTTTGATGACATTAAAGGTGTATTCTTGAAGAAATGTCAAAAGGTCGTGTACTTGGGCTACCATCGTTTTCTTCCAATGACTCACTCCGTAAGAAAGAAAGGCAAGCATTACAAACGTAAGGCAGATCATCGATCGAAGCCTAACAGTCGCAGTGGCAAGGCTGTATTTGATATGGTGAAGGATGTACATGTAGTATTTGGGAAGGGACCTGGCAGCAAGCCTATTCCAAATGATGCTAACGGACATGCACCCATGTGGAAGAAGAAGTCCATATTTTGGGAGCTACCGTACTGGGAGGTCCTAGAGGTACGCAGCGCAATTGATGTGATGCACCTAACGAATAATCTTTTGTGTGAACTTGCTAGGCTTCATGGATGTGTATGGGAAGCCTAAGGACACACTAGAAGAATGACAGGACCTGCAACGTATGAATCAATGAGACAATCTGCATCCAAAGAAGACTGACGATGGGCCCCATTACCTCAAACTTGCTAGCTACACTCTTAGCAAAGAAGAGAAGGAAATCATGTTTGAAGTCCTAAATAGCATCAAGGTCCCATTTGGATACTCCTCGAATATAAAGGGTATAATAAATGCTCAAGACAAGAAATTTACAAACCTGAAGTCTCATGACTGCCACATGCTTATGACAGAATTGCTTCTTGTTGCATTAAGAGGAATACTACCTCCAAATGTACGATTAACCATCGTGAAGTTGTGTGCATTCCTCAATGCAATTTCTTAGAAGGCAATCAATCCATTAGATTTAGCTAACCTGCAGAAGGATGTGGTCCAATGTCCTATCACCTTTGAGTTGGTGTTCCTGCCATCCTTCTTTGATATCATGACTCACCTTCTAGTTCACCTGGTCAAGGAGATTAGTATTCTCGGTCCCGTGTTCCTACACAACATGTTCCCCTTTGAGAGGTTCATGGGAGTACTATAGAAATATGTTCGCAACCGTGCTCGCCCAGAAGGAAGCGTCGCTAAGGGTTATGGAACAGAGTAGGTCATTGAGTTCTACATTGATTTTATTCCTGCCTCGACCCTATTGGTGTTCCTGAATCATGGTATGAGGGGAGACTCAGTGGAAAGGGTACACTAGGGAGGAAACCATATAAAAGCACGGGGGATGATTCTTTCAAAAAAGCACACTACACAGTTCTGTAGCACTCCACCTTGGTGCACCCTTATATCGACATGCACAAGAACACCCTACGATCCGAGAACCAAGGAAAGAGTGATGCATGGATTACAAAAGAGCACATGAATACTTTTGGCAATTGATTGAAAAACGATGTCAGGGTAACGAGAGTATTGATAAGTACTTGTACATGTTGACTAGGCAACCATCCTGGAATGTCGCTACATTTAAGGGGTACGAGATAAATGGCAATATATTTTACATGATAGCACAAGATAAAAGGAGCACCAATCAAAACAGTGGTGTTTGCATAGATGCCATAGATCCATATGGGAAAAAGGAAAGATATTGTGGCCGCATAGAGGAGATATGGGAACTTGACTATGGACCCGACCTTAAGGTACCTTTATTTCAGTGCCAATGGGTAAAGTTGAACAGAACAGCGGTAAAAGTTGACCCAGACTACGGAATGATAACAGTGGACCTCAATAATCTTGGGTACATAGAAGAGCCATTTGTCTTAGCCAAGGATGTGAATCAGGTGTTCTATGTTAAGGACATGGCGAGCAAACTGAAGAATAAAGGAAAAACAAAAAACGATGACATTGAGCCAAAGAACCACATAGTTCTTCCAGGGAAAAGAAACATCATGGGAATCAAGGACAAGACTGACATGTCTGAATATCTAAAGCAACATGGATTCCCACCCTTCACAGTGAAAAGTGACCCAAGTATCAAGCTAAATGATGAGGACACCCCATGGTTACAGCGAGATCACACACAAGGGACATACGTTAGGAAGAAGTTTGTTGTTGTTCCTGCTTGAAATTGCAGTGTATTAGAACTAAATTATCATATATGTAATATTTATTCTGTTTCATGAGATTTTTATATCATGTTGGATTTCACATTTTCTTGGCGGATTTCATTTGGCTAATGTGTGATAAAAAAACACAATGATCTACATTAATTAGATGTGAAAACTAATTTCTAGTTAGAAATCAACACTTTCAATAATTTTTATTATTAGCTACATTTTTGCATGGTTTAAATGGTCATCGTTAGTTTAGACTATATTATATATTAGTAAATCTAGACCAAAAAGTTTATGTTACACCATTTTCTCGTGAACAATAATACAAGACCAGATGTAGATTATTATTCCCAATTTTTTCTAGTTAATATTCTATTTACTCGGTAATTATTAGTTTTCTAGGTATTTCTTATTTAAAAAAGAAAAGAGATGATCATTCTGGAGATTGGCGGGAAGCCAGACTCACCCCCTTTAATCCTGGGTGACACCACAGTCCGGGACTAAAGGTGGGCTGCGTTTTGGCAGCCCACCAAAATTTACCTTTAGTCCCGGGTGGTGTTACAACCCAGGACTAAAGACCCCCCTTTAGTCCCGGTTGGTAATACGACCCAGGACTAAAGGTCCTGGGTATATAACCCTGTCCTGCTGGCTCCTCTTCCTCCTCCTCCACCACGCCCCCAAATCTCGCTCCAACCCTAACCCGTCAACGACGATGACGCAGCCGCCACCGACACGCGCCACCACCACCGAGCTCCAGCAGGGACGACGCCGGCGCCTCATGCCCCCGACCGCTCCGGCGCCCGCACGCCACTGCAACTGTCGACACCACCGCACGGTCACTCCTCAACCCGCCACCTCGACGCCACTGCAGCCGCACCAGCACGCCCTCCTCGACGCGGCCTCGATCCACTCCACCATCGACGTCGCCTCCTCTGCTCTGGCATGAGCAAATTGACGGTGCCTCTCGATCCAACTTGAGTGCAGCCCCGGCCCGCCTCGACCCACCCTGCCACGCCTGCTCCACCCCTCCTCGATGCCGCCGCGGCCGCTCCGCCCATCCTTGACGCAGGCACGGCCTCTCTACCACGCGCGCCGTCGACGGCTGACCCGGGATGACCCGCAGCGACATTCCGCGATGAGAAGCTACGCCCGGCCCTCCACCAGCCCCGGTCTTCGCTCCTCGACGCCGGCCCTCTTCTCCTACCCGTATACGTCGTCGTCGACACCGGCCCCCTCTACCCGTATGTCGACGCCGCCTCGACCTCGATCCACACCACGCTGTCGCCGTCGTCTGGCAGCTCGACACTGGTAGTAATTAAGGCAGAGGTTTTGAGCAGGGTTTGCTTTGGTTCGATTATATATGCAATCATATTCATTTTGTATATATTCTCATCATCAATTCTATATATATACTGTCATCGTCTAAGTGTATGGATCATCGTCGCAATTTATTATGATTTTGCTAGATATATAGCTAGGTGAATCTCATGAGATTATTATAATCTTGATTAAGAGGTTTTGAGCAGGGTTTGCTTTGGTTTGATTCTATATATGCAATCATATTCATTTTGTATATATTCTCGTTATATACTGTCATCGTCTAAGTGTATAGTATTGTCATTGTAATTGATCATCGTCGTGATTTATTATGATTTTGCTAGATATATGGCTAGGTGGATCTCATTAGATTATTATAATCTTGATTATGTTTAAAATTATTATAGAGTGAGTTTTGATTATAATGAGAGTTCTCTGCCCTACTATCCTAATTGATTGTTCTGCATGCTATATCGCTAGCTAAATAATCCACAATTTTCATTTATATATATAGTTCATAAGATATGGCAGATCCGAACGGCAACTATAATCATGAGGAATTGATGCATCATCTTATCTCGGGCGGCGGACAATATGTACTCTCCCCCTAACCAGAATGAAACCGCCAAACCAGAGGTTGACCCCAATCAATATTTATTAGATTATGAGGCACTAGAGCCAAACCTTCATGAGGATGATCTAAATCGTGTGTGGCAAAACCTTCATGAGGATCCAAATCGTGTGCAACAAAATGTTGAGAAGGTATAATATAAAAACATGTGTATATAATTGTATGTATGGTATTAATAACAAATTCCATTAATTCCTTTATGGTTTTATATATGTATATATTTGTAGCCCTCCAGATAAACGACTTTGACAGTAACAAGCGTCAGAAATGTCAGAGGTCCAACTAAACCGTGCAAGGGTCACTTCTCAATCACAGCTGTGGATGAGAATACCGGTGAACCGTTGAAGTTAGAAAAAAATGCAAAAGCTTATGCCAAACATTGTGGGGCTCTTATTAGGTACAGGCTGTTGATTAACACCCATGAATGGAAAAGAGGAAGGATGCTCTGCCTCATATCACTTATGTTTCTGAGATGGATAAGGATCTTCTTTGGAAAGAAGTTATTGCACATTTTGCTCTCCCTCATGGTCTTATGGAGCAAAAAACAAACTTAGTTAGAGCCTGGACACTTAAGAAGATGGCAGATCTATTCCGAAGCTGGAAGAAAGACCTATTTGCCAAATTTGTCAAGAAGAATGTAACTCCAGATTTTGAAGTACGAAAGGTTGAAGGAAGAATGGCCAGATTTTGTTGAGTACAATACCTCAGAATACCATGCAGAAGTATCAAGAAGGAACCAGCTGAATGTGAAAAAAAAGGAATACCATCATAGGACTAGATTAGGTGGCTTCAGAAGTGCCATTCCAAAGTGGGAGAAAATGGAAGAAGAATGTCTTGCCAATGGGGTTGCCCCGAAAACACTTGGTTGGACCACCTGTTGCAAGCAATGGTTTTATGGACATGGGGGAAACTCGACCCATAGACCAGGGCAGCGATCTATACTAGGGCACTCGCACCCACAGTAGCCAAACTTATTGAGGTGATAAATGCTGCTGCACATGGTGAGTTTAAGGCCAACCGAGAGAAGGATGAGCTTACCGAGGCCCTCCAAAATCCTGAGCACCTTGGACAAACACGAGGCCTAGGTATGGTTTCATGGAAGCTCACTTTCCCACAGGTCACTGATACCTACAGAAGCCGCCAACGAAAGAAGGATGAGGAGGCAGCACGGTTACGTAGGCTAGAGCAGGAGTTGGCTCATTTGCGCGAGCGAGAACGAGAGAGGGATTTGAGGAGGGATATACAGATCGAAGAGGAGGTTGCCCAGCAAGTGGAGCAACCCGGTGCTGCTCGTCAAACCTTGAATCAAGTAGTGGGTACTGATTCATTCTGCAAGTGAAGTAATCACAAAGCAATTAGTATTTAAGCAAGAAAAAAGCATCCATATGTAGTAAGAAGTAATACAAAGTAAATAACAACATGAGGAACTAAACACTTGTAAGTAAAACAAGGAACCAAACTATTAAACATAACAAATAGCTAACATGGATGATACCTACTGTCTAAGTAATTTAGGACATTTCCTTCTATTGTAGCCCGGTTTATGGCACCTTGAGCAATGACTTTTTGGGTGTCCTCTAAAAAATGTGTCCCAACCTTACTCGCAGTTGATCTACCTAGGGTGGCTCGGTCCATGTCCATCCTGAACCTCTTGCGCCGCCTAAGTCCTCTACTCTTCCACGGTAAACCAAGATCAGCCACATACTTGGGGCCATCATAGGTAGGCCACTGGCTCTCGTCTAGGAATGGCTCGAACTAAGGATTCCATGTGCTCATTAGGTTCCTCAGAGAGAACTCCATAGCCATGCGGGGAGGGACCTCAGCATCAAAACGTCTAAGGCGACAAGCTGTAATCATGTGGGAGCAAGGCCTATGGTATATGGTGGGTTTTCCACAAGAACATTTGTTCTCATTGATTATTACTTTATGTTTTCGAGCACCCCAATCTTCACCACCGATGTTAGTTCCACCTACCTCTAGAATCTCATATCCATAGTTGATTGGATCAAAACAATCTCCCTTCTATTTTTTAGACTTTTTCTTTGAAAAAGCTAGTTCCCGAGAAGCTAAAAGTGTCCAAGCTCTGTTGTCGGTCCATAATTTTCTCGCATGCTTATTCCTCGCAACAAACCAAGCATTCGACTTGTAGAAGGTGAATGATGCAATAGCAGTCACAGGCAGACCACGACAACCTCTCAGAAGACTATTGAACATCTCTGCCATGTTACTAGTCATGAAGCCCCATCTTCAACCTCCGGTGTCGTATGCAAGTGTCCATTTCTCCTTAGATGCCATCAGGTCATTCAAGAACTGCCTGCCATCAACATTTGTGGCCAACTTCAAGGCATCTAGCTTCTCTTTGAATAACTCTACCTCTTGTCGCCTGCAAACCTCCTCAAACAACTTAAAATTGTCCTTTGTGTGGTCACGGCTTATAAGATTCTGAGCAAGGTGTCTTGTGCACCACCGGTGGTGTATTTGCCCATAACCTGGCATCTCTTCTTGTACAGCATTAAGAGTGCCAGCATGCCTATCCGATATGATACAAGCATCATGTCCTGGCCCAATCACCACTTGTGTTACGAGTCTTAGAAACCAACACCAACTGTCTATGTCCTCTTTCCGAACAATCGCAAAGGCCAGTGGGACAAGTTGGTCCTCTGCATCTGTCCCGATACAAATAAGCATTGTGCCTTTGAATTTTCCTGTAAGAAATGTCCCATCAATTGAGACAATAGGCCTACAATGCTTGAATGCTTCAATGCTCTGCCTGAAAGCCCAAAAGGCCCTACCAAAAACCTGGCTGCCATTCCTAGTTTCACCCTCCTTAGGTAAATACTCGAAGTGCAACTCAGGATTTACAGCTCTCATTGCATTCAACATTACAGGGAGACACTCATATGCTTCTTCCCAATTTCCAAAGATTATTTCTAGTGCACGCTGCTTTGCCCTCCATGCTTTTCCATACTTGACATAGTAATCGTAGCATTGGAAGATGATCTCAACCAAACCAGAAACCGTGTTGGTTGGCATATGCTTCACCACGGGGCATAATTGCCTTGCAATGAACCTAGAATTCAGCTGCAGGTGGCTCTCTTCTGCCTCAGCCATGGCACAAAGATGTGGTTGCTGGACCGAGGTAATCTTTCATTTGCCTGCCCTGTTCTGTCTAGCACATACTCTCCAACTACACTGTTCTTGTTCGCAAGCCACGGTGTACCTATTGTTCTTCCACGAAGTGACGACCCTAAAGGGACGGTTGTGGAGAATAGAGTACTCTTGCAACCATAATTTTAGTTGATTCATGGTACCAAACAATAGGCCCTTGCGTATGATGAAACAACCACTATCATCAGGCATTGCTGTATCACTTGGCCCTCCATCAGCTACTGCCCTATGAGCATGACTAAGGTCCTCGAAATCACCAACTTCTGGATCCCTCCAAGGCAAGACCCTAGACAATATTTCTATTTCCCTAGCATTGAGACGATGAGCAGGGCGATCGTCATCAGAGTCCTCAGCCATGTCCTCTTCAAAATTTTCATCATCTCCAGTGACTTCAATGTCAACCCGGTTGGTAGCCCTAGCATCACCAAAGTATTCTTCACCACTAAGATCATCTTCGTCGCTAAGGTCATCCTCAATAACATCATCTCTGCTATCATCGTCCGAAGCATCCTCTTCACCACCCAATACATAATCATCATCCTCCTCATCAATATCATCATTGGCCTCAACTTCACCAACCACATTCTCGTGATCATGTCCATCGCCCTCAAAAAACCCTTCATCATGATCGGGCGATGCATACCAGTCGCCACCACCGTAGCTCGGTTGTGTCAGATAAACCTCTTGTTTAAACATTGCACTGTCACTAGTATGAGCTGGGGAACATGGCCATGTTTGAATGTTATCATTTCCTAAGCTACACTCCTTAGTTACCACTAAATCCAAAGAACGAACTTCTGAGCCCAATACAACTGCCTTGTAATCAATCCAATCAGACTCGGTAGAAATTTTGAACAACCTCTTTATCCGTGGACCTTTGGATGACCCAACATCTATCACACCTTCAAACTTAAGATTCACGTTGACTTCATTCCAACCTAACTTTTCATTCACTCAGCCCACTATCTAGTTTAAAGAGGGGGTTTTAGAAAAAATAAACAACTCTTCAAACATGTCCACCAATTTCAATCTATCATCTCTTGTCCTAACAACACGACCTCCATGATGCAACCTCACTAATCTATCCATCTACATACAACGCGCAATAGGAGTTGTCACTTATCATGGAAATGCAATTTGATGCCACATTTTCATAAATAAGAAAATACCTAATAATACTACTAATTTAACCAAACAATAAACCTCTATTTAGTACATAATACTCAATAGTCTACTAATTCAACCAAATCCTAAATATACAATAGCATGTGACAACCATGAGTACATAATAAATAATATTATTTAACCAAACCCTAACCGTCATTACAATTTATTATTCTAAAAAATGTGGACATCTAAGGTACACCATGGCCACTATTTGCATCTACATACATCATCAACACAAACAATGACACTAATGCTAGCATTTCGCCAAAAAAAATTACACATATACCACACCACCATATACCCACCGTGCAACAAATTTGGAGACAATGCAGCAAAATCCATACGGACAGATTGGAGGAGGGGAGGGAGTTTTACCTCGGAGAACCGTCGGGACGTGAGATCCGGCCACCTAGAGGAGCATTTAAGGGCTAGGGTTTGGGGGGCAGAAGGGAGAGAGTAATAGGCGCCGGTGGCCACCAACAGAATGGGAGGGAGGAGGAAGAAGGGGCCTCGGCGCAGCCTCTAATGCCCAGACCTCGGTGTTGCGTCGGGCCACGCCGAGGTATGAACCTCGGCGGTAACTGGCCGCACGCCAAGCTTCTTGGGCCGCGGTGCTTAAGTGGGCCGTCAATGCCTGGTCCAAATATTGGCGTACATCGCTCCCACGCTGAGGTATGAGGCTCGGCGTTGGATGACGCAACACCGAGCTGTGGGCCAGTGGAGTGTTGGGAATATGCCCTAGAGCTAATCATGAGATGATGATATTCTGATTGTATCCATGATTAATAAAGTGTTCATTGAATATCCATTATAGACAACTTGTATTGATTGGAAATTATGTGAATTGTTTGTGGAACTCAATTACTTGAATGGTTATTCTAAAGTTGTCCCTGGTCGGCGTTCTTGTGAGAACACACTTGAATATTAGACCAGCACATGTATTAGTTGATGGCTATGTTTCACAAGTCATGGACATGGAGATGTCAAACTAATAATGTGGGCACATGTGAGACATGTAGGCTGTACTGACCCGACATGAGAAAGTCTCTATTCACGTCATATACGTTATGTCCTTAGACCTAAGATTGTGGTATGTACTCAAGATGTGAAACGGCCTACTTAGGGACTGTCAAACGCTACTCTGTAACTGGATAGTTATAAAGTTGGCCTTCGGGTGGTCGGGAAGCATGCTATAAGACATAGACAATCAAGATGAAATTTGCCCCTCTCTACTCGAGAGAGATATCACTGGATCACTCAAGTGATTGGATCAACAAATGCATGGCTGTGCTTGGGTTAAGTGTTAACCCACGAGTTGAACCATATATCGAGTGGCAAAGGGAATAGCTTGTATATGGTCATAGTGGTTCGTCTGATATGATCTTTGCATGCACATAGGAGTTATCACGCCTTGCTAGAGGCCGCTGTCAACTATTGGGCGAGTAGGAGTACTCAGCCCATGTCAATGTGTGCGTGAACCCATAGGGTCGCACGCTTAAGGGGCTGGAAGCCTAATTCGGGTTGGACCCGAATTAGACAAGGCTTAGGGTTACTAATGGGCCTCCAACTCGTGAGCTCATTGGGGACGCCTATATAAGCAAGGAGTAGGGCGCACGGTGAGGGTTACACGCCTTGAACAGCCGCCGTCGCCCTCCCCACGCTCGCGCCTTCTGCTCCTCGCAGACCTAGCAGTCCGGAGGGGCATCGCTTCTTCCCTGTACGTGTGGGATACCTCGGAGAT
Source organism: Bothriochloa decipiens (assembly GCA_023333625.1). NCBI lineage: Eukaryota > Viridiplantae > Streptophyta > Magnoliopsida > Poales > Poaceae > Bothriochloa > Bothriochloa decipiens. The sequence continues at coordinate 51,575,339 of CM041629.1, forward strand.
GCTGCATCTGGAGCACTGGGATGAACCGCGTGAGGGGATTGATGTGACGGACGACCACACAACTGCACTGCCTGCTGTGACGTGTACGACTACATCGAGTCGTCTTCCACTGCATCCGCGCGTCCAGTGGTAATCTCGTGACCTGTAACTAGCAGTAGATCCTAGTTTATGAGGCAGAAAAGTTTTATTTTCTAGCTAGCGTAGCACCCTCATAACCCTTCACGGAGGCCGACGACCGCGGTCGCTGCTGGCGTGGCACGGACCTCGGCGTTGTGTCAGTCGACGCCGAGCCTCATACCTCGGCGTCATGCCCTAATACGCCTAAAAACGGTGCATTTTTAGAAAATGTTTCATCGGGAGGTTATTTTTAAAAAATGTTTCCAAAAAGGACCAAAATGCAAAAATTCCACCTGGGCTGGTTGGGTTGGGTCAGTTGGGTACGGCGGACGCTGGTCAGTCGGTTGGCTATCTGTTTTGGCCTGGGTGCATTCGATTCGGAGAATGCACCCAGGTGTAACATAGTTATACAGTATATATATACCTTACTTTCATTCATTCACACACATTGCAAGCAGATTGGTTAAAGGCAAGGTGCATGTGAGAAGACCAGATCAAAGCAATTTAAGAGGCCATTTTAGGATTTCTTGTAGATCAAGTCGCGGCGCCCATCGGCGAGTTCTACTGTGACCCTAACCGAGTCTTATCTAGTACCAGTGACACGATGACGAGTCGGCGGTAGGACGATGATAGAGCGTGTGCACAGTCCCAAGAACAAAGTTTCATGTGATACACTTATAATTATTATTTCATGCATACATGCATGGATTGATGTAAACTAAAACACTAGTTAATCTTTTGTGTGTGTATATATATATGTTTTTTTTCGTGTATAAAATGCTCCAACGAACATATATTAGATTATTATACGTAAAATTACAAATAACTAATTTGAAATAAATATGAAAGCAAATGAAAATATACCAAAATAGAAAAAAGGCCAAACCAATTTATCTCGTTGCTATCACAATCTGGGACTAAAAAGGCATGCCCAGAGGCAAGTCTTGGGATGCCTATTTGTCCCGGTTGGTGACATCAACCGGGACTAAAGGTTGCCCTCTAATCCCGATTGGCGTAACCGGGACAAAACGAGGGACCTTTAGTACCGCTTGGGCAATCCCGGTTGAGTAACCGGGACAACAGAGCGTTTTTAACCCGGGATTAGAAGCCATATCTCTACTAGTGTTAGTAGGTGCAAGTGGAGCAAAGCAACCTCCTGCTAAAAATTGCTAGCAGATTCAAACAAAACCATAGGATCCACTCCAAAATTGGCAGCTAAAATCGGTACTTTTTAGTAGTAATTTTTAGTGCTAATGGATCTAAGATGTTAAATTGATTTCTAAGGGCCGACCAAAATATGACCTGCTGTCTCTAAAAATAGGAAAAACAAAACAAAACAAAGAGAGGTTGTCGTCATACTGGGTATACGGCTACCATGTCGTGATATGTTGTTGTCATACTGGAGATGTATACGGCTACCGTACGGGCGTACGGCTAGGTACCATATTTTTAGGGCAACTAAAAACACCAGCTATAGAAAAATAGAAAGGTATTCTAATTTTCGTCCTCGCGATGGAGAAGCTAGAAAAAGGGTTCATTATCCATTATTCTCTTTCTGCTCGCTCGTAATTTGTGAGTGCACAAATGCCTTAAAACCTTCCTCAGAAGGAACGTGGAAGTCGTGCCAATTACCAGAAGCATGAGGCGAAGGTGCCAATTACTAGAGCCTGGTGCCAAGATGGAGCCCTCGAAACGGAGCCTTCAGGCAATTGGCAAAGCTCTTCAGGAGAAGCTCACTAAAGGCTCCAAGAAGCATTTGAAGCCATCAGGCAGTTGGCAAAGCTCCTCGGGAGAAGCCCACTAAAGGCACCAAGAAACATCTGAAGCCATCAGAGAACCTTCGGGCTCCGTGTCGTGAAGACTCCTTACTTGTGATGAGTGCGAACGAAGCCTCAACAGTAGCTCTACAGGGGCCTGGTTAGTAAGATAGTTTAGAGGGAAATGCCATCTCTTCAGGCCTCAAGACTTCCCTGAATAACATAGAATATTCTAGTAAAAATGTATGGAACCATGCCCTATAAAAATAAAGCTTGGATACCAAGAAAAGGTAAAGTTAGTTTTTTGACAACCATCATATTTATTATTGTGCTTCTTATTTGTTAGTTTAAGGGTATGTTTGGTTTGGGGACAAGGTTGGATGAGATATGGCCATCCATGGATTCAAGATATGGATATCCATGCTATATGTTTGGTTAATATGATAGGACGAGCCATTTTCTGTTTGGTTAGATGGATGAGAGTGGATGAGATGAGAAAACTAGATTAATTGTATTATATAATTGAAAAATATAAACTAATTATATACCAACAAATATGCACTAATATAATTTTTGTCTTGATAATCACTAATTACAAATAAAATATGCTAATTAGCATCACTATTATCCAAATTGGCATATAGAACATGCACTAATCATTGTATTAGCACTTATTAAAATTAATTGTCATCATAGTTATTAATCAGTAATATAACATATATTAATAATATATCCATAACTATTTGTTGATGACAAAGATTAGAAAATAGTATGGATGAACTCTCTAGACAATTTTGATGGCAGTGATATTTAATTAGCACCTGAGAGAAATATTCCTATGTCTAGGGATATTCATATCCAATTCGCCCACGAATCAATTATAGATCGACCAACGTCTCCAATCCGTGGATATCATCCATCAAACCAAACACAACTTAACCCTTCATAATTGGGACCTCCGGACCAACAGTGTAAGTTAGAGCAGCCTACACAGCCCTAGCTACACGTCGGTCGACGACACGACACGTTAAGTCCAATGTCTAATTGACATGCCATGCCAATATAAAGTACTACTCCGTAAGTCGGTACGTTGTGAAATTACGTATCATGCTCACCCATGAAGACACGTCTGCCCACGGAAAATCACCATCATATCTACTAACAATTATAATTGAAGGCGTGTTATATATTGTTATGAGACGACACTTCTTCCACTAGAAACAGAGTGGAAGTTTAAGTGTCGGGTTGGAATTTTGCACACACGCGAAAAGTGAAATAATAGGTTCGTTGAGCTGCCGTTAATTAGACATAAAAAGAAATGCAATTAACTGCTGGACACTCTAGTTCCTAACAAATTTGTTCTCATTTCTACTGAATAATATATAGTAAAAAGAAATATATATGTGAAGAAATTAATGTCGTTTTTCCTTTTACCCTCTACTCCTTTCTCCATCTCTTTTCTCTGCTTCTCTTTTTATTTTTTGGTTCCCTTTTCTCTGCCGCACAGCTGCCCAAGCTAAAGACACTATTGGACCGGATAAGCTCTCGGGAGCCAAATAAGCCGGCTAGCCAGATAGAGCTCCATCAAACAAAACCAGGAAATAGATGGTTAATTAAAGCCCCTTACCAACAGATCAATGTTCTATTCAGCGATAGTTTCTGCGGCTGATAAGTCGATGATGCTAATTTATTCTGAGAAAAAAAATATTATATCATAGCTGATAAGCCGGGCTGATAAGTATACGGGACTAATTATTATTAAGAGTTTAAGACCAGTTAGCAACAGCAAGCAAGCATCCAACTGCCTGACTCTGCTAGCAACCACAAAACTAGGTAGTCGGATAGTCCAACAAAAATATCGATTATATTTATGCCCCTGCATCAGGCGACAAATGAGAAAATTAATTAAGTTACGTGACCGGCCCGTTCCTCTTGCTTTTGCTCTCTCTAGCTAATATAAATCCTTCCAAGCTAAGCGTACTTGATTAGTCATGCATCCTGATAATTCATTCGTCCCTTTCATTTAGT
>CM041629.1:51614240-51692785 GCA_023333625.1 Bothriochloa decipiens
GGCCGTCGCCCCCGTGCTCCATAAGCCGTGTCGCCGGCCCTAGCTCACGGCCAGGGACACGGGAGAAGCGGAGAAGAGGAGGCCCGCCCGGAGCTCCCGCCAATGGAGGTCGCCCGGCGCACGAGGGCCCAGCGCTGGAGCCCGCCTGGCGCGTCCCCGCCCGACGAAGGAGGCCGCCCCGCGCGTCCCGCCCGCCGCTACAGCCCGTCTGGAGGCCTTCCGGCGGCGCGCTGGCCGGCAGGCCGCCCCGACGGATGGAGGCCGCCCGACGCCGCGCCCATCCCCCGTCTGGACGCCGCGCCCACCCCCGGGTGGAGGCCGCCTGACGCCGCGCTGGCCAGCAGGCTGCCTGCAGGTCGCGCCGCCGGCCTCGATCCAGCCCGCGTTGCCGTAGGGAAGAGAAGTGTCGGGAGAAGCAGAGTCGGAATAAGGTGTACTATGGTTTTTCTCTGTTTTTCTTTTTCCTGAAATATTTTTTTAAATTAATTATTGACCCTCATCTTACGGTGACAATAAAGTGATAATAAATATAAGATAAACGGAACCTTCAGTTATAAAAAATAGAAATAAATATATAAAATTAGAAAACAAAAATAAATAAATAAATAGTCTTTAGAACAGGGCGGTTGCACGAATTGAGGCCTCCGCTGAACTCATCGACCATGTGGGTACACCGCATCATGCAGTTCCACGACAAAGCCGGTTCCTGTATCGCTGGCTGGGCCCTGATGCCATTCAAATTTCAACCCAAATATCATTGTATATTTGCTGTACCTCGCCAGGTATGGCCGGGCAAGCATTGGCTCTAGTATACGTAGTCATGTGCAGGTACTTGTCTTTTTTTATCTAATAAAATCATGATAAAACTTTTATCGTCTTTCGAAAAAACAATTGAGTAGATCGATGCCTTCTACCGATAGATATTGTTCATTTTGGTGTGGCCATTGACTCAACTTTCGTCTTCACAAACAAAACATAGATATTATAAGGAGAAAATTGGTTCCTTGCTGGTTTTAAAAAAGTTCAGCTTAGTTTCTTCGTCGCAGGCGTTCTTCATCGACTCATGCCCTTCATCAACCTACGTTCGCCATCCCATCTAGGCATCATGCACCGTTCTTAGATGGCTAGAGTTAGAAAAATTTACAACTATAGTATTTTCGTTTATGTTTGACAATTATTATTTAATTATAGATTAACTAGGTTAAAAAGATTTCTCTTATGATTTACATCTAATCTGTATAATTAGTTAATTTTTACTCATATTTAGTGCTCCATACATATATATAAAAAAATTAATTTAATGTTAATGTAATAGAGAGAATAAAAAAACTAGCAATTTTAAAGTAAACTAAACGACTCTTGTGGTCACTGAATTCGAAGTCGACATCTCCTATACTGATCCTCAACACGTGAACCTGGCCTCCTTTTCAGTGCGACTGCCATAGGATTTGCACTTGTAATATTGTCCTCTGTTTAGCGCTTGTTTTCAACTTGCCTGTTGTCTTAATAATCCCTTCGTCCCTCCCAATTATAAGCTTATTTTAAACAGGAAAATCATACATGATATATAGCACTCCTAATTTTCATCAAAATGTGTTACCATTCACTAAAAATCAATGTATAATCTTAGAGCCAATTTAAATACAAATTTTCAATGCCATTTTTATATTTTAATTTCTAAATTTGTATATAAATTGACTAATTATTAGTCAAATTGGTAAAACTTAGTATTTTTGTATAAAATACTCTTTATCATTTTAGAACGGATGAAGTATAAATGTATATATAGCAGAATGTTTTTTTTACTAAAAAAACACTCTATTTTGAGACATGAATAAAAAATGAACTCTACACTAAGGCATGGAGATGATTTATCTTGGACAAAAAGGGGCACGGGAGCTAGTCGCCAGACAATCAAACTATGGGCATGCTTGGATTTAATAAATTCAGAACTGCTACTAGAGTAGTATCAACCTTCAACCTATTTCAAGGTGCGCTACTCTAATAGTTATATTAGCACATATATTAACGATCTAGTCTAACTATCTATCTCTATACCTATAATAATATCTATAGTTATATTTGTATGTTGTATATCTATATCTATATATATATATATATATATATATATATATATATATATATATATATATATTATAATAATCTTAAGTAGAGATTCTATGTCGATGTGTAATTTGGTGTTCATCTGAATGCAATTACATCTGTTTAGTATTTGTAATATGTATCTAATTACCTAGCTGCCACACCTCCATTTTTATATTTTTTTTAATTTCTAATTTTCATAGTAAACCAGTTTGCCATGAATTTGAGTAGTCTATTTTTTTCATGAATTTTTCAAATGTGGTCGAACTTTAGATAGTTTGTCTAGAGACAAAACTAATTGCATCTTTTGACGACGAAGGTAGCAGTAACTAGGGATCCAAACGTACGTACCTATATCTGTATCTAAATCACTATCTACCTAGCATACCTAATCCTAGTAGATGAGTCCCCTTGGAGCTACGGGTCCCTCCGTGGCCGGGAGAGGAGGGAACAGCACACAACAGCAGCCGTCCAAGCGAGGCCGGCCCAGGCCCAGCAGCAAGGGCATGGCACTAGTGCGGCGAGCGATAGCGGCCGGCGGGTGCTGGGAGTTAGCGCAGTGATGGCGCCAGCTCGATGTATCAGCCAGTGACCGGCGAATTGACTCACTCCAGTTTAATGAGCAGGACCAGGAGCAGCCGAGCACTGTGTCCTTGTGCTGCCATGCATCGAGAGGTGTGGGAGAGAGAAGCCAGGAATCGAGGTGGTTGACCCCCGAGATTAATACGCGATCCGATTCCCTCCGCCTCAGACCTCACCAGTCACCACCAAGATGCATCATATGCAGTTGCATTCTGCTGATCGCTGAGCGCCACCTCATTGACCCGGACCTCCCATCCACCCATCCCAGCCAGCCAGCGCCACCACACCACCATTGCTCTACAAGCTACGGCATTCCACTCTCCGTTTCCTTGCCGGCGGCGGGGTGAGGTGGGTGGCGCGTCATGGGCAGCTGCGTGAGCAAGAAGGCCGCGCGCGCCGGCGGTGGTGGCGCTGGCGCCAAGGGCAAGGTGGCGGCCCCACTCCCGGTCGTGGAGAAGGAGAGCGCCGCCCATGCTCATCAGCTGCCACCGGTGCTGGAGGTGGCAGAGGCCGAGGTCGAGGAGGCGGAGGAGGTCAAGGAGGTGGTGCTGTCCGAGACGCCGGCGGCGGCGCGGCCGCCCGCCAGGACGCTGCCGTCGGAGCCGGAGCCGGAGCCGGCCAAGAAGAGGAACGCAGAGCAGCCGGAGGCGGATGACGAGGCCACGGCGGCGTCCGAGACGTGCAGCGGCGCCAGCGACAGCGCTGCGTCGGCTGCCAAGGCGACGGAGAAAGCCAAACTGCACAAGGCGGCCGGAGGGGAGCGTGAGCTGGAGGTGGAGAAGAGAGCGGTGGACGCGCCGGAGAAAGCGAAGGCTACGGCCAGGAGGACGACGGCGCCGGAGGAGAGTAGGGAGAGGGAGAGCCGCAAGCTCAAGGGAGGGCACGGGCGGGCGCGGTCGCCATCGCCCTCGTCGGCGCACAGGAGGCAGCAGCAGCAGCAGCAGAGCGGCGGCCAGGGCCAGCAGCATCCGCCGGCGCCGCCGCGGCCGCGGCGGGAGCAGCCCGCGGTGGTGTCCGGCATCGGGTGCCGCAGCGGCCGGTTCTCGCCGTCCTCGGCGAGGCGCGCCGCCGAGAGCGTCGCGGCCGTCCGGCGGACGCACTCCGCCAGGGAGGCCGACATGGCGCTGCCGCCGTCGTCGTCGAAACGGTCCCTCTACTCCCTCAACAACGGCAATGTCGCCGCCGGCGGCCACGGGGGAGGAGGCAGCGGCGCGCTCTCCAGACGGGACCCCGGCGAGCGGTCCGGCCGGCGGTCGGACTCCCCGACCGGCAGTAGGCGCGCGTCTCCCGGTCCCAGCGCCGGCGCGATCCATCACCGGCCCGCGAGCCCCATGCGCAAGGCGGCTGCGGCGAAGGAGCACCACGGCACCCCCGAGCGAGGCAGGCCGCCGCGGGTCGTCAGAGACGGCGTCGGCGACGAGCGGGCGGCAGCGTTGGGCGGAGGAGTGGGAGGGGAGCAGAAGAAGGTGGCGGACGGCGCGCCGCTGGGCCACAACAACCCGTCGGTGGCCATGGAGTGCTTCATCTTCCTCTAGAACTTGAGCTCGTGATCTTCCATCCGTCCATGTCGGTCTTGTTCCTCTCTCTCGCTGCTAATGGCTGCCTCTCGTTACTTGCTCAGTAACCTGTTTGGACATTATCGCGCCATCCATCATCGATCGATGGCGCCATTATTAGTGGCCATTGGCGCTCACTTGTTACTACCATGCACCTCTGTTCTTGGCTTGCCCGTTCTTCTCAGAGCTCCAGCGCGGCTAGAGTAGACACGGGCGGATCAGACTGAACCGACAGGAGCACGGCCGGCCATTTCCGGCGGCGGCGGCGGAGCTCCTCCGTGCCGCCAGTGCGTGATTGTACAGCTGTTCGCTGACGGCTGAGGACGTCACGGCGACCGGCCGTCGAGCAGTAACGACGCAGTAACAGTAGTGTACTAAAGTGCAGCTAGCGTCCAGGAGGTTGGTACAGGGTGGGTCGCTGGGGAATCAGAGACGTTACTGCAGCACGACGGCCGGCTGGCTGAATGGCTGGTCTGCTGCCGCTGGTGCAAGGCAACGACGGAGTAGATCTATGGCAGGGCATGGGCAGGCCGCTGACGAGAGTCGAGACGAGTCATGAATAATGACGACGATGTACGTATCACATTCTCATTGGATGAGGCCTGAGGGAGGATTGTACGAGTAGTACGTACTTGTCTGCTCGGTCGGCTTGTCGTCGCCTCCTCGACTGTGTACGTGGACGGTCGGACGCAGGCCTGGTGCATTAGTGGCAGGGTTCAGTTTCCGTTACAGTTTGGAATTAAGATGAACAGCAGTTGCTTGCATTGCAGCTTGATGATACTCGTACAGCGTAAGTCCAACCGATGGATCGAAACCTACCACCTGGCTTAGTCCGCAAGGCTGGAGTCCACGACCGGTGGTTAGCGCAGATGGGGTGCAATTCTTGGCGCTACCAAGTTGCTGAATGCTGAATGCTGGTGCCGATGCTGAGTACGTGTTTCACTAATTTGCATAGTGTGTACACCTGACGTGCATCTCTGACCAGCCTCCAACTTGAGGTTTCGGAAGCTGCTGCTGGTAGCCTAGCTGGTACAGTATACAAGTCTCGTGACGACACGTGAGAGAATGTATGAACATGCAGCACATGTAGCTGGTGCATTTCGGTTGTACTCAAATGCTGCTGCTGCCGGGTCGCATCACGTCGACTGACTCCTATGTTTTTTTCGTGTAAGGCAAGGTGGAGCAATGAGCCGGTGAGCCGTGAACGGGTAGCGGGGACGTCGTCTCCAAGAAGAAGCTTGCCCCCCTCAAAAAAAAAAGGAAAGAAAGAAGAAGAAGCTTGCCATGGGGGCCCCACAAATTTGAAATGCCTTTTATCAGATCTGGACCTGACCATTTTGCCTGCCTGAAAAGCCCCCATCTGCTTCAAGCCTAATATTTCCATCCAGGCCCATCTAATAAACGGCGATACCAAAGGCAGGCACTGGGCTTGGCTTCGCAGGACAAACCCAGAAAGCCCGAAGGGTCTAACTGGGCCTTCTTTTTCTTCCTTGAGCCGAGCCAAACCACATCAGTGGAGCCCTGGTTGTAAGCTTCTGAATTTTGACGACGTGGCTCTGTTCTAGTAGTGCCTTGACATTTTGACTGGTAGAGATATATATATATATATATATATATATACACACTGGGCTATATATAGTGATTTCCCTCCCCATGCCATTGAGGCGTCGAGGTGGGGTAGCTGGACGCCACTATTTCTCCCGGCAGGAAGAGAACAGGGCCAACACCTCCACTCCACGAAAGCAACAGCAGATGCCGGCAGGACGTACGTATACGTTTCTCGTCCACATGTCACGATTCGGCCGGCACGGACGTGTGGATCACGGGCACCCAAGGAGAGGCCGACATGGCGCCTTCAGGAGTGCACGGTTCGGCGGGCTCGTACGTACGTTGTTTGTGCGGAGAAGCTGTTTGACACGCAAGGGGTGGAAGCGTGGTGTCCAGGTATCCTCTCGTGCCCCGGCATCTGAACTCGCTGCGCCCGCAGCCGCCTCTTTACTCTAGCTGTAGCTTGGTGCCCGTGGTTTCGAGAAACAGGAGACAGGCCAAAACAGATAATGCACTAGTCTGCACTCCCAAAGGCAGAGAAACATGTGGAAATGCATTAGAGAACAAAAATAGGACTTTCTATCTGGTCCATGTAGGGTATAGATAGGGATGTCGTCATTGGAGAACAAATAAGGGATTAGCTAGCAAAAAAAAACACAATTCCAGTTTGTTTTGCTAGCTGATGAAACCTAAAACCGGAGCGGAGGTGTGATGTATGGAACTGTAGGTAACGCAAAACAAAATGAAAAAGCAAAACAGTGACACAATGATCGAATTTTCATCATATATACACTTTCTTATAATAATAGCACCTATAAAATGAGCACGCTCCCCTGAAATAATTTGCTCTAGATCTGTTTTAGGCTAAAATGATAATATTTTAACATGTGGAGATACATACTTCAATCAAATTTTGATCAGTGATACGAACAATGAAACATCTTTTTACAAACAAATAAACACTCATAAACACATTGATACTTATGTACCACAAACTATATCATTCTATCAACAAACACGTCATATATCACTCATGTTGATTCAATCTATGCTATTATAATTGGCATGCTTTAGAAATCTACAACTACTACTCAACTATTCAAACCATGCTACTGCAATTCCTCTTATAACTGAAATACACCACTTTGTGCGCTCATGATATCGCCGGGTCCGTGCGACCCTCGTACTTCTTTATGGACCAAAATGGTCTTGGTGAGCACATCTCCTCTTCCACTAACTGACATGTGGCCCACTTGTCATCTCTTTCTTATGTGGCTCCCTCTACTGTTATATCGATCCTTATCTATTGTCATCCCCACCCTACACACTCCTCGTTCCTATCACAACATATGTGGTCACCGCCACACACCATGCCTATTGCACTCGTCATTGCCACAATCTGTCTATGCTCTCTTTTTGGGTCTCCCTAGTCCACTGGAATCGAAAGGATGACCATGAGATAGATGACCCATGGTGACACCACAAGAGGTTGTTAGGTTGAGCACACACCTAAGAGGGAGAAGAACCATAAGCGAAGAAACGAAAGCAAGGTGATGAAATGCAAGCTTTTGTATATCAACCAATGGAGGAAGTGACATTTTGGTCAATACAAGAATACGGTGGTCCACACATGGGACCAATAACCATTTTAAATATGTAGCACTATATTTTAGAATCTAAATACTTAAAAAGGTGTGATGGCTTGGTTACAAATTGGTTGTATAATAGTGGCGGGTGTGATGCCAATTATTACTGACATATATAGATCAAAATTAACCTAGTATATTAACATCTATGCTAAGAATGGAACTTGATCTACCAGCTCCACAAGTATCCTTCCCCACGAAGAGTCTAGGCAAACGAGCCTAGCTCAACTTTCGATGTGAATCAAATCAAAAGATTATCAATGGCTAAAACATAGCAATCAACAATTTGACAAATGCAATCAAAATCAAGGGTTGGTCAAAATCAAGTTTATATGTGCTGCCTAGTACGAACGAAAACAAGGTGTGGATGGTGGTGGATCTATTGAGACCGACGAAAAAAAATCGCTCACTAGAATCTTCCCTGCTGGCCCACAGTCGGCTGAGACGAGTGGCTGACATCTCTCCCCCAAATTCCACCGAGCCCTCCCACCATATCTCACCACCTCGGCTCGATCCTCCGCCGCAAGACGGCAAAGACGGCAGCCGATCCCTCAGCCTCAGGCGAGCAAGCAACCGCGGCTCACGTCCACAGGACCAGCAACAGTAGGCCCCGCCCGCCGGCTCCAGATCCACGCCTCGGGATAAAACCGGCGCTTCCGCGCGCGGCCGTGAGGGCAAGAAGAGAAGCGTAACGCGCGTCAGCGCGCCTGCCTGTGGTCGGGTAGCGAGCGAGCAACCGAGGAGCGCGCGCGCGGGCGATGGCGGCGGCGTCCGTGGCGACCGTGGCGTCCCCATCATCCCCCGCCTCCACCAGGCGGCTGCTCCCCCTCCCCTCCGCTGGACCGTCTCTTCTACGACTCCCGAGGTCGACCAGGCGGCTCCGGCACGCCCTGCGGGTCGCTGCGGCGGGGGACGAGGCGGACGTGCTGCCTGGCCCGGGGGCCGAGGGTGAGGCGGCGGTGCCCGGGACGGGGAGGCTGGAGGAGCCGCGGGACGAGCCGCTCGGGGGAAGCCAGCTCGACATCGGGGGGCTCGCCTTCCAGGGCGACGTTGGCGGGGGGTTCGCCGGCGGCGGCGGGTCGGGCTCCGGGGCCTCTGGTGGTGGCGACGGCAACAAGATGCTGGACCGGGGGATCAACACGGCCATCGTGCTCGGGGCCAGCACCTACGCGCTCACCAAGCTGCTCACCGTCGACCAGGACTATTGGCATGTGAGTCAGTCTCCTCTGTTTCTTCATTCCCTTCTACTGGATTTTAATTGGTTCCTGATTGGATTCGGAGCCATGTTGTACCGGCGGGCGTATTGATTTGATTTCTCGGTATACAGGGGTGGACGATCTTCGAGATCCTGCGCTATATGCCGGAGCACAACTGGTCCGCGTACGAGGAGGCCCTCAAAGCCAACCCGGTTCTAGCCAAGATGATGATCAGTGGTGTCGTCTACTCCCTTGGTGACTGGATTGCACAGGTGCCTTCACACCTTAATTTCCACAGCCACTCTGCCACTGCTCATTAAGACAAGCATTAGTACGATTACCTGACTCTGCCGTTGTTTTTGCTGCTGCTTATGCTTGCAGTGCTACGAAGGCAAGCCCATCTTCGATTTCGACCGTGCTCGGATGTTCCGGTCCGGCCTTGTTGGGTTCACGCTTCATGGGTCACTTTCACATTACTACTACCATATCTGTGAGGTAACCATTGTTACATGACCTGCTCAGCCTTGTGCTGGTACATTCGAGTTAAAATTGTCTGTTTTGATCATTTTCAACCACACGAAAAAGTTAAGAAAACTCTTAAGTTGATGAATTGGCAAAGCAAATAAAACGGCTTCTAAGGTGTTGAAGTATAAATGATTTGCCCAACTTCTCCCATCAGTTTGACGTTTAGTTTTGGGGGTCAACTAATCTGCATATAGCAAACATCAGATAGAGTTCTTGAGTTAATGCATACCACTTAATAAAAGGGGGGAAGTCCCATCAGATAAGGTTAACTAATCGACACATATACATGAATCATTTTATTTTTGTAAACATATTTGGGGAGCTAACATGCCATCTAAGGCAAACCTGATGGAGTAAATAATTTTGTTATGTTAACAGGCACTGTTCCCATTCAAGGATTGGTGGGTTGTCCCTGCAAAGGTTGCATTCGATCAGACCGTCTGGTCTGCAATCTGGAACAGTATCTACTTCGTGGTCTTGGGTTTCCTTAGGTTGGAATCACCTACCACTATCTACAGCGAGCTCAAGTCCACATTCTGGCCCATGCTTACTGTAAGGATTCATCTTCCCTGAATAAATTTTATCAGTTTGCAGGGTGAGAATTGGGCAAGCATTAAACATAAGAACTGTGCTGCTTATGTTCACTGTCATATGAACAACCCATGGGCATACTGTTATACATATTGGCAACATGAGTCTTAATTACATGAATTATTCATTTGAGACTATAATACATATCCTTGAGGTTATTGTCGAATCTTTAAAAGTCAGTGGTATGTATAATATATTTGCTCCCGGATGTAGGCAAAGAATTATGACTTTTACAGACATAACATGCAGCACAATAACTCATACCTATAACTGAACTGAAATAGATCATGGTGAACAATAGCAGAACCATGTGTAAGGAACCATCCTTGTTGCTTTTCCAATGTTTTAGCACTCCATTTAGTAACCCTTCATCATCCTATGCCTGTGCTTGTACTACCCTCACTCACTTCATTATTATGGAGGTCTTCAACTGAATACACAGCAGGGCATAACCATAACATACCTGTCTCTGAGATGTTGTTGCAAATATTTGTAATACCAATTCTAGCAATTTTATCTGTCTTATTTCCTGTTCTGACAAAGTTGAAACGTTGTTTGGATTGTTGCAGGCTGGATGGAAATTGTGGCCTTTTGCGCACTTAGTTACATACGGTGTGGTTCCTGTTGAGCAAAGACTTCTATGGGTGGACTGTGTGGAGCTTGTCTGGGTCACAATACTGTCGACGTGAGTATCGTCATCCTTTTCTAATAACACCTACTATAGTGGCTACACTTATCGTTCGAACCTTAACGTGTAATCTGTTGGCTTCCTTCCAGTTACTCAAACGAAAAGTCGGAGGCAAGGAATTCTGATAGTACCTCCACACCAGCTGCTTCGAAGGTAAAATATATCAAGCATCAAATCCGAATCATTTCAACGTTGCCATTCTTGTATTATCGTGTTAACACTGATAACTTCCTACCTTCCTTTCCTTTCAGGACAACTCCAGATAGTAACCCCATAGACCTTGGAAAGCTGCTTCGCCCAATCGGGTTATGTAAATTGTACAACTAGCTGCAGCAACTCTGCAGGTGTAACCTTTTTGTAGATAATATATTCATGAAACATGAATTGTGCAGCATGTGCCAGAGAATATCAGGAAGAGATTAGCTTACTCTACAACTACAATAGCTGATGGAATCTGTGGTTCAGTTTTTTACTGTTTGCAGTGTCAGAAAGTTCTGGGCCTTGAGCGCCGCCCGTAGCCTGCCACAGCCCCGCTAAAAATTCTGCACACTGCACTCTGCTGAGCTCACCATCGCTGGATGCAGGGCAGCAGTGGCGCCGCTCGCCGTCGCCGGGTGTAGTTTTTTTTTACGCCTCAGGTATTATGGTGAGCAGACACACACTAACACCACACACATGCATATCATACTCATACCTATAAACACAAACAGACCCTATAACTACACTACACATAGATTCGATCGTCCTTTAAAAGATCACCAAAATCATCCGGCTCAAGAGATCGCCGAAACCATCCGACTCCGTAGACGATGGTCGCCGGGTGTAGTTGATGTGGCCCTTCATGCTCACCGTTGCTTGACGCCGTGCTGCTATGCCCAACGCCGTGCTCCGCCGCACTCTATCGCCAAACACCGCGCTACACCACGATGCAACACCTCATCCAACCGCGTTTGCAGCGCCAGCCATGCCCGGCTGCTTTGTGCTCCCCTCTGGCAGCTCCTCCCACAGTGCAGGAACGAAGGAGGCACGAGCGTTGAGGGCTGAATTATCGAACAAGACAGAGAGACCATGTATATGGATGTATCAACCATGTGTGAGAGCAGCACGCAACGAAAGTGATACAGTATCCGTATATCTCTACAAATTTTGGGTACTGTTTGATGTCCCTCTCGTTTAATCTAGTTTAATGTGGGAATAATGACATGATGGCAGGTTTTTTTAACAAATAAAGAGCCACCTTTGGAGAAACTGCCGTGGAACTTACCTATTTCGAGAAGCTAAATTGTGAGCCAGTTTACATATTCAAATCTACAACTACATATACTCTTGATAACCACCTAAAACTCGTATGTATACATCTCCCTGTAGATCAACAGTATTCCCCACCATGCAAGACTCAGTTTCCTGTAAATCCACAGTTACCTGATCCACACCGTTCGCTCCATCGGCCTGGCCACGCGTGCCTACTCGATGCCAGCCACGAAAGGCAGCTTCCGAAACAAACCACACGGGGCTCCGCTGCCCACTGCAGGCGTCCTCCTCATCCATCCCACCTCCCTCCGATACAATAGGGAAAAAAAAAAAAGAAACTCCCACGTCGCATGCTCGACCGAGTCGGCGCCCGTCGTCGGCGCCGCCTGCGGCTGCGACGTCATCTTCGACTCGGCGTTCCTACGGGTCGCGTACTCGCGTTGCCCTCACGCCGCCGCCGTTCATCGCCCAACCTCTTGCGCCGGCGGCACCGTTCCGTCCCAGGCTGGCCTTGGCGAACGCAGACCAGCCTGCATCGCCCCCCTGCACGCACGGGTCCCATGTGCCGACGACCGCCGGCCGTGCGCGCTCGCCCAGGCGCTCCCGCGCTCGCGTCAAGCGGCCCATGCAGGTCCTAGCTGACCGGCGGTACGTACAGCAGCAACTAACATTCTTGCTCAAAAGTATCCCTCTTTAATACGTAAGAGTACATTGTTTAATTGCTTCTTCTTTGAAGTAATTACGTTTTCCATCCAAACAACTACAGATTCCTGTATTCCATATTCAGGCAACAACAACATTCATGACACAAAAAATTGGCTGATACATGCCTGCAGCTGACGTTGGATGCTCGGCGATTTGTTGTTAACCACAGTGAATAACCTGTTACACCTTTAGATAGCTTTGGTAAGTACAATCTTCATGTCCAACAATGAACTGCCTGATCCAGCTCTAGAGCTATTCGATATGGCCTTTGATATTTGTGCACATCTTTCAGTTCCCCCAAACAGATTCTGGTCATTGTCCGAAAATAAAAATGTTCTGCTTCGGTGAGCATGTGATTTCCAATGATCATTTGTGATTTTCTGAATGTACTCTTTAATTGTGGTGCATCCATCTATCAGATCTATACTCCACTCAGTGAGACCCTACAGATCACTAGAACTGTATTCTAGGAATATGCAAGGTTAATCTGATTTTCCAAAGCTTCTCCAACCCTGATGTCCCTGATCTGTGAGTTTTTCTTTAGGACTGTGCAATCAAGGAGAATACATTTTTTTCACCAACAATCTCCAATGCACGTCTTGCTGCTTAAGGTTTAGTCCATATTGCTGAGTACCCGCTAGTATATATATATATATATATATATATATATATATACTGACTGCATGCTCAGATACAAGATTGACAATCCCTGGTGCAACACCCGGGGATCAAACTTGGGCTGGTGGCCTCCGCGATGTCAGAACCACCACTGCGCTTTCGACACCACATTATCTAATCTAAAAATATAATTAACACTACACTTTCACTCTCAAGAGACATGACCAAAACAAAACATTTCTATACCTTTATACCTTGTTTAGATGCACTTCTATCCAGCCCAATCCATGTGTGCTGGGGTGTATTGGGATGTAATTTAAACTATTTTTCACCTCTAATACACTGCAACATACGTGGATTAAGATGAATATGAATATATTCGAACAAGCCCTTAGCGTGACCATAGACGTAGATGCAGCAAAAGTCGGGAAGCCCGTAGCGTGCGTAGGCACCCACACACCTGTACCTTACTGGCGCGACAGCTTTCTTTCTAAACCATGACATCTATACAAAAGTCTACCGTAGAGCTATGAAGTTTAAGTGCTGCTGATACCATTTGCACAATACTGTGTTCTATCCGCAGCCTTCAGATCATGGAGCACAGAACTGGCCGCCAACTTTTTGGCATCAAGCTTAGAGAAGCCTGTTCGAGTGGCCTTGTATGTAGGCCCTTCGGTCCGCACTTCTGCGACCACAGAGCATACCCCATTCTCACGAGTTACCGTGTACCCCATAGTGAAAGCTTTGCGATCACAAAATTCCTGGAGCTCTTTCACTGGATCATTCTCAAGAGTGTCGGGGGTAACAAGAGGTTCCAGTAGCTGTTTCATGCTTCTCCAAACAATCTCTTTGTCATGCTTGGCATCAATGTAAATTGCACCAGCAATAGATTCAATTACGTCACCCAGAACCTGTATGCGAATAAGCAAATGATCCATTTAGCAACAGGGGTGAAAAAGGGTCCTGTGGTAAAATTTATATGTCCCTCCAAAATGGAAACCAGTGAGCAAGCCATTTGTCAAGATTAACAAATATTTGTGGGGACTATGCAACCAGTGTCCTATGTTAGGGTAATTTTTTTTATTTATGTTTGGATCGAAGGCACTAGCCTAGGTTTTCAAAAGGCAAATTACTGATTGGTTGGCTACCAAAATTTGCCATGCCAAGGTTTTGGCAAGCCATGATTATGCTATCATTTGGTTGGCTACCAAAACTTAACAACTTCTCACATTTGGCTTGCCAAATCATTTGGCAATTTTTTGCCCAACTTTTGGTTTGCCAAATTGTTGGCATGGCAAACACACCCTGTTTTGTCAAAAAAAAAAACCAAACACACCCTGCACTAGCCAAGCTTAGAGAGTACAAACATCCAAACAACTGCTGATTGGCTTGGTGGGAGCAGGCTAAGGAAGTAGTTCCTTGTTAGGAAGTAGTTCCTTGTTAGGAAGTAGTTAAATTGTGATATCCAAACAACGGAGGAAGTAGTTCCTTGTTAGGAAGTCCTGTAAAAGACTAATAGTTAAATTGTGATACGTTTCAGCCTGTTTTCAAAAGACTAATAGTTAAATTGTGATATGTTTCAGCCTGTTTTCAAAGGATGTCAAGGTGAAAAAGAACTATAAATAAGGGGTGTGCTAGCTGGTTACTGCCACTCAGGCTATGGTTAGGTTTTCCCCAAACCTGGTAATATAACACTGAAAATGCACTATAGGGCTACAAGTCAAACAATATTAGTCTATTATAGCCACCTAGAAGGAACAAACACTCAAGAAGATGCACCTTGGGTAGACTGATGCCTGCTGCCCAACCATGTGATGGACCTGAAAATGAATGCTCAAACTTGTGAAGGTAGTCAGCCATCCTTTTGTGCAGTGCTGATGACAAGTGAAGAACATGCTTATGTAATCCTGCTTTTACCGCTGCATGAGCATAGCAGCTATTGTTCACAGAAGCAGATCTCAGATCTGTCAACTGTTCTGGAGTGCATTCAGGGTACTGATGGTAGAAATAATCAGTAAAAATATGATCTAGCACAGCATCTCCAAGAAACTCAAGCCGCTGCACAAATGCATGAAGCTGTAAGTAACTCAATAAAACTGTTACATGCTGTAACTTCGATAGTATCGAATTTATTATATTATAGATGATATAATACATTTAGAGATAACTGCATAGTGGACAATCTCACCTCCCTCGAGTCGTCTCCCACAGGGGGGCGACCCGAGGGCCCCCACCCGCCGCCGCCAGCTCCCCCCCTCCTCCTCACCGGCCGGGCCACCGCCGCCGCTCCTCCTCGCCGGCGGTGGCGACCAGCAGGGGGTGTTCAAAAAGGCAATTCCCTGCGCCTCCTTAGAGTCGTCCCCCGTCCTCTCCAGCTCCCCCCTCCTCTTCCTCTCCGGTGCCGACAGTCGGCGTGGTGGCCGAATCCGGCCTCTCCTTGGCCGGATCTGGCCCCGCCGAGGCCGGATCTCGTGTCGTGGGTGCCCATCCCCCACCGGCGGGGGGCATAGGGTTGCGACCTCCGGCGGCGGACCGGCTCCCCACCTCGTCGGGTTGGGCGACTCAACGGTCGGTTCGGGTCCTCCCTGCCTTCCTGCGTCGTGGCTGCGCCGCTGGGCCGGCCCCCTTTGTAGGCCCTCCAAGCCCTGGCCTTGAGGTCCGTGGTGACCTCGGCTAGGGTTCCGGCGGCGGCTGCGGACCCCTCTGCGCTGGCGTAGCTCCGATGCGGCCAAGGCCAGGGAGGTCGCGGCAGTGAATCCTCCATCATCTACGGCGCATCGGGGCAGCAAGGTCGCGCCTCCCCGGCCTCGAGGCCGAACACCTCGGCTCGGTGACGGCGGCCCTCGGCGGCGGCGCGCGCGCCTGCTACGGGCAGCGGCTGCGGGCAGGGCGCCCGACCTCGCCCGGGAGGCGGCGTTGTTGGTGGCTGGTTGGCTTCCCCCGCTCCAGCGGTGCGGGGAGCCCTGGCCGCTCCGGCGGCTCTCGCCGGCGTGCTACCCAGATGTGCGGTGGCTGCTGGCCCGGCTTTCCTCCCCCCTCTCTGCTCTCCATCCTCCTCCCCCTTCCTCCACTGCGCCGCTCCGGCGGTTCTTCGGTTGAGTGGTTGGTCGACGGGTCGGAGGGCCTTCTGGCAGATTCCCCCTCCCCACTCCCGGATCTAGCCAGCTTTGGCTTGGTGGTGGTCGGCATGATGGGTTGGCGGAGAGTCGACAACCTTCGGCTGTGTGCTAGGCGACGGCGGTCGCTGGGCGTTGAGACCGCTAGTTCGGCTCCACTCCCGTGTGGTGCCGGCCTCCATCGTCTTCAGCAGCGGTCCATGGCAGCCCGGGTGAAAACCCTTTCCCTGGCTTCTAGCCGGGGAGCGACGACGGTGGCGCCCAAGCATCATCACCTTCCTGAAGGCGTCGTCGTATCGCTGCATGTCGACCGCAGTCGTCGAAGGCGCTTCGGGAACGAAGGCTCCCTGGGTGCCCTCTCAACGTAGTTGGCAGCCGCGGCCGTCATCCCCTTCTTGAAGGCTCATTGATGCAACCTCGACGCTCCACCCATCGCCGTGCCCTGCCCCGAACGATGCCAGCTGTGCCGTGTTGTGTGAGCTTCTGATCCGTCATCGCTTCGTTCCTCCAGTTTGGTTGACGGTGTTGCCGTACTTGTTGTCATTGTTGTTTGGCCGTTCCCGGTCACCGACGTCGCGCTTGGCTCCACCTCGGGCGGGCGCCGCCGAGTGTGTGATGCTCCTCGCCTTCGCTACGTGGGTTCTGGCGACCGTGTCGTCTTCAGGTGGACTTCTGTACCACCGCGGTAGCATCTCCTGAACTGGGGTCGTCGTGATGTTGCCCCTTGTCTTGCAAGGTCGCGTTGTTAGGCGTAGTGGAGGGATCTTTCTTCCTTCTTTCGTTGTGTTTGTTTTGGCCACCATCTCTGTGGTCTTCGTGTCGGTGTTGTGTTGTATTTGCCATTCTTTCAGCCCCTTCTTCTTAATGAAAATAACACGTGAAGTCGTGTTCGAGAAAAAATAATACATTTAGAGAATATTCTTTTCTGTGAAAATATAGGAAACTCTTTCTTCTTAAGGGACTCAAGATACAAATTGCACTGTGCAAACAAAAATGCCATGTATCTTCATTAAGACAAAAGATTATTATTCGGTACATCCTAGAAATGTTCAAAAACATGTGTTTTTTCAAAGATGCAGGAGAGTCGCGTATCATTATCATTACAACAACAACCAAGCCTGTCAGTCCCAAGCAAGTTGGGGTAGGCTAGCGTATCACTATCATTATCATTATCATTATATTAACAAAGTTCATAGAGAAGATTGTCAACATTATGACACCAAATAGGTATGCTATATGAAAATATATCTCATGTGAATTTAATGATTTACTTAACAATTTCCTTGTTTTGCCTACCCTTTTAAAAATCCTATTTCTGCTCTCAGTTTATCTCTGGCAACAATTGCTCGATTGAGTTTAAACCCCCTTTGTTGTTATGCAAAGGATCTTTGGTTATGCAATGTGATAGTCAGGTACAATAGCTCTGAACCACTATACACCCTTCGAGTCTCCCACCGGTTGCTACCTCCCTCGTCCCTACCTCCCACATGATTGGTACTTCAACTTTAATGGTTCCCTGGAGCGCTACGTAGCCCTAGAGTCAAAGTACCAATCATGCTGGGAAGGTGACGCCCATAGTTGTGGCGGTGTTCTTGTTGCACTCAGTGTTAGCAGCAGAGAGGATGAATCAGGAGGGTGGTGGGGAGTCAAAGCGGAGGGTTGAGGACAAACAAGCCTGATGCCATGTAAACAAGTGTTGGCATAGGGAATAGTAGATCGATTATCAAGGGTCATTTGGGCATTTGGCTATAATATCTCAATCATATCTATTATAATCCGGTGTACTTTGGGCATTTGGCTATAATATCTCAATCATATCTATTATAATCCTGTGTACACCTTAGGGCACAAGCAAGGTTGGGACGTGCACCCCCAAGAGAGCCTGACACACCCTTGTGTCAACATTTGGTCATTCTCGATGATTGCTTGCACTATGTGTGAACGTTTCCTATACGGCTCAAAGTCTTACACTTTTTCCACTATTTTAAACTTTTTTCTACATTTCAACTCTAAACCCCAACACTTTGATTTTCATCTCTTAAAGTATGTTATATAACGAAATAAGAGACTGAAACATGATTATTTATTCTAAAAATACTTCTGTTATAATACCAGATTTATGCCTCTGCACTGAAGTAGACATGGAACTTTTGGAAAATAAATAGAAATTAACAAGTAGATGGAGAAAAGTGTTTGGGAGCTTCCAGACCAACCTGATAGCATGCGGTAGTGCCAGCAATCTGATATGAACCATGTGTCAGTGCTTCCATCAACAATGAAGGATCATTGAAACTATAGTCAAGCAGTAGCTCCAAACTTTTAACGTTAATGAACTCTTCTGGTTTGATTGTGACTATCCTTTCAACTGGCATTATGTGAAACTCTATATCCATTCCTAAATATTTTAAGAAAATATATGCTGCCTGCTCACCAGCAGCACTAAGATACGCCCCAATTAAGGCCTCAACTGAATCCGCAATTCTCTTACTTTTCAGCTTCCTCAAACTCGTACCACATATGTCATAGCCAACCACTGGAGCGATCCACGTTTTAGGGTTGAAAGCTTCACTTCGAACATATCCCTGAAAACAAAGAGGGGCACAACAAATGCAGAATTGGTAAGGATAAACACACTGTACAGTAAAAATGGCAAATAATTGATAGCAACAAGTTTCAACAGAGAACACTGACATGTTGCGTTGGTGTCTGGTAAAGAATTATCTAAACAGCTTTTTAATATTTGAGCCAGATTTACTTATCACCAGGCTACTGGTAAGCATGTTATTGCCGATAGCCATTGTGTATGGCGACACATGTTTCCAAAAAGTACTTTTGAGAATACAGGCATGCACAAACCCTGAAAATTACCGAAAAGACACCACACATATCAAGTTATGACTTCAAACTGTATATGTAAACAGCACACATGTGCAAAAATGAGTCAAACTTGGGGACTGTCAATGTATTAAATGGCATGAAAAATGAGCCTGCAAGCTGCGGAGGCTTGGATCTGACGGTTGGATGCGTGCTTAACAAGTACTTGGGAACCTCCATGGCTACATGAGCATGATCCAATGCTGCACGGGAGCAACAGTACCACAGGCACGGGCACCAAAGATCACCCATGCTTGAATATGTGAGAAACGACATTAAAGACACAATCTAAGTCTGTCTGCCAGTAAGAATGAACAGGTCCCCAATCCCTGGCCCCAAGCCACGCCTTTGCTTGGTCTGGGCACCAGAGAAGTGGAGCAACATTCCAAATCAACGACAGCAGCACAAGCCTTGCCCAGGAAAATTCTAGTAAACCACCGCAGTGTGGGCCTCACTGGTCAGTGACGAGGACGAAGCAATGGTCGGCGGTGGCCTAAGGCCAGACAGCTGGAGCTCACTGGACATGGAAGTTGTCTGGTTGTGGCAAGCATGTAGACTAGGTGGAGCTGATGAACTGTGGTTCAGTACTATTCAGAAGGTTAGAGCTTGGTTTTGACAAGTTTAGACTTAAGTTGCTCAGGTATATACAATACAATCAGGCTCCAATTCTGATACTATGCTGATCCAAACTGCTGTATTCAGTGCTCCCTCCGTTCCAAATTGTAGTTCACTATGACTTTTTTGGTGCATGCATTTTGCTATGTATCTAGACATATTATTTATCTAGATACATAGCAAAATGCATACAAAAAAAGTCAAAGTGAACTATTTGGGACGGAGGGAGTAGATCACATTTGCAAACCTACGATTCTAGGGATGACTCATGTAAACAAGCAAAACATTAGGTTTCAAGAAAAGAAGGCAAGACAGGTTAGGAAAGAGTACCACAAGATTTTTACTGCAGGCCAGTTGGCATAAAGCTGCATTCGAGATCAAGTTTTTCTTCATCTTGGTTAGCATGCCTTCATGTTGACGTCTGTATTTGCCAAAAAGGTGTTGAGTTGAAATATACTTGAGAAAAGAGTCCCCAAGTGTTTCTAATGATTCC
Source organism: Bothriochloa decipiens (assembly GCA_023333625.1). Lineage (NCBI taxonomy): Eukaryota > Viridiplantae > Streptophyta > Magnoliopsida > Poales > Poaceae > Bothriochloa > Bothriochloa decipiens. The sequence continues at coordinate 51,634,348 of CM041629.1, forward strand.
TGTGAAAACTCCTCTTGGCATTTCTTTGCTGTAAGTGCTTCCAGAATCTGGAAGCCAATGAACGAGGGTTAAAAATAAGAATACTCTTGTACAGACAAGAGATGCATAGAAGGAGAATGTTCATGCTTGTGACAAGAAATGATCAACCATTGTACGTCACTACAATCTTTACTGAATATTTACGAAGAAAATATATGATGCAGCATGCACATCATGCATATTGATCGGTTTAAGATATTCCAATCCCAAAAAAGGTCATTAGAACGTATTGAGTCAAAACTGGTTGAGATTCAATTATCAATAGTTAAATAATCATATAGATTGAATAGACAAGGTCCGTGTTCTTAGATTTTTCATGAAAATACTTTTATAGAGTACATTATATTAAAAGTATCAAAAATCAAGGGGGTGAAAACAAGTAGTTTTGGAAAAAGAACCTTCATTTTCACAATGTAATAGAGTATTAAAACAGTATATAGGGGAAATCATTAAATCAAGAGTTATGTTCTCACATCTAGAGCAACAAGCTGACTTAGTAGCTACATTATACTGGGCATAATGAATTAGAAAAGTGCAATAGAATCGAACCTTTAGTGCTGGAATGTTGAACTGCTGCATGCTTCGACCCAATTGCATTTTCAAATTCACAGAAAGAAGCATACATTGGATACGATACATTATAGAAGGAATAAACTTGAAGCTGCGCAAAGTAATTGCTGACATCGGCGACATGACAACTATGCACAGTTCAGGTGGCAATTCAACCCCTTTCTTACTGCTTTCTGAAACAGAATAATGGAATCAGTCATCTAACAAATAAGTTAATTTAATTAGAGTAGAGAAAAGCTACGTTAAAAAACAAATATTATTTGAAAATTTCAAATTTTTAGTAGAGAATATCACGGAACTCGACCTAATGGTCTATACTACAAAATGCCAGACTGACAACTTCTCAAGACAGCCGACCACAAACCGCCCCTCGCAAAGCCATAGGGAAAGAAACAGGCCTAGGCCTTCCCACAACCACAAGAAGACATCTTCCGACTCCTTTACTCTAAGAAGCTTGCTTAGCTATGCTAAGAACAAAAAAGACATAAGATTGTCATATCTCCATTGTTCAGCTTCTATATCTTGATAGCAGCATGAGTACCACTTCCTCCAGAAGATTATTGTACTAATGAACACAATGCAGGTTTTTGAAATTTTGCACACAAGTGGTACCTATGAGCAGACCATCCATGAATTAAAACAGAAATGTATTGTGCTAATGAAGACAAATATCATGGACCCATGTTCCACAAGTCAATTATGCGCTTTTGCAAATTTGAGGCTCACATGCAAGAGAAAACAGTTCAGGGAAGGCATGGGCATCTTCCCATCCCATCCCCCAGGATTTAAGCACAAAATAATTGATTCAGCGCATATGGTATAAATAACGAACATGATGGATATGGTAACAGGCACAACTAAATACTCTTCTCAAGAGAAAGGAACCTTTTTCTTTTTTATAGTTACACTTGTGGAGGAAGTTCCGCAATTCCACAAGTTTACAGGCCTTCAAGAGATATTCATCTTCAAATGTTAAATCAAGGTCATGCCTAGAGAATGTAAAACAAGAAATAAGATACATAAAGATAATTTCAACAGCTTATGGCAGCATGGCATAAAGAATAACAAAGGAAAGACAAACATACCTTTCCTTAAAATGGGTTTTGTAGCTAAGAGAACTCTCAGGCATAAGTGAATTGGCATTCTTGTCAAGAAGAAAGCCAGAAACAGCATAAAACATGCCATTGTGGGGGGTACAGACAATAGAATTTTGAAGCATGCACCGGCAGAACGGGCCATCTTTTGTCTGCACTATAACGGTATCTTTACAAGGATGGCAGTGTCTCAAATCCATATTAGTAGCTTCAGGCATTTCTGAGGCAGAGAATTTGATGCCGCACCAATCAATTTTTCCAGAAACCACTGGCAGAAGTAGATACACAGCTCCAGGAGATACTGGCATTTCTAGTGAGTTCTTAATAGAATTTCTGACCTCCGAAATGTCATTACTGATAAGCAAAGAAAGAATCCTTGTCTGAAATCTTCTCGCGACAATTACCTGAGCAGGAGTGGTATTCATAATAAAGGTGAAGGGTCCAAAATACTTTCACTCATCAAAAAGAGACCAAGAAAAGATGGTATGGTGACTACTACAGAACAAGATTATACAGAGTGAAAACCTACCTGTTCCTGATTTAGATGAATGATGCCAATGTATCTCATGGTAAAACTCAAATAATCTTGCGCACCCCACACTTTGAATGAGTTCGAGATGAAGTCAGATCCCATATCACATTTTACAGCTAATACTATCTCAGCTGGAGTAGTTTCAGAGCAACCTTCCAGTGAGATCATGTAGCAATAGTAAAAGCCACGACGAGAAAAAGACAACCAATTATCCACTAATTGCTCTGGAAAGTAGTCAGGTTGCCCATTTTTGTATTTGTCCACAACTACATCACGAGAGTTAATAGTCTTAGTATAACATACAACTCAACTGCTGCCAAACTGGTTACCCAATGGGAATGGATCAAACAAGTGCACTTTTGACTTAATAGCAGACATTTCAGGCAGGGATGATAAGTTGATGAAAATTCCAAACCAATTTTGTATCGTTTCCAAGAAAATGGTACCGTTTGCGAATGCTTATCCTAAGCCATACACAAAACTTGATATTTCTAATAACACACCCCCTAAATTGCAACTTACACTTAACAGTTACATAGGTAACTTGATGATGAATGTGATTTTGACATGCGCAACATAATAAATTTGCCATGAGTTAGCACTAAAATGAAGTATGGATCATGTTATGTGCTGATATTGTTTGTGCTTGATTAGACAACAATTTTACTTTTATACTAAACCTGCAAATTTAAGTTTTTTCTAACTCCGGCATACTCACTATGAGGCATATTTTAAAGTTGTAAGCATCAGATTGAACTTAGCTAATATATTATTAGTCTCTCTCAAGCCATACCTCATGCGTGATCCCACCCTACAATATGACCCAAGTCCTAAGATATGTATGTTGAGTTTAAAAGTTTTGGATAGTTACAACTACAAATCAGACAACTAAATGCAAGTCCGAAAATATCATTACTGATGGAGAAAGTATACAACCTGTGTAGGCAAGCACAATAAAAAAATATATTAACAATAAAAGCAACAAAATGAAGTCTGGATTCATTTTTTATTTTTTTGAACGAATGGATTCATTTTTTTATTAATTAACAAAGAAATGGGAATACCAATGTCAGGTTCATCTTCACAAGGAACACTCGATTCGGGCAAGAGAGAATCTGTGAGGGCGCCAACAGCGTGTAATTCCTGGCAGGCCTTTAGACAAACAACCTTCTTGATCACAGAAACTTCTCCTTCAGCATAAATAGTTTGTACAGGACTGCTCATTGGAAGATGCAGTGTACATGTACCTAATGCCTTGTTAATATCAAATCTTGGTATAGGTTTAAAATACCTGGGATATGTTGGTAAAAATTGTTAGTAATTGCACCTGTTTTGTTGTATGAACTAAAAGAAAACCATATCTAAGAAAGAAAACATACTCATCTGATGGTAGCTTTGAGCAGAAAAGGTAAATCAATGGAACACTAGAGTTCAGAGTCACAATTGCTCCAGTTGATTGAACACGATAAAATTCATTATTGCATAGAGTGTTTGGAAGAGGCTGACAACAAGTAGATTCCAATCTCTGAGATTCTTCACGCATGAGTTGTCCACTTTCAAGAAACTTCTCTGTTTTAGAAAGAGCATTGGCATCTCCCCTAGTACAGAAACATAGAGAAACCTCAATATAATCATGTAAAGTAATATGCAAAACCCAACAATATCACTCAAATAAGATTGACAACAAAATTTGACACAGATTGGGTCTTATAAACTGAAAAATAGTAAACTAAAAGAAACCATGTAAAGTAATATGCAAAACCCAACAATATATTTCTCAAAAAAAAAAACCCAACAATATCACTCAAATAAGATTGACAACAACATTTGACACAGATTACAGGGTCTTATAAAATGAAAAATAGTAAACTAACAGAAACCACATCTCGAATCCCTGTAACAATTGTGAACAAATGAAGGTGGTACCACCAGGAACAATAAATCAACCTAAAATGAATAAAACACAGGTTCCTTCATCACATTTCTAGCATCACCAGCAGTCACACTGGCATGCAGATTAAGCCACTGGGACCAAAAACGCACCCAGCAATTCACAACATATAATGGAAACAGGAAATGTTGTTCCTACACTAACAAATCACTGCAATGAAACACACTCTTTATCCCACGCATGCCAGTAAAGGACAAGATATGTGTGTCATTTCAAAGCGACGCACGAGAGCTGCATGTCATTTTAATCAGGACAAAAAGAACAGGGAGATGCAAACACCTACTCCAAATACAAAGGATAGGACAGACCCTGCTCCCAAACACAACAAACTCACCCCCATCGAAACAGAAAACAGATGTGTCAGACACACCATCAAAAAGACGACCACGACAAACATAACGGTACCAGATGACCAAAAATGTCCAGGGTGAACAACCAAAGGATCAATTCCACAAAGTCTACTTTCGAGACCCCCCCCCCCCCCCCAAAAAAAAAAAAAAACTTGAAGCTCAAAGGAAAAAAATTTGCTGAGGAAATAACACCTACAGAAGTGGAAAACATGCCTCTTAATAAGTAAAACATAGTCAGAATTTTGCATCCTAGCACGACCACGTGACTGTATAAAGCTGCATACAGTTGCTGCCTGATCAAAACGGATTATCAAGTTACAGCTTGGCACATCCAGTCCCTCCTCCAAGATTGGTGTGGCAATAATCAGGTGCACCTACAGGATATCATTTTATCATCAGTACAATTATTAATAGGACAACCATAGCAGGGCAACATTAGTGGCAAACCTTTCCACTCCGAAATGAATGAACGATTTCCGCATGCTCATTCCTACTCTGATGTTGCAAACCACAATTTCTACCTGATGCCATGTGTCTAACACTCCATCCAGACATTTGATCAATAGTTGACAGAAGAGCCTCCAAGACAATGCTTGTAATGACTCTGTCAACAAAAACAATGCATCTCAAATCTTGCATATGCCTGCAAGAGGGAGCAAGAGATTAATCATGGTACACAATGAGAGAACAATTTTCAGCTGTCCATATCATTTCATTAGCAATTAATGCCATGGCCACATGCAGAGCAGCAGTGCATGGAACATGATGACATCAAGATACAAGCAAGGCAGTAACCAACCAGCTGGATTTTCGGGTTCGTAACACTATAAGATCAATAGGACAAGCTAGTGTACATTTATTTGGATATACAACTTTAGTAGAAGTAGATTTGCATGTATGGTGAGGCCCAATCCATACATGTGTTCCTGTTACAAGCAAATCACTACTTCAAAGGCAATGGGAGTAACCTATTACATGCTTGAGATCCAAACATATTCTCACCTATACCCCAGAAGAGATTTGATAAGAAAATAGACTTTGGATGTCAATAACCCATCTTGCAGATCCTCAGCAAAGTCCTCACCAATATGTCCTGTATAGATGGATGTGACAGGAAGATCAACTAATCATATTTAACACATTTCACAAATTGATACTCCCTTCACCGAATCAAGTAGGGTGTGCATGCTTTCAGAAGATTTAAATTTGTATATTTTGACCAATATTTAGTCAAGGAATGTCTGGTATAAATACCATATAAATACATTTAATAAATGCTTTTGCACCATATTGATTTTGTAGCTACAAACAATATTCAAAAACTAGATTTAAAAATGTAAATATAAAACACATCATATACATTTTTGGACAGTGTCATAGATAAAACACTAAGGACAAGTGCATCTCTAATAATAATGTAAATTGTCAAATCAAGCAATAGCTCAGCCAATAGCCTTCGTTCAAACCCAGGTGCTCACATCTCTAATCTCTAATCTCTAATAATAAAGGTTGGGCAGGTGCCATCTTCTCCCTGGGGCTGAGTATAGTATTTTATTTAATGAATTGATAACATGATAAATATTTGCATACACCTCACAAATAGCACAGTAGTAGTTATAGATACATGTTTTATCAGCATCCCAATGATTTATAAACCAAACATAAAACGCTGAGTTAGAAATATTGAATAGCAGTGGCAGAACAGTTCCACTCAGTAATCCATATTAAGTCAAAACTTTCAGGAAGAAGTACACCGAAGAAACAAGGAAGAAGGATGCCATTACGTTGTATGCCCATCTTTGTCATCTTCAAAATAGTTTCTGAGAGATCACTATATACATCTCTGACATAGTTTCTAACGAATCCTTCAACTTTTTCATCCAGATTTTCACCCCAAAAGGACACACAGATTTCCTTGTTTGATTGTAGAATCTCAGCAGCCTGATAAAATGTTTAAAGGCATTTTTAGGAGTGCATCAAAATGATAAAAACATGTACATCACACATCCTCATACCTTTGCTGCCAGCCATACTCCAAGATCAGATATGCAATATAAGAACATTGCATTTAATTTCTTTATCCTTTTCTCTGAATTTTCAAAAAGTGAACCATGAAGTTTCTCCTTCAGGGTTTCTAAATGCTAAGATAATGTAACCACTGTTAATTCATGTGCATATCAACTCAGAATATGATGAAAAATGTTATTCAAAGTTATAGAATATAAAATATAAAAAAGCTCCATTGCCCCGTCATGAGCATAAATTCAGATAAAAAACAATATGGATATGCCAGTAAAGCTGTTGCATTTTGTTTTTCCAAATATAAATCCATGGGAACATTGTTGCACAGTTGCACATGTATAACAAACAACAGAATGAATAATACATATTTGTTCAACATCCCTTCAAGGTTGAGTATTACTTCAAATTCAATTGGACTAAATATTTACAAACATTCCTAACATTATCATATGACTTACCAAGAACATTATGCCTGTAGTATTTAACCATATTTTTTTTGGATCACAATATTTAACCATCTTACTAGTATGTAGCTTTGTCTTGCCTGCTAAACTATTCAAAGTTCACAAGTCATACTTACTTATTTTTACATGCATTATCCATGATATCATTTCTACTGTGAACCAGTTATATAAGGTGTAATCATGAATACCATTTAGAATTTTAGGAGCCAAAATAAACTCATATAGTTGACAAGAGTGTTGTTGTGCCCTTTACAATTTCAGTATCAAACAGAAAATGTTTTTAAAACAAACAAGATCAAACAATTTTGTTGTGAACTGTAGTATCTTGAATTATAAGATTCCAATTGTATTGTTAAGTAACAAATTTAATTTATATACTTTGATAATATAATGCAAAATGCTCTGCGAAAGGTCCCTGCATTATATACTGGTGACCCAGAGTAACATAGTCAATCTGTATTCAGAAAAGGCCATGCCTAGAGCATATAATAGTACCTTTGTTTCTAATTTGTTCAAGCAACAGATACTATGGCTATAGAACTCAGACGTTATGATATAATCATCGTACTCGACTATCTTTGGAGTCGCAAATGGAATGTATTGCAATAGTGCTGATTCACTGTCAACAGTGTACACCTATAAAGGGAAATGCATAAGTTATTTTCACATGTTAACAAATGAGGGATAATAATAAATGATTTTCTGAAATACAGTTGTGTGGGTGTTCTTATATAGCCTAACCTTCGCATTCATGAGGTTCTCGAGCTCAGATATTTTCATTGAATATTTGACACGAGCAAAATCTGTGGAGAAATTCCATAATGGAGTGAGTAAATTAATGAGAATGAAATCTTTTGAATTAATTAGAGACATATAAATATATACAAAGAATATTGTTCCCAACCTTACCTTTTGAATTAATTAGGGAAGCTGTCATCCCAAATATCCTTGGAATAGGATCTGATGGCCTAGAATTCAATTGGGGATGATAAAACTCCTGCCAGAGAATGACACATTAAAAGATTTAACTAGATTGTTGGATATACATTCTACAAAAAAGGAAAGAAAATCCAAGAAACTGAAATGGAAATTTGCCCAAAAAAAGAAGTAAGCAAATCCTGATTCCACCTAAAGTTGTAGTACACCAATACACATACAAACATAGGGCCTCCTGAATTGATACAGGTGGGCAAGTGGCAGAAGTAGCCTTAAAGGTCAAAACAAAGCTTGTCTCTGAATTGCGATTTGGAAAAGCAGATGAATATAAATACGCATGCCAACAGACAAGCTTAGGGTCGGTTGGGGGCAAAAATAGCCAAGCGTACGGGGTGACCTTAAGAATGCAGGCGTACGGGGAATCCCCAGTGGCGTGGTGGCACTCGTCGAAGATGAGGAGCGGGATGTCCCGGAGGCTAAAGATGCAGTGGCGGAGGTTGTCGAGGAGGATCTGCGGCGTCATGACGAGCACCTCGGCCTCGCCGACCATCTCGCGCCACTTGCCCGGCTCCGCCCTCCAGGAGTCCACGCCCATCTCGCCGTAGAACTGCGCGACGCGGAGGTCCGTGTGCGCCTCGACGACGCGCGCCTGCTGCGACACGAGCACGACGGTGGGGACGAGGAAGACGGCGAAGCAGGGCGGCGGCGCGGACCGGATGCGGTGCGCGTAGCGGCGCAGCAGCAGCACCGCGATGAGCGTCTTCCCGGCGCCCGTCTCCAGGAACACCACCGTGTTCCCCGCCAGCGCGCGCTCCAGCGCCTCCAGCTGGTACCTGCGGCGGAGAGAGAGCGGCGGTGCGGGCACCCACATTAGGACTAGGATAGGACGGGACGATGGGGAGGAGGAGCGAGCGAGCGGCGGCCGGGAACGCGGCGCGGGGCTGGCGAACTCACCATCTGGCCTGCGTCTGCGGGTCGCAGGGCGGCGGCGGCGGATCCCCCTCCTCCTCCTCCTCCATCGGCACCACCTCCCCGTTGGCGGCTTCATCGGCGGCGGCGGCGCGGGGCATGGCGGCCGGCGAGGTCTGGATGAGAAGGGGATGTGGCGAGGAGCCGAGGAGAGAGGTTTATTGACGCGGCGGCGTGCACGGGAGAATGCGGAGGGGTTTTGGTGGTGGACGGTTGCACACGCCCTCCCTTGCAATGCAAAGCGCCGCCTCGAATCCACGCGCGCGCGTGTGCTGCTGAGACTCGAGAGTTTGGGAGTGAAACGGAGCTGGGAACGAAACCAACGGTTGAGACTTGGAGAGCTTGGGATTGTGACTCGGGAGGGGGGAAAGACGTTGGGACGCGGAACATTTTGCGCTTGTTCCGGTGCTACGCTTTTTGACTCGGCCAGGGGAGGGAGGGGGTGGGGGGCCAATGCCGCATTGCGTCGTGGTTTCGTTTTCGTGTCCTCGGATCCAATCCTCGGTCGCTCTCACAGGGACAGGATGGGGCTTTCCGAGATTCGCATGCGCTTGGCTTTTCTGCCTTTTCAAATTTCCAAGGTTCCTTCCACGAGAAGGCATGAAGCGATGCTCCAACACTTCGGATAGAGTGCCGACAACGTTCAAGCAGTACTGAAGCACACGCTCTCGTGCTCCTTCCGAAGCACTCTTGTCTGTCTTAAACAGGGATGAAAATGATGGGGAACGTCCGGGGAGAAACTCTTAACCAATTCGACTTCGTATATTTTTGTTTGGATTCGAAGACGCTAGTCAGGAAACAAGAAACAGATATTTTGAAGAAATCATAAATGGAAAGAACACATCGATGCTGGTCAGAAATCGATAGATCAGATCGATGCACGGAATCACTGCTTCAAATGTTCACCTCAGCACAACATACAATGGTAAGTAATATAGATAACTAAACATTCCTAGTAAATACTACAGCTTTTTCATAGCTCACAGAAACTTCTTTAGAAGCCACGCCTCACCCAAACACACCCACATCATTCAACTGTTGTAACCGAACGAAATTAGTTAGTTGATTGGCCTCATAAGGATTTTTCTATTTTTGATAACCATACTATAAACTATTTGGTCTCTAAAAATTCACAATTAATTTATTTCAAATCATAAAAAATGTGAAACTAGTTTAATTTTCTTCTAAAATATCATCAGGCCATTCGTGTTGTATTACTAAGTACCTATATGCATACATCACAAACAATTAGACAACATTTTTTCAAAAAAATTTAGTACTAATTTCAATTTTCTAATTTAAATAATTCATGTATGAGTTTTAGAAAGTAAATCAGATTTTTATTTATTTATTGCAAAATAGAAAATCAATTTTAAGACTAGTACAAGGATTGATTTTTTCTGGTTTTGATAATTGGAGGGCATAGGTTTCTTAGTCTTAAGCTGAAAATATGACTATTGCACAAGTTTGAGGGTGAAAATGTACTTTACCCTTAGCAAAAACTTTGGGTGTTATAAAAAAATAGATGCTAAAGACTATTCTCTTTTCCACGCTTGCTAAAAAAAGAAAAAAAAAGATGCTAGCAGCTTCCCTTTGTCAAAAATTAAAGTCGCCTACAATTTTGTATTGATCAAACTACTTAAAGTTAGGTTTATACAAAATGTTAACAATATTTGTATGTTTAAATAAGCTTATTATTATTAAAATATATGCAGTGACCATAACTATTAATAACTTATTGTGTACATATTTAAATAAAAAAATGTTTGACCTCTCTTTGTATGACAGAGAGAGTGGTACTTAATATACAGTACTCCCTCCGTCCCTTTTTAAGAGTCGTCCTGGCCATACGTCAAAGTGTTTAGGTTTATAAATCCGTGCATGCATCTGGACGGCACTATCGGTTCACAGAATCCGTATTGTATAGCATTCAAAGCTAAGATGACAGAAAAAGCGGAGAGAGTAGAGGCGAAAACAAACTTAACTTTCAAGGTTGTTTTGAAAGTGATTCCTTTTCTTTGAAAATGGCAAGGGCAGAAACAAACACAAAACTCCAAAAAAAAATGTCAAAAGCTAACTGAAACCGACAAAGGCGCTGCAGAAAGTAGCGCACGATTATGAAAAGCCAACGACTGCCACTATATTTGTATCTTGTCGAACAAGCTTGATCTGAATTGTGAAGCAGGTTCCACTCCCCCACTGGGACTGGGACGGCTGGATGGGTGAGACCCAAGTTCACATACTTGCCGAACAAGCTTGGTTTGATTAATCATGGAGCAGAAACAAGAAATAATGTGTCCAACGGGGACCATATATAGTCTTCAATCATAGTTTTCTTGTATATAGTTTTAGGTGGCTGCGCTCGCATCGTAGATCTTACTCCCTTCATCTCAAATTATAAGTTATTTTAAAAATCTTGAAGAGTCAAATTGTCTTAAATTTGACTAAATTTAGATGATAAAATAATAAAATTTATGATACCAACTAAACATCATTAATTACATTATTTATTAACTATATTGTTACAGTTACCTATTTGATGTCACAAATTTTATATTTTTTTAATAATTTTGGTCAAATGCTTTGACTCTCCCGAATTTTTAAAATAATAACTTATAATTTCGAATAAAGGGAGTATATAGCTCTGCGTCTCTGCCCCTCATTTTAGCTTTTTAATAGGCTTGTATATTACAGTAGAATAACAGATGCAAAGCAATTCAGACATGCTCTTTCTGTTTTGCCTTTCTATCAAAGTGGAATCATAGACGAGAATGCATGTGCTATGTTGATATATCCCCTTAGTTCACTTTTGCGTCGTGCCAAAGCAAAAGTATTGTTCTATCGTTTGCTTTAATAAAAATCTATAATGAAATGATTCGAACACTAACTTCTTAGTACTTGGGTATGCCCTATTTCGTTTCGTTTTGGTTTATAGAGTTTATTCCACTGGGCTATATACACTTACACTAAAATAGCTGTGACGACATTATCAAAAAAAAAAAAGAGGCTGTAACATACAGATGTTTGAATACATGAACCGATCCAGAGTAGATAATCATTGATGTCACTTGTATCAAGAACCCTATCGTTAGCCTAGTTGAACAACATTTGAGCCGTGCATTGAAAGAATCTCTTGCTGTCAAGTGACACCACCAGAAAGGCCTAGCTCGCACCTGTTTGGCTATGTTTTCGACTACTAATACTAGTATAATGCCCGTGCTAACGCAACGGGTTTAATCTAGAAATGACAAGAAATAACCAAATGACAACATCTTTGAATAGTTTAAGTCACACGTAACCACTTAAAAGCATGTACATTATCCAGAATACATGCATCCATAACAAATGCATAATAAATTCGTGTCTGATATATCTACCCAACTAATTTATTTGATTAAGTAGATCTAGCGGTTCTCTAAGAATATTATAGGTAGATTCCTTTGTGCTGCTCTTCAGAATGTCTACTAAAAACTCCGTCCTCAGTGAATCCGAGCTCTGTGAGTTAAAAAAGTTAACTTATTAATTTGCTACGTAATTTTTAAAATATTCATAAAAATTATGCATGCTTACTGTGTTGATGAGCGACGCTAATCCTTTGCCATACCATAACTTTATGTAGTTATAGACAAGAAAGCCTGTTGTTTTCCTGGAAAATGAGAGAGCAAGTATTTGTTTGTTGTAGTTAAATCAAATGGCTACATATATTTGACAATAAGACAAGATAAATCACAATAAGTTGTTACCAGTTTGTTCCTCTTGGATGATTTCATTTGAATTCACGACGCCAAAGAAAAATATTCTCGTTCCATGCAGGATTGGTAAATCTCATGACAAGGTTGAAATGAAAAAGAACTCTCAGCAATATTTCTGTATATGGCATGGTTGGATCTACACCCATGTAAGACAGATTTAGAGCATGCGGATCCATAATGTACACAATTTTGTCAGCCATATCCAATATGAATAAAATATAGAACCTATCTAAAAAATAAGGCAATACTACCTGTAAAACAAACACAAATACTATAAGTGTAAAACAAAATATAATTTTTTGAATGAGTTTAATGACCATATATCTTACAGTGCTACAATTTTGGATTTTGTAGTCCCTGTCTGGCCTGCATTGAAGCATTTTTTCTAGTTTGTTATAGTCTATCCAGTCAACACACCTTGGATCTCTTCCAAATTGTGTTCTGTACTATTCATTTTGCCAAAAAAGTACTCATTATATTTTTTAATTAGTGATACAGCTAATATATAATTTATTTATTATATACATTAGTTAGTGAATAAATATTTCATCTTACAATAAACTGGAGGTCCATGTGGTGTTGTTGGTCTTTCTCCGACAAATAGGTTTTGTTGGATGCAGCCATCCAAACAGCAAGGTTGAAGCAATCATGATCCATCCTCATATTTTCATTTAAAATTTCATCAATTTTTCTGCGAGTTAAAGAAATCGGATATGGTCTTTTGCTTCGGACCCATTCTTTGCTAAAAAATCACGAGGGTCTTCATTTTCTTTGTGCTGAAGCGAAGGTGCCCCCGTAAGAATTGATGTAGACCCCGTCAGAAATGGTGAGCGTAGCCCTGCTCCGGAGTAGGACACTATCGTATCCAACTCACAAAAAGGCATGGTTGCAGCAGAAAAACATATTTTGGCTGACGGCTGCACAACGGTGGATGGAGTTGTCGCATGTGGTGTATGCTCTATCCCAACGGTGTTAGGATATGCTGGTCCTGCAGTTGACGTAACACAGGAAGATGGCATATAAACATTTTATTTTATTTTTCAATTATAATGCATATGTAGAAACATTTGAAATAGTCCCATCCTTACCTGCCAAAGATCCTTGTTGTGCTTGTTATCTTGAAAGTGCACTGATTTCAGCCTTTCGGCGCGCACGATACTCACATTGCTTCCTATTTATTTCCTCCCTTTCTTCGTTGGTTTGTTGAGCCCTTATCCTAGCGCAGTACTCACGTTGTTTCCTGTTCCTTTTCTCCCTCTTGCGTTCTTGTTCAGTGCAAGCTGGTTGACCTGATGTTTGGATGTTTGTTATATCGCTGAGCGCAGTGCGTCCTTCTCCTAGCATCCCCATTGATCTGTCAAGGCATCTAAACACATCAGAACAGTCCCTGCTAGCTATGCTACAACTAATCAAGATGCATGGTCAAAATTTGTAAATATTGGAAAAGCCATCGTGTCTGCAGGATCTTGTATAGAAGCTCAGGTTACGTCTACCAGGCATAAGCATTTATCATGAGTTTATGACTGTTAAAAGGCATAAGCATTTGTCAGGACTGAATTCAGTAAGATCCAACATACGTACAGAAATTTTATATTACGTCTTTATCAGGCATAAGCATTTTAAATACTTCCATATACAATTATCAGGAATATGGAGCCTCGACACCTCATCATAGTAGAAAAAAAAGAATGGTTGCATCTTGCTTCCAAGAACGTGCTCAGCACTGAAAGAGATGAATAGGGGCAGGACAGGCAATTCTGCGATTAGAGTGCACTCACTTGATATCGGCTGCCTTAACCAATCAGCTGTCGGCTGATTATGTCCACCGCTCCACTGATGAACTCGTCCTGCACATGAAAATCTCAACCGCCCGCCTTATGAATTCGGTGGCGAAAGTGAACGCAGCTGAGCAGCACACCCTATCTCTGCAAGCCAAGCGTCTCCATTTTAGTCCCACGCCACCGCCGACGAGGTTCTAAACATGCAGCAGGGGCACACGAATAAAGCATAGATGGAGCATATACATGGGTCGATGTATATCTATACCTACGTGGGACTGGCAATCCCCGATCCGGCGATCCGACCTCGCTGCCTGTCGGCGTGTCGTCGTGGACCACGGAGACGACGGCGGCACCGGCTTCACATCGAGGGCCACGGAGCGCGATGGAGCAGCATGCCCTATCCACGACGCCATGCCCTATCGACGACGTGATCTGTAGGCGTTGGTACTACGCGGGCGGCCGTCCTCCTGCGACAACCAGGCGATCTACTCGACCACGGCGCGAGTGCCATGGCCAGGGCAGTTGTCCTTCCCTCACCACGGCGATCTCCTCAATGACGGCGCGAGTGCCGCGGCCACCACGATGACCGCGGTGATCACTCTATACAAGACTGATCACCGACCCTTGCGTTGAATGAATTGAGACGAATTTTGAAAAAGGAAAGTCCCGCGTGGAAGGAAAGGGGCGCTAATTTTGCGTCGGCTTGAGTGGGGTGCGCAATCATTCATGAGAGGCCGGCGGGAGGAGTAGACCATACAAGCAATCCTGATCGTTGGATCTGAGTGAGTAAAGAGAGAGGAGGGTCAAAAGAAATCTAGATGGTTGATTTCATATGGAGTTATTTTTGTGGGTACAATTCCTAGGTGTACGGAGGAGGGCCTTCTCAGCGGGGGACGTTTTATGGGGTGGATTTAGCATTGTTTAAGTTGGTGCATTAGTAGGGTAGATGAATGAAGATCCATTAGGGAAGTGTCAAATAGAGTACTCAAGGTGGTTTCCATAAAATTAAATGAACCTATCACACAAGGAAAAGAATTAAGGCATAATCAACAAGTTAATAAGGAGGGAGAAGAAAATGAGAAACAAAATTGGTTCATAGTCCAGTACTCTAAGGGCGTGTTTGATATGGGCCAGAAACCCCCAGCCAGGCCCGTTGGGGCCAAATTCACGTGTTTGATATCCTTGGCCTAGGGTTGGGGCCTGGCCAGCGGGATGCAAAACGCCCTCTCTCTCCTGGCTCTGACCGCATGCTCTTCCCTGGTGACGCGCGCGCGTGGTTTTCGACGGCATGGCGGGAGGCCACGGCAGGTTCGCGCACGAATGGTGAAACTTTCGCGTGCTCCCGGTTGCCAAAATCCGCCGCCTATATCAACCCCCTCCTCCACCTGCTCAGTTCTTCTGCTCCACTCCCCACTCTACTCCTGTTGAGGTACCGGCGACGGTGGTGAGGTTGGTTGCCGGCGTGTTGTGGTCTTCCCTGGGCTTGATCTCTGTTCCCCCGGTGTGGATCTGCGTCCAGGCGGTGCGACTCCCTCCGTTGCTAGGCTCCGGTGAGGCCGTCTGCTTCCGTCTTCTTTTTCTTCTCGGAGCATCTTTGGTGGTGCTTCACCACCAGATCTGCTACTTCTTCCCCACCACTTCAATTCTCCCTGCTTCGGCTCCCTCCGGCTGACCCGAGGTGAAATCATTTATTAGTTTTCCCATTCGATGCGGTCTAGGGTTTGTTCTTGCGCTTACACATGTGCTTTGCATGATGCTTATGTTCTTGGTTTCAGTCTAGGATTCTTTCTTGTGGTCAGATCTATGGTATGGTTGTTGTTATGGAGTTACTTCATCTTGAATTTCACTACTTTGTTCATGTTTATCCACATTTCTATCGTTCTAGGTTAGTTGTTGGGGTCAGATATGCAGAATCTTTGATGCTGGGTGCCTACTGGTGCTTCAACATGATTATTCTATTCATTTGGATGTGGTTTTAGGCTACTGTTTTTGCAGTACCATTTCTGTTAATGCTTATGTTGTTATTCTGTTGGATTGAGTTTGATGAAAGGTCGATGATGACTAGCTTGTGAGCACTGGGAGGCATTGATATGAATGCAGCCGTGCTTTTTTTATTATGAATGCATACACTGTCATGCAGAGGCCAGCCAGGGTCTACTTAATTATCTTATACATCTCTGAATGCATGTAGATGGATGGAAATGCACAGCATTTGATGATGGCTAGGCAAGCAGCTGGGATGGTTGTTGTGATTGTTTGCTTTGTGGTCAGTAGGCTTAGGAAGATTAGTGGAAATGAGTTCATCCCCTATGGGCCTAGGACTCATGCTGAGAGACATAGGCAGAGCACACTCCAGATGATGTTCAACTACAATGGCACTGAATTCATTGCCATGCTACGCATGAGAAGGGTTCCATTTTTTCCTTATGCAACCTGCTTCATAGTCGGGGCCTTGTCCTAGAGTCTGTTGGATGTCCAGTTGAGGAGCAGGTAGCAATGTTTCTACATGTGGTTGGTCACAACAAGAGATTTAGGGTGGTCCACCAATCCTTTAGGAGGTCCATTGAGACAGTTAGTAGAATCTTCCACCAAGTGTTGTATGCTGTTGGTGAGCTAAGGGGTGAGTTGATCAGGGCTCCTTCCACTGCCACACACCCTAAGATTATGGGTAGCCACAGAGGGTTTCCTTTTTTCAATATACTTTTCAATTACCTAGATTTCTGTTGGGTAGGTTCACACTTAACACATTTGCTTATGCACTTATGCTGGTTTATGTAGAATGTAATTGCTGCCATTGATGGTACTCATGTGCTGGCAAGGGTGCCTAGACACATGCAACAAGCCTTCAGAGGTAGGAAAACAAGCCCCACACAAAATGTCATGGCATCAGTCAGTTTTGATCTCAAATTCACCTATGTCCTAGCTGGTTGGGAGGGATCAGCCCATGATGCACTAATCCTAGCTGATGCCATTCAGAGAGAGGACGGGTTCACTGTCCCAGCAGGTAACTGCAATAGCTAGTGTTTGCACTTATGTCCTTCCACCCACTACACACTTTCACACATTGTTGTCCCCCAATTGTAGGTAAAATCTACCTGGTAGATGTTGGATATGCTTGCAGGACTGGCTTCTTACCACCCTATAGGGCGGTTAGGTACCACTTGAGTGAGTTCTCCAACAGAAACTACCCCGCAAATGCTAAGGAGTTGTTCAACTTGAGGCATTCTTCACTCAGGGTTGTAGTAGAGAGGGCCTAGGTGCACTTAAGGGCAGGTTTAGGATTATAGACAACAAATCTTTCCACAAGTACAAGACCCAAGTGAAACTTGTGCTTGCTTGCTGCATACTGCATAACTGGATTCTTGGCTTTGGGATTGATGACATTGTTCCACCTGAGGAAGGGTTTGAGGGTGAGTTGCCTGAGGATGATGAGGTAGAGCTGCCCCTAGAAGAACCTACAATGGTTACTATTAGGGATCAGATTGCCAATGCTATGTGGGAAGCTAGGGGGCCCATAGGATCTGATTCTGTTTCATTTCATTGATGTGTAAAATAATTTGGTAGACCCTGGATATGGAACTCATGTGGTGTATTGCTTCTGAACAATTTAATTGCTTTGTCTGAGACCTATGACATTTGTGATGTACTAAGTTCATGTTTATTTGTTATGTTCACTACTTGTTTTGATTTGTTGCTGGTCTTTATTTCCTATGTTCACTATTTGTTTTCATATGGTTGGTAAAGTATCTAGGAATGGCTGGTATGAGTATCCCTGTCCAGAATGGTTTGAGCCTGCTGCCAACTTGGTGGAAGGATATACAGCAATTGCCCAGGCTGCGGTTGCAGCAGCTTTGGCTGGACCTGAGCTTGTAGACCTTACTGGTGCTACAGCTGAGGGAGATGCTGCTCAAGGTGTTCCTGCTGGTGCTGCTGCAGGGCACCAACCTCCTATGAGGTGGAACAATAACACATTTGGGTTTGTCCTAAGGAGGATGGCCCAGATTCTGACTGATGGCTCTAGGATTGACAAGACTTACAAGGACAAGGATGTGAATGCTGTAGCTAGGGTTCTGAGGGAGTACAGTGGTGTGGTTGTTAGCCAAACTCAAGTGTATAATTATTTGAGGAAGTGAAAACAGAAGTGGGCTAAGATTGCCAAGTTGAAGGACCTGAGTGGGGCAACATTTGATGATGATTGCAATACCATAATATTAGAGCAAGACCACTACCTTGGTCATTGCAAGGTACAAATGACCTAGTTAGCATCACATTATACACTTTATCCACTTATACCTTGCCATGCCATAGTGCTTAACTCTTGCACACTAACTGCAGGACCACCCTAAAGATGCCAAGTTCTTAAACACCCCCATCAGGTTCTACACTAAGATGGAATCCATCTTTGCTAGAACTTTGGCAACTGGTAGGTTTGCCTTAGGGTCCAGTGCACCTTTGGGAGTCAACAATGCAGACAGTGTGGCTGCAAAGCTTGAGGGGCAGGACTTCTCTTGTCCTGCCTTTGAGGCCAAACCCATCTATGAGTTTGTTGACGGCAGCAAGGCTACTCCACCTGTGTCAACCACTATTGGTGTGAAGAGGAAGAGGAACTTTAGTGAGGAGGAAATCTTGATGATGACCAATATGACAGATGTTGTGAACAATGTTGCCAATGCAATGCTAAAAATTGGTGCTGGCCATATTGATCCTGACCTGTATCTTGCTGTCATGGAGATGCCAGATTTCTCCACTGAGGCCTTGATTGTTGCCTACACCCACCTGCTTGAGAACAAGGCAGTTGCTACTAGGTTTGTCAATATGTCTATCCCCCATAGGGCTGTTTGGCTCCAGACCTACATGGCAAAGGACTACTACATGCAGTTCTATCTGTGGTAGCCTATATGGCCAGTTGAGGGGGTAGACTGTTGAGGCCTATATTGCCTCCACCTCCCTCACCCACTCTCTTCTCTTTTGGGTTCTTTTGACTAGACTGTGCATGGTAGATGGCTGATCAGCACCTGTCCTTTTGGGTTTACATAGCAGGAGGGTGGCTAACCATAGATGACCAAGTGTGACTTGGATAGTGGTGAAATTGTGCTCACTATATTTGGGATGAACTCATTTGAACTCATGGTACTTGTACTTTATTGCAGCCTCTGTTGGTTGCTAGGACCTTTTACTTAGCTATTCTGGTAACCTTTGAATGTTTGTGGCAATGCAGTTTTAGTATCTGATGGATTGGTAAGGTGGTGACATGTTGTCATTATACTTGGGCAGGCTTTGCACATTGTTTGCAGGGATTATGTCCGATGATATGTACTCATTTTATTTGATCTGGTAGCTGCACATTGATTTTGTGACCTGTCTTCTTGTATTTTTTCATGTATGTCATCAGCCAGTGGGACAGGATCAGTCCCATGCAACACTAGTTGTGTTCTATGTGATGGCAGGGAATGATCCTGGGCACGGCTGGAGTACAGTCATGTGTTTTCTTTTTCGGTTTTGTTCTTGCAGTTGCAGCTACCAATGATTCATGTTTCATGCAATTTACTGAGGTTAATATTATTTTTGTATCCAATGATGTCAATTTTGATTAATAACATTCAAACTCCTAACTGAAACGGCATTTGAGATCCTCGATTTGTGCTTTCTAAATCGGAGATCTTCAATTCCGCTTTGGTAATCAGTTTGAAAAATCAAACACATGACTGAGGAATTGTGTTCTTTCTACAGAGCTATGGCTCCATGCGATGTGGTTTTCGAGGGACTCGAACCTAGAATCTACAATACCTGGTATGAGTGGTGACTATGTTCTTCGAGTTGAAGGTGCTCGCTACCAGAGATACAAAAACTGTAAGCATGCTTTGCATGATTTCAATGATGCACTTAAGAAGGGTAAAGTGAGGCAGATCTAGCCTCGAACCATGCATGGACAACTTGCAATGCATGGACAAGTTGCTATGCATGCACAAGTGCCCATGGCACCAAGTGCTGGGAATGCAGGTTCTGGTAAGAATGTGATCATTGTCATTCTTTTCTGGTGGTATTTGTTCTTTGGAACATGTTGTTGAGGTGTTCTTCCTGTCATTGAGTTTGTGCTATGGCCGATGATGACTACGAACATTCTTATGCTGTACTTGTTAGTTCTTAAACCGTGGACAATTTCAATGTTGTTTGAGGCCATGTTGTTGTATGTTTTTACTGTTTAATTTGCCCAAAATTGTCAACTTATCGGTTTATATGGATGTGCTTGTTCAAATTTGATCCCTGTGATGTCTCCTGGCCACTATGGTCTTAGCCCGAATCAAACACAATCTTAAAGTGGTAGTTGATAGTAGTTGATCATGGGCCAGGCTGAGGGATGGGAATCAAACAACAAAAAGACATGGATCGGCCTCTACTCATGCAATGAAATCAAACATGGCAGTTGGCCCATTGGAAATGGGCCATGGCTGGCCAGGCCTCCCACAGCCAAGATATCAAACACGCCTTAAGAAACCGCTTCTTTCCGTATGTTCCTAGGATAATGATAGGATGATTCATCCCACCTTATCGCTTGCTGGTCGGACCTAGCGCTCGTGCTGCCTTCTAGCACGCGTGTGCAAGCTCAACTATACAAGAACTTGGTCGCTGGTGTTAAGTTCCATTTTCAATGGGGCTGGCCTGAGAGTGGCCTAGTGCGAGAAGAGTCGCTTAGTGCGAGAGCGAGTTCCCCAACCTCCATCCTCTTTCCATCGTCTTCATCCTCCAGATCTCCTTCCAATCTCCAATCCCACCCTCCGGCACCTACCAGTCACCTTCCAGCTCCCCCCTCCCCCGGCCCCCTTCCTCTCTCGCCGGCAGCTAGAGGGAGGTGGGCCGGTCCTGTGTTTCTTTTCTAAATTTTTTTTGAAAGGATGGCAAAAGCTTTGCCGTGATTTCTATTAGACGAATAAAGGAAAAGAAAAATGTCAGCCCAGTTTTTTGACTGAAAACCGGGCCAGAAAAAACATATAATTGTGGAGGGTACCCTACTTCACATACACACCTAGGTACCAAGTCAACTCAACTCGCGTCACAAAAAGCGCCCACTCAACTGAAGCCTCGGTCGGATTGGGTCATCGACACGAGCAACCACTGACTCGGTCGGATTGGGCCATCGACACGAGTAACCACTACTCTCTGTTTGGTCGGATTGAGTCATCGACACAAGCCTCCACTTCAACTACCAGCAACTAAACATGGTCAAAACACGACCCAACTAGAAACTCTATTGCTAAGAACTAACAAAAGAAAAAACACAACACAAAGCAAAGACAAACATGGTCTAAATTCTAGTTTCTATTTTTTTTAGTTTTTCTTGAGTGCTTCAGGATGGGTGTTCTTCATCGTCAGACTCTTGCCATGACTACTGTTGTAGTAGCTCTCTTCATTGAGCTCTGCGTCGGTTGTCATGGACTCCAAGAACACTGCATCGAAATAAAGAGCTTTGGAGCAAAGCAGCACACCGTAAGCATGTGTGCAGGCCTCGTACTTGAGGCCGTGGGCGAGAGCGGAGGATCCTGCTCCATGCTTCTCCGCCAGGATGCGCTCGTGAGTGGCCGCCCTCGAGTTTGCGACGACACAAGACGAAGGACCGGGGGTCACCGTGGCCACGCCGATTCCCAGTCGGCGAGGGTGCGGCGCTACACGATGGCAACCCGCGGGTGCGACGGCCGGCAGCGGCTCGGCGCTGCAAGGGGCGAGCTCGCGGCGGCGTTCGACGCCGCTGGCCCCGCCGCTTCCCAATCGCTTCGGCAAGCCATCGGCGGCGGCTGGAGTTCCGTGCAAGACTTTCCTTGGACGGTGCCCCTCTGCTCAGTGGTGGGACCCATCGTTGCTGCTTCAGGGCCCACCAATGCTACGCGTGACTCATGCAGGAGCCGTTCGTGTCCTCCAGTGGCCCCACTCGCCAACACGTTGACCATCTGTTACCGGGGGCCCACCAGTGCGACGTGCTTCGCATGCAGCTGCGCGCCGTGTCCTGCCTCACCACCACTCAGCTACGTGCGTCAACAAGCAGGCGCTCACCCAGTTCCTCTTCCTGCAGCCATTGGGCCTGTTCATCCCTGTTCCAGCCAGGCAGCGATTCTAGCGCTGGTTCGACGATTTTGTCTCTATCTGGGTTTTTTTTCGAGCTTCTACTACCTTTGACGACGGGAACTACAACATCCTTGTCACCGGCACTATCTTTCTTCGACGGCTCCATCGACCCACTTTAACTGCGCGATATGTCCATTCGGGTGCATGCGTTCTCGACACCCCTGCGTTTCCTCATCGGCGAAATCATCCTTCACGGCATCTTCGACGAAGCTGTCTTTCTATTTGGTCACGGGACCTCGATATAGTTTGGTCTTCTTTTGAGGACCTCTATGTAATATGGCTGCTCTAATATATAATATATGTTGATGTCAAAAAAAAACCTCTACAAAGTCTATTTAGGACCCCTCCATTCTATCAAACTAGATATGATCCCCTAATCCATCATGAAGCAGTTACACAATAAATCTGAAATTTTGAGAGGAACCTTTGAAGTTGTAAAACAAAAGCCTAGAGTTAGTGGAGTTATCACTATGTTTGGCTAGCGAAATTGATAGTGGAGCTAAAAAATTAGCACAACAGTGTTCAAAGGTCTAGTCGTACATTTTACACAAGTGTACTCACTCCATCCCAAACTAATTGTTATTTTGGGTTTTCTACTACAAGTTTGACTCCATTAAAATGCATGTATTATTTATATCTTTAAATAAATTTGTTAAAAAACTAGACGAAAAGATTTTTCTGATGATATTAATTACTTAGTATAAAAAATTATATATTTTAATATATAATTATCGGTAGTTGTTTCTTAGAAAACGAGAACGATACTCATTTTGAGATAAAAGGGAGTACGTAAGCAAATCAGATTTGATTCATTCAAACACTACGTCACACGATGATTGGATTAGACATGTCAGAAGTGGGATTAGCTTCCCTTGCCAAATTGCCACGTGAATGTCCCCAATGGCCGAAAAGATTCGGGCGTCCAGGGCGCGTCACTCTTTTATTTGGAGTTGCACGAGCTCGCCGCTCGCATGGCCTCATGCTCGCCGTCCAGTATCGCGCCCGAGGCTCGTGCTCGCCAATCGCCATGTCCGGCGGCATCGCGCCCGAGGCTCGTGCTCGCCATGTCCGGCGGCAGCGCGCACTGCACACAAGTGACAAGCCGCAACCACCCGCTCGTGCTCACCTGCCATTGGCCTGGAGACCAGGAGGAGAGAGAACAAGATGGGAAAAGGTGACGGGTCCACAACCCCACATGATGACACGAAGACACTAGCAAACAATTCATGATTCCATCATGGCTCCACCACACGAACACTAGCATAAACATTGGCTCAACAGTCAACACCAATAAAAGTTTCTCGAAAAAAACAACACCAGTAAAAGTTTCTCACAGCTGTGAAAAACCTTGAACCAGCCTTTACATACAAGCTGGTAACCAAGCGACCGACTTGATCCTCCGCCAAAACAGCTAACAAGTGCGCAAAAATATCTAATGCCCAAGCTTCATCCTCCTGCTGCGGCCTTCAGTTTCTTGAGCAGAGCCTTTGCTGCGAGAACTTTCGCCATGTCCTGGTTGCGGCCTTTCCCAGTCCCGGAGTACTCTGTCCTCGCAGCCTTCACCTTTGCAACCACCGTTGTCACTCCAGCTACATCGTCACGAGTTGGAGAGTACGATGGCTTAGGGTACTTTTTGTGCTCGCATAGTTCCTTCAGTTCCGACACTGGGTTAAGCTCCATGGTCTTCGGGGTGGCAAGAGGTTCCAGTAGCCGTCTCATGGCTCTCCAGACAGCCTCTTTGTCATTCCTGCTGTCGACGTAAATTGCGCCAGCTATTGCTTCAAACAAATCTGCGAGATCCTGTGTTTTATTTTTCGAACAAGCAACAGAACCATGTTACGCACGAAAGTGGAAAAAAGATCAGAAGAGTAAACAGAATATAGCACCAATTGAGAAAGCTCGAAGGTTTCAGTTAAAAACAAACAAAAGCAGAAACCAGGTGAAAGCACATGGTTAATCCATATTTCACGTTACAATTACAATTTCAAATGTCAAACCAGATTCATCCTGAGCCTACAGAACCATCTTCCTCTTTACTGTACGAGAGAATAGAGACTAATGAAATCTGAACAGAACCGCTAGCCTAAGTAAAAAATGTTATAACTCAAAAGAAAACCAAGTTAAATTCGATTGTAATATTAAATTTGTTTTAATAAATATTTCAAAACAAAATCTCACATAGATATAGTTAGATAAAATTTATTTACAAACATGTAGTTCTACTTTGGATAGTTAATATAAAAGATGAGTTATAAAGAATGATAGGTGCGAAAAAATATGTATAGAGAGAGCGCGGATAGCGTAAAGGTAGCTGCGGCTGCGGGATTGGAATGACAAGAGCTGCCGCTGCGCACATGGACGTCTCTGTACAGCTGGTCGGTGACGAGGACGGGCAGCGGTAGAATTGAAAATCGTGTTGCTCCGAGCAGAATCCTAGGCCAGATTCATTTAAAAGTTATAATTTTTTTACTCTCTCTCCATCACATTAATATTTAGCTGTTTGTATAGAGCATTAAATATAGATAAAAAAATAACTAATTACACAGTTTAGTTCAAAATCACGAGATGAATCTTTTGAGCCTAGTTGATCCACGATCGTACAATATTTATCAAATAAGACGAAAATGGTACTATTTATCGGATTTATTTTTTCCCACGATCTAAACAAGCCCTAGTGTCGAGGAATGTTTTGCCGTGTAGAAAAATTGGCGAGCCATACCTTGAACTGTATTGTGCGTGTTGGTGTTGGGGATCACGTGAAGCACTGCAAAGTTGGACGCAAACCCGTGCGTGTACCGGAGATTAATTTTAGTTTTAATTAATTATAAAATCGCGTCAAAGAAAGAAGGCGGTGATGGTGGATGCCTGGATTGGGGCTATGGATAGGATAGCCTAAGCCCCGGGTAGGCAACAGTGTCTTAGATCTTTGGCGGCGAATGGTCTGTTCGTTAACGTTGAATCGGTCAGCAGCACAATTGACAGCCATTCCACGCTGCGGCTAGGCTACACGGCCTAGTGAGCGTCAGTCAAATTCGCATGTGTAGCATTCTAGCATCATTCTTTTTTTTTTTGAGATATGCTAGCAGCATTTTGTACATACAGCTGTAGCTAATAACTAATTTATCCAAGAAACATGAAACAGAAACCATATAAAATACGGCAAGTATATATGTTCAATGCAAACAAAAAAAGGGGGCACATGTGTTTTCATTGGCCTAGAAATGCATGAAATGTGTTTTAAAGAAACCGAGAAAAACTGAACATTCAAAAAGACATACCTCATGTAGACCAATGCCAGGTTCCCAACCATGTGATGGGATTGAAAATGACCGCCCTGAATTCTCAAGCTCGTCAATCATCTGTTTTGATGAGGAATGAAGAATATGCCTGTGTAACCCTGCTTTAACAGCTGCATGTGCATAGCAACAGTTGTTCACAGAAGCTTTTCGTAGATTTGTCAACAGTGCTGGTGTACAATTGGGGTAGTATTTGTAGAAATAATCTGTTAAGATGTAGTCCAATACAGCATCTCCGAGATATTCAAGCCTCTGCACACGGGCACAAACTTGTTAAGTTTACCCATAAAAAGCCATCTGGGGGTAAAATACCATTTTTGTTAAAAGAAGTCAATAAAAGGGCTAATACAATAACAAAATTATATTTCATACATTTCCGTGTACTTCTCTTATTCTCTCCTATTGGTAGATTTTTAGACTCCGTTGCTGTTGGTATTATTTAGCCACCTTTTAATGGACAATTTTGCCTATGTTCTTGCATGTCAAGGGTGCACAAAAAAACTGGAAAACATTATCTTTCCCCTCAAACATGCAGGAGATTTTTTTTTTTCATTGTATTAGAAGTTATCAGTAGTCCATTCCATGGCTTGGGTTAGTATGTATGTTACATATTCACGCTTTGGATTAACTGAAAAACTATTGAACTACCCATCTCAATACTGCAGATTACTCAACCGCAAAAACATTGTTAACTTTGAAAAGAATTGTTTGCAATTAAATTCAAAAAATATAAGCGATTGCTACCGAAGATCAAAGTCCATTAAGCCATCAAGATTAACCTCATTGCAAGCTGTAATACCAGCAACGTTGTAGGAACTATGTGTCAATGCTTCTATTAACAGTGAACTGTCATCAAACACATAACAGAGTTTTTTCTGCAAGCTTTTCACGTCAATGAATTCTTCAGATTTTTTTGTAATAATCCTTTCAACTTGTATTTTACTATGCAGTTCTACATCCATTCCTAGTGAGTTGATGAAATAAACTGCTGCCAGTTCACCACAAGCACTGAGGTAGGCCCCAGTCAAGGCTTCAACTGTATCAGCAATTCTCTTGCTTTTTATGGATATTTCCTTCAGACTGTACATATTATTGGTTGTTTGGAAGAAAACTTTGTTGTTACCACGTGTGCCATAACCGAGCCCTGGAATGGTCCATTTTTTTGGGTTAAACAATTCACCTCGAATGTATCCCTGCCAAACAAGAAAAATATATGAATGTTATATAGACCTGAAAGTAAACATATAAATTGCGTTAAAAAAACAAACATATAAATTAATTTAAGTGCTGAAGGAGATGATAAAGTAGCTAAAATGATACTATCTCTGTACTTACAAAGAGTAGAGTAATTGTGGATAATGGTGGAAAATTTTTGTCCATTTGGCTTAGTATTTCATTGCATAACATAGTAAAAACTTGTGGATAATAATATTATCAAAAAAGCACCTTTAAAACTTGTAACAAACTAATGGGCAGAAAAAAAATCTAAATCACCAGTAGGACTTCCATGAAAATATTGCTCGCAACATGATCTTAGCTGGCATGCCTGTTTGCAACACAGAAATTTTGTAGAAAGCATAAACAAGGTCATTTGAACCACGGTGCGAACAAAATTCTTTTCTTTTTGAATTAAAGGAAAAGGTACAAATTACTCCCCAAAAGTTTGGCCTATGTACAAATAAACCTAAAACTAACATTTGGTTAGATTTACTTCCCCAACAATTTCAGCTGGTCCAATTTATCACATACAAAGGCTTTTTTTTATTATTTCTGTGTACAAGTTGAGTTTTAATTTCAAATTTTGTGAGGTGACATAGGACATAATAATTTATGTTAAAATACATAAAAAAATTCATCATTATTTGATTGGTCGATAATAGATTAGCACTGGGATATACAATTGTATGAAACATAACAATGAAAAATTGATCATATATATTTGCTAACATATAATATAATGTCCACTATTATCTCACAAAATTTGAATTAAAACTTAACTTGCACATGAAGATAAAAAATATAAACCTTGTTAAGGGTAAACTGGACCAACTGAAGTAGTCGGGGGAGTAAATCAAACAAAATGTCAGTTTAGGGCTATCTGGACATAGGCCAAACTTGTGGGGAGTAATTTGGACCTTTTTTGTTGATTAAATAAAGCAACAAGCCAGGTTCCAAGCCCAGGACTCCATGGCAATGATAAGTGTTGAGTTTCAATCACAAACTACTTCATTCAGAAAGTTTAACCAACTATTACACTTCAGTACTAAGTTGAGAAAAGGCATGCAAAGCAGATAAGAAGATCTTCAGTACCACAAGTTCGCTTTTGCAAGCTAGCTGACATAGCGCTGGGTTGGTGACCTTTTCTTCCCTCATAGAGGTTAGTATGTCCTCTCGATGTTTGTATTTGCTAAAAAGATGTTGTCCTGTAACATACTTAAGGAAAGAATCCCCAAGTGTTTCTAATGATTCCAGTGAAATAGTCTCCTGGCATTCCTTTGTTGTAAGTGCTTCCACAATCTGCACATGATACAGCTTGCTAGCTTCAAATTCATAGGAAACGAAATAGTTTAAGCATTAACCAAGGAACAAACCATAATCTCAGTAGCATGTTGCTGTTAGTTTAGAAATTAAGCATAATACAATCAAGCCATCTGGTCTTTAAAAAACAAAACTACTGTCCAGTAGCATGTAATGCATTGACATTGCCAACTGGCAAGCCTTCTTTATTCTCAACACCTGAAAAAAATAAGAGCAACTGAAATTCTTTTGTAGATTGTAAGCTCATCCAGTTAACCTTAGTATCTAGTTGCCTACTACAGCCATTAGTGGAGTAAATAACTGCTGAGAAAAAGAGAACCTTCATAGCTGTTATGTTGAACTGTTGCATTCTTGGGCCCAACTGGATTTTCAACTTTGCAGAAAGAAGCAGACACTGGATACGGTACATTATGGAAGGAACAAATGAGAAGCTGAACAAAGTATTTGTCGACACTGGTGCCATGACTACTCTGCAGAGTTCAGGTGGCAACTTAACACTCCCAGGATCTGAAGAAAGGAAAAAGAATAAGTTAACATCATACACAGCCTATTAACAGTAGTAGGGTCAAAGGTTACAACTCTAACTTCTAACCTCATTCTCTCTGTCTTCTGGGTGCGGAAAATTACATGTGCATACATTTTCTTTTGCATGGAATTTAACTACTAATTTACTCCCTCCATTTCGTGCGGTTTGACTAGGCGTGGTCTCCAAAGTTATACTTTGACCTATATTTTATAAGATAAAAGGAGCGTACCCAGTGTCGTAGGCTCCCGCACTGCGGGGTCTAGGGAAGGAAAAATAGCCAGCAACCATCCCTGCACAAATGTGCAGAGGCTGGGGCTTGAACCCTAGACCTCTTGGTCACAGGCGGTAACTGCTTGCACCAAGGCCGCTCTTCATTTTATATTATAAGATAGTGATTTCAAATACCAATCCAATGATATCACTCTTATAAGGCTAATTGTTGGTTGCATATGCCGTTAGAACAAGATATATGCTAACATGAGAGGAAGTTTTGCACTATCAAGAGGCAAAAATATCGTGTGTAATAACGAATTTATATATGCTGTTAGAACAAGATATCAAGAGGCAAAAATATTGGTACTGTTAACAGAAAACAACCTTTCCTTCTTTCGTAGCATTTGTAGAGGAAGTTTTGCACTGTGAATAATCCATTGGCAACCAACAGTAGTTTGCTTTGAGAGGCAAAAATGTGGGCCATATCCAGAGCATACAAAAAGAATACAAATTTTTGGATGTAAATTCTACCGATTACAGGAGAACATAACAAACACAAGGACAAACATAAATCTAATCTTAATACCTTTTGCAGCTAACGGGACTGCTATTGTTCAAATCCAAAGGTTGGTTTACATTTCGGTCAAGGTCTGTAATATTGTAAAAGTTTCCATCACAAGGGGCATAGACAACAGAATTCTGAAGTATGCACTTGCAGCAAGGACCATCCATTGTCTGCAGTATATCAATATCTTTACAAGAGTGGCAATGTCTCAGATTTATATCAGTCACATCATCATATACTGATGAAGTTGAGAACTTGATACCACACCAATCAATTTTGCCATACACTGTGGGCAGAAGTAGATAGACTACCCCCACATCTACTTGCCGTTCGTGGAAGTATTTTATAGCATCGCTGACCTCCGAATGGTCAGTGTTAATGAGCAAAGAAAGAACCGTGGTCTGGAATCTTCTAGCAAAAAGTACCTGAAGAAGCAAAAAAATATTTGTACACAACATTAATGCAGAAGACCTTTCACACTTGAAAATACTAACGTATATATTGATAGAAGAAACTAAAAACAGGAACCTGAGATTAAGAAAAAAGATAACACAACTCCATATTTACCTGTTCTTGATTCAGATGAATCATGTACAAGTACTTAACAGTAATTTGAACACCACCTGAGTTAAAAGAGTGGCAGAGGAAGTCAGGTCCCAAGTCACATTTGACAGCTAAAATTATGCCGGTCGGATCAGCAGTTGCGTTGGAAGACCCTTGCAGCGAGATGTTGTAGCAATAATACAGGCCACGAAGAGAAAAAGAAGCCCAATTGTCCACTAGTTCCTCCGGAAAGTAAACCGGCTGTCCATGCTGATATTTCTCCTCGGCTGAATTAAGGCATGGCAAGCATCGTTAGCACAAATCTAACATTAAGCAGGTGCTTGACACTAAGCAAAATAGTGACATCAGTTTCGAACGGGTGAGGTTCCATTTTGACATTTAGTTGAAAGCTTTGAACTGTAACAGCAGTTGTACAACAGATCGCCATAAGTAACTTAAGCAACCATGAAGTTGTTGTTACACCAGAATACAACAGCAGTAGTGATCAGTAGTAATTCCAACAGGTTTTTTCAAAAAGGAACTACAGATATCCTTATAGAAGAAAGTACAGTGACTAGAGATCTCAGTAAGGACATTGTTTTCGATCATCGAGGGACCAGGGACGAGTAAACACTAGCCAACTAAGGTACTACTACTAGTACAAACCGAAGCAGGGTGAGGTGGCGTCAGTTTCTGTTGATCGTACCGTTGCCTCGCTTGGCTTTGGACGGAGCTTCTCCTCCGCGCGTACCAGCCTCGGCGGCGGCGGAGGGGGGTGCGGAGCCATCCATGGTGGCTGCGACTGATGGTCACTGGTGAGGTTTCGGCGAGCGATTGGGGAGGGACGGACGGGAGAGGAAAGCGATGGAGGGCCGCCCTGTTGCTGTCCCGCCGAGCCGCGCACGCCGAGACTTGACCCAGGACGGAGCGAGGAGACTTCGGACGGAAGCAAACGCAACTAGTCTGAATCAAGTCTCGTCTTGTCTCAATCAGGCCGCACTTTCGGTGCGCCGTGCGCGCTGCTTAGGCAACGACTTCTCCCGTTTCGGCGTCAGACCACTGACGCCGCGCATACGATCGCCTGCTCAGGTAGCATTCCAGAAGCCGTTTCGGCAGTCCACTGTGAACGGGCACTTCTATATCAAAAATAAAACTTTCTATCTAAATCACGAATCTCTCTCCATTAAAAAAGTGCAAATAATAAATCCAACTTAATTTGTAAAAAAATTACTAATATTCATTTGATAGTTATAGCGCACACATACACTATA
This sequence comes from Bothriochloa decipiens, assembly GCA_023333625.1. NCBI lineage: Eukaryota > Viridiplantae > Streptophyta > Magnoliopsida > Poales > Poaceae > Bothriochloa > Bothriochloa decipiens. Next base: position 51,665,878 of record CM041629.1, read on the forward strand.
GCACACTTTGATTTTAGTATCAACTATCAAATAAATATATGCAGATTTTTAAAGCAAAAAAAGATAAAGATGTTATTGGACTACTAATATATTCACCTATGGGCCTGGTGGAACCCAAGTACCCAACTTCTCCGCAGGCCGCAGCCCAACAAGAAGGCGCAGGTGCCCTGTCGCAGCAGTTCGCAATCCGCACGGCAGGCACCACCGTCCACCGCCACCCGTCGGTACCAACGCGCCCGCACCCCGTCGTCGTACGGCAGCAGCCGGGGAGAGAGAGAGAGAGAGAGAGGAGAGGAATGGGCGACCACGAGGGTCGCGGGGCCGATTTCGAGAAGAAGGCCGATCAGAAGCTCTCCGGCTGGGGCCTCTTCGGCAACAAGTACGAGGAAGCCGCCGACCTCCTCGACAGGGCCGGCAACTTCTTCAAACTCGCGAAGAACTGTGAGGCCGCCTCTATTCCCCCCTTTGCATCGTTTGGAAATCTCGCATCCATGTGCTGGTATTGAGGCATCGATGCGCGATCGATCGTATGTAGGTGTCTGATGATGTCGTTTCGCTGGGTGTCGTGGGGATACGTGCGGAAATGCGATTTCTGAGATCTAGGTTTATTGTTTCATATATATGAGTGATTTTGATTGGGGGAGAGGGTACATGATGCTCGTGATTTCGACGAAATCTATCGATGCCATCAAGCCGATCGATCTTAATATTGAGCTCCCTGATATTATCATCCATGTGCAGTTTCATCTGTTCCATGGTCTGAAATGCAAACTTGCAAAGTAACAATTCTCAGCTCTGTTTATTTTTTTTCTAGGCAGTATAATTTCCTTTTCAATATTGATGAATTGTGTCCCATATCCCACTTTATTGGTTTCACATCCTACTTATCCATTAGGGATCCTGAACTGTTGATATGCATGTTCAGTAGCTACTATGCCATGTTGTGCTCTCGAATCCATTTACTATCCATGACCATGAGTGAGAATCAGAAATTGCAGATTTATCTTGTCATACTGGAATTTAGCAACTACTCCTTTGCATTTAAGGAAAAGAGAAACTTCTTATCCTTGTTAATCATTGTAACTATTTGCTGTAGGGAGCAGAGCAGCTTCGGTTTACAAAAAGATTGCAGATTGTCATTTGAAGGTTTGTTTTGCTATTTCTTTTTTGTTTTTTTTCTGCATACCCTTGCATGTCATGGAAATTAAATTATGAGGCTATGCTTTTTTTTTTATAGGGAGATAGCAAGCACGAGGCTGCCTCTGCTTATGTTGAGGCAGCAAACTGTTACAAAAAGTTCTCACCACAAGGTACTTATATACACTTACCAGAGTATAATGAATATCCTCCTTCATTGTTATTTTTCATTTCATAATTTTCTAGCTAGCCATAATTCAATATATCCTTCATATTTTCTAGAATATCAATTATTGGAGCTAGTGAAACTCATTCAATTGTCCAAGTTATGCTGTTTCATTTGTTCCTTTTGGCTAAATATGTCTACCTGACTACCTCTTTCCATAGTTGGCTACCCGTGGGGCATCTAGGAGCTAGCACGCAAAAGATGACATGTCCTTTTAACAATAATTGATTTAATGCAATCAAAGAAACATTAAGGTTATGTGTCGCGAGTACTTTCTGCAAGTAAACAAATCAATAATCCAACCATATAAGATGAAGTTTGATTCCCTTGGCAGTTGGCATGACTGTTCATGCTACAAGATGCTCTACTAACTATTACATATAATGTTTGATGCAGATGCTGCGCAAGCACTTAACAATGCTGTTAATCTTTTCCTGGAAATCGGTAGACTGAACATGGCTGCAAGATACAGCAAGGTCATATACATTGTTATTGATGATTTAATGTTATATGACCACATGGATGCCTATATTTTTTTTCTTATTTTCCAGTTCTTGTGCTATAAAGGATTAACCTACATATCTATTTTACTGACCAATCACTTTTGTTTTTGAAAAAAGTACTGACCAATACACTTGGATTATGTGTTCTTTCACAAGAAACAGGAATTGTTGTTATTATCTGTAAGCAACAAAATGATGGCCTTGAATCTGGACATTTCAGGATATTGGTGAAATCTATCAGCAGGAACAAGATTTAGAGAATGCTGCCATCTACCTGAGTCGAGCTGCTGATCTTTTTGATAGTGAGGGACAATCCTCTCAGGCAAACAGCATGACACAGAAAATTGCAGAAATATATGCTCAGCTGGAAAAGTAAGATTTTAACTTTAGCTTTATGCAACAATGGCTTTATTCTGAATGACTAAAAATTACCAATAAACACAATTTGGTGCTGACACAAATGCAGATTTCACTGGCATTTTAAAATGAATGTTTGCTCAATAAATGCTATCTGATTTCTATTTTCATAACTTGTTAAATCTTACAGTACATAAAACAAATAATGAACTTCTGTCATTCTGTGTGCTCTCAGCTATGTTCTAACTCTTACATGATTCAATTCTGATAGAAAATGCCATTTAACATAAAATGCTTAGCAAAAATGTGTTCTCAGCAGCAAATTTTGAACCTGGAACTGCTTTGTAGACCCTGCTCGCTCGTCACTGAATATCAATATACTCGTATTTTGCACTTAAAATGAAAATGGCTTCAATATCATGACAAATGATGGAATACTGTAAAGACTACCCTGTGGCATCAACTGTAGGCTGTCCACAAAGAGTTCGCATTCTATTAATAGTTACTTTCTGGTTTTTAGTGTGTTGCTCCTCTCTGCTGGATACAAAACATCGTTTGCTACCTACCTAAAGGGCACTTTTGTCTTCGATTAGTGGTTCCTTCCTACCCAAACCCACCCACCTCCTTCTGAGCACTCTTGGTGCTGGAGTTCTTTTGGGTCTTTGCCCCCCCCCCCCCCCTCTATTTAAAACTCTTCCCTTCTTAATCGAAAGGCAGAGCTCCTGCCATTTGCGTTCCAAAAAAAAAAAATCAAAACATGTGACTGAACATCATCTATATGGATAGTTGAGTTGAACTTCGTTTTGTTCTTATAAAGTTGCTGGTCCATTTCTAATTCCCTTCTTGAAATGATTTGTGTGCTATAAATCGGCTGGGAATAGTATTTGATTTGAAATGGGTAGGTTAATGTAGCCAGCTCGAACTGACCACTTTTTTGGTCCAGGTGTTAGGTTACTACTTATCTGTCTCTTTTGAACTATTTATTCACTTCTCTGATGGCTTTGTTAGCTTGTTAGATGTTTTTACCTTGCTTTCTTAGCTTGTTAGATAATTTTTTCTTTCTTTCTTTCTTATATAGCTTGTTAGATATTTTTGAACACTGGCCTCATGCACAATTTATCACACACACTGCCATTATGTTCAGGTACCAGAAAGCAACTGAGCTCTTTGAAGAAATTGCTCGTAAATCCGTAAACAATAACCTTCTCAAGTACGGTGTCAGAGGCATTTTACTCAATGCGGGCCTTTGCCAACTATGTAGAGGCGATACTGTTGCTGTAAATAATTCGTTGGAGCGCTATCAGGTGCAAACTGTTCCATTGAACTGTCAGCTGGTTTATTGTCAACTTTCTCAATTTTACTTCTTTTGGCAGGACATTGACCCAACCTTCTCAGGGACACGCGAATACAAGCTTCTGGCGGTACCATACAATACTCACATTCCTTTTGTTCACTGTGTTCCTCTTGATGCGTAGCCCATGATTATACATTGCTAGCTTTTGTTTGAGAAAAATGGCAGGAGCTCTGCCCTTGCATTATAGTAGAGAGAAAAGAACATAAAGTTAATCCGCGAAGGGCAATGAAAAATACCACGCACACCAGAACTAGCACAGATTACAAACGCCCATCACCAAAGGATTAAACTGTCTGCATTACAAGTTGAGTGCAGAGTTGGTGCCCAGGGAGGCTGGTGCCCTCGTTAGCTAAAATACCACGCTGCAATGTTTAAAAAAACCATCACAAAAATCATGTAAGTACACATAAAGTTAAGTGTATATGCAACAATTCAGTTTTAAATTCAGCCTTGATGCCAAGAAGCAAATAGACAAGCAATCATCCTGGCACTATTCATCTTGTGCTGACATTGACACTTCTGTTTCTTTAATCTTAGCATTAAAGATGAATATCAATCTGAATTATTGCGGCTACACTTAACTTTAGGTGTACTACATACATGATTTTTATGATGATGTTTGAAACATTGTAACATGGTATTTTAGTCCTTTAGCTAACAAGGGTGCCATATGACTTTCCTTGCAAGTTCCCAAAAGCTATACATTGCTAGCTTGAATTTCACTGTTTCTTTTAACACTATAGCACATTTCAATTATTGAATGTCAACTATCTAAACCCAAGAAAAGGCTCTGTCAGTCCTAGATGTTCACTCACACAAGTGTAGAAATTTGTTTTCTTGGGTGACTTGGCTGAATTGAAATTTGCATGGCAGGACCTTGCAGCCTCTATGGACGAAGGAGATGTTGACAAGTTTACTGACGCTGTAAAGGAATTTGACAGCATGACACGCCTGGTACAGTCAATTGAAAACTTCTCTGTGTTTTCCTTCATTATTTGGGCAGATACCTCCTCTAGGATAGTGTATTATCTGAGACGAAGTATTGCATCTTAAATTCAGAAATATAAACAGCAGGTTAGTTCGTCTTTACACGAGGTGTCTTATGTGTTTTCGTTTCAGGATCCTTGGAAAACAACTCTCCTTCTAAAGGCAAAGAATGATTTGAAGAAAAAAGAGGAGGATGAGGATGATCTAACCTAGGCTTTGTTCTACAAAAGGTTCCATGATTCCATTGAGGATGCTGTGAAGTCTTTACACTTAAGTATGGATATACAAAACCTCCTGTATAAATGCTTTCGCTATGGACACCTGTTTGAACTTTGGAGTACTCTGGTTACCGCTTAATTAGCTGCCATGTTATATTTGGGATCCAGTAGCTACTATTTGTGCCATCCTATATGTTGCATTTCTTCCATTACTGTTCATCATTATATACGCTGCCCATATTACTCTAGGCTTTCTAGTATATAAATATGTTTGAATAATAGGTAGTAGTGTGGATTTTGTTTTACATGTGTTTGAGACTATGTAATCACGCACAGAATGGATTGAACTACAATTGCTTTCATTGATATGATATACATGCTGAACTGTCACCAAGCAATCGGTCAGCGTCCATTCGAAGGCATCACCCGTGAATGAACATGAGGTTGGTGATGTTGGTGTTTTACAGGGGTGTATAGGAACCGTCCGAGTAGGTGGACGCCTGATGCTAATTAATTTTAATCAACTTCACCGATATGTGTTATGAGATCCACCTTGGCGATCTGTGTGATGAGACACTTAAACATGATTGGTTCTTAACGAGATATTGAGGATCGATCTGGTTTTGTTTGGGATTTGTTTAAATTTTGAAGGAAATGGAAATAAATTAAGTGGGAACTGAAGCGATAAAACCTCATCAGCCGTCATCCTATATGAGGACTACTTTTTTGGAGGCCTCCGCATTGTCCTTTCTTTGTTGCTCAGGCAGTGATACTGCAGCGTCGCTCAGGCCGTGTCGCCCCTGGCCCTTCCCCTTTGCCGGTCACTCGAAGAAGCTGGCGACGAGGCATGAGGCATCTCCTTCCTCCATTTCCTCCCTCCCCTATCCCAGTGTTTCCAATCGTTAGCCCGCGCGCATTGGCATCGGCTATTCGGCTTGGCATGGCTGCAAGGGGGAGGGGGCAAACTTTAGGTTGCAGGGGAGAGATACGGCAAACTGACAATGGCTGTGTGGAGGGCGCGTTGCAAAGGCCGCGGACTTTAGGATGCAAAGGGAGAAGGCACGTGAAATGACAGCAGCTTGAACTAGGAGTAGGTATATAGGTTGTTGGAAAGTGTTTGCATGCCCAAAACCGAGCTTGAGAATGTGTTTAGGGAACTCCTAGATATGCTCTAAGTCTATGTTTTCATTTTTATTCTCTGCACAGGGAGGATCTGATTGCATTTTTCAGATAAGCCCTGTTTGCTTGAAATTATCAAACATAGTATAATATTTTTCACTCACAATAAATCATCGGACAATACTTTTCAACCTAGCCATTCACAAGAGATTTGACTTAAGAACATTTTGCATTATTGTTTTTAAATTTGTAGAACCAGATGACTAATGATTATCAACTAGTTTGTGATAATCTTACAAAGATTAATATCCCTTTAATAAATAAAAAATATTTTCTTGTTTGTTACATTCCCATCACCACGTGGCTTGGTTCATACAATATACAATATAATATATATGGATACTTGTATCCCAAATACAAGTACTAGAATGGCCTAAAATACCCACCTTAACCCTTTTTCGCAAGAAGTCGGCGGCGAAACTCTCCTAGAGCCCAGATGGGAAATAAGTTCCGGTAGTTGGGGTAGTTAAAGAAAAGTGAGGAGTTGAAGTTGCCAACAATTTCCTGAAATTGAAATGCATATTCAAACATTTTTCAGAGTTCAGAGATAGCAACCACAAGATAATTTGAACAAAACGGAACAGGATCGAAGTTGATGTCAGTCCGAATGACACACACAGTTAATTGCAGATCTCTGTAACACTTAAAAGAACCAAACCAGCTAGAATTATTACTACACCCTCCATTTCAAAGAGCAAGGCTCATAGTCGTTGGCATCTTGTATTTCAAAATATATATGGCTGATATGTGGCTTAATTAATGAAGTTATCTTTTTATTTTTCCTTTTTTAAATGTGCATATCTCTTCGTAAGTATGAGCAAATTAAACATGCTTACAGATTTTCTCTATCTTAGTTCCAAGCTAAGGCATATATATTGGTCACCAGATATATATATCACATGTCCATTTTTGTTAGCCACTAGGTTTCATAAACATAATAATCCCTGTTTCCAACAAAAATACGCCTTGAAAAAAAATATGAAGGGAGTATTTGTTTACATTTTAATAGTTTAGTCCCGCTAATTCACTAGATATCTACTCACTAAGTCACTATGAAATCATATAATGCCCATATTTCTCCTAACTGGTTGAATAAACCAGTCAAATTATATTTAATATGCATGGAATACTCTATTTCGTTTTATGAAAAAACACTTAGAGCATCTCCAACAGTTTAGCATTTGCGTTTGGCATTCTTATTTTTTATCAAAGTTCTCAAAATCAGCTATCCAACAGTTTTGCAATTTAGGTTGGTATTTTGGTTAACTTGGCAAATTGAGGGGAAGAACTCACGTATATGCCAAACTCCGGGCGCTTGGCAAACATGTGATCCTGGTCTTTCCGCGGTCCTCCCGTGCGGGAGATGGCCGTGGGACCGATCTCCTTCGTGCCAAAGGCCGTCCACCGCGGCCTCATCTTCATTGTCATCGCGCCCTCCTAGCCATCAGCAGCATGCGGCGCTCCTCCTCCATCTACTCCAGCATGTGCGAGCTGCGGCCTCCCCACCGCCACGAGCTGTGTGTTCGGTTCCGCCGGCCGGAAGGGTTTGCTGCTGTTCAAGGCCCGGTGATCCAACGGCAGCGACAGCCGTCGGCAGCCGCGTCATGCAGCCGTTCAAGGCTCGGCCGCTGGCGCGTGTGGCCTAACAGAGGCCGCCGCTAGGTAGATGACCGGCTGCTTCATGCTTATTGAGTAGATCTAAATTTTTTTAATTCGTTTCTTCGTCGCTTGCTAGATGACCATGATCGGTTGCTGCTTCGTGCTTTGCCTGCTATAGCCTACTGCTCGCTCCCCTGCTTTGGGTGCTAGCTGCTGAACGCTCTTTGGCCGGACGTGCATGGTACTGTGTGTGCTTCTCGGTTTGTGCTACTGCAAGTTAACGCATTCATGTATGCTAGCTGGTGCTTCTCTTGGCCGGCAAATCGAGTTGCTGCTCTGGCTGTGTCTGGGAGGAGGTGACGGCCGGCTGCAACCGCACCACGAAGGGAAGGAGGCGACGAGCCGGCGACGGCGTTCTGCCGCCGGAAAGGAAAAAAACACCGAGAAATAAGCGTGGGTTCACAATTTCTGTTTTTGCCAAGTGAATAATAGGAAATTGTTAAAGATTGACTCATTTTACTTTTGCTATATTCATCGAAGAGTTGACAAACATTATATTTTATCAAATAAAAAATACCAAACTGTTGGAGATGCTCTTACCTGCTGGGGAAATTCTCCATTCTCCATCTGCGTATTGATTAATTCTTTTGCAGCACGGTATAGTGGCGCTGGGTCTTGTTCAACCTGCTCACACCATCAGCATTAGGGAAGCAGCTACATCCAAGCGGAGGGAAGGGGGTGTGGGGAAATTAAACCTGTCCAGCGTAAAGTAAAGCTAGCATCGCCTGTGCAGTGTTCACTACATGTGGTCTGCCACTGTCAACATACTCCTGTTCAGTTTGTAGCCGAAAAAATAATTAGTACAGACTCCAAGACTTTATTTTCCGCAACGTCTTGTTGGAATGAACACTACAAAAAAATAATTTTTAGTATTGTGTTAAAGAAACTATTTTTTAGACAGATAAAACAAATTTCTAAGACCTTATCTGGATGTGTTCGTATTTACTGCAATTCACATATTACATTGAAAAATAATTAATTTTCACATATATAGATCAATTTAAATACGAGAACATCCAAATAAACCCTAAAATGGTTTTTTGGGGCATCTTCGCCAACCGTCTGTAGAAATAAGAACTTTTCACAGGCATCCGGGCATTCACACCTATAAATAAATTGATTTATAAGGTGGCGAAGATGCCACCCATACTTGGTAAATGGTAATTGATTTGCAGACGCAATGGCACCATTTTCAACCACACTTGCAAATTATAGTGACTAGAGAAAATAAAGAAAAACACACCACCGCCATGTAGGCCACCTGGCGTGTCCGCTCCCGACCATGGCTTTTGGTAGGACTCGACGAGAAACTTGTAGCTTGTTAATACAGTATAAATTATACTGTTCAATTAACGAGCTCATCCATCATTTTAGCTCTCAAATAGTCATCATCATCATCAGAACCACATAAAAAAAATCAGAACCACATAAAGTTTCAAAAAAAAAAAGAACCAATGTACCATAACGAGCCAGAGTCGGAACTGCGTCGCGAGCTAGACAAGTAGCAGGCCGGCTGGAGCCCAGTACAAAGCAGCCCAGCTCGCGAGTCATTAGGCACATCAATCTCCGGCCCAGCACAATAGCCACGCCCATCACTCTCGGCCTCGTCTTGCGTGTGCGCCGCCGCCGCCTTCTCTGCGCGAGGTGCTGACTGCTGACGCTCCGTTGCGCACGTGCGCCGGCGGTCGTCGGTGTTGCGCGTGCTCCACCTCCTCTCTCGATTCTCCAAGGCGAAGTCCGGCTCTCTCAGCCACGAGGCACAACTGCGCGCGCGAGCAATGGCATGCCGGCCGGATCTGCACCCGTCCAGGCCAGGTCGCCTGCCGGCCCGGTGGCCCCTCACTATGGGCGGCCGGCCTCGTCTCGCTCACAAGTCAAATCAAGTATCGCAAACTCTATCACGCGATCCATGAGCGCGCCGCTCGCCGTTCGCTGGGAGGAGGAAGAAGAAAGGTTTAGGATTCCGGAGCCACTCACCGGCAGCTGTAGAAGAGGTAGAAGAAAGGGCTAGATAGGACTGCGGAGCCACGAAACCTATACTTCCTCCAACGAAGGTACACATGAGAACCATTCTATCTAACGTTGGTGTTCTAATATCTATGAGCTAGCAATCCTGTTAATAATCCCTGCTAATCCCTTAAGTCAACACATGGCAGCACAATGGAGACAACTTAAAATCTCCACATGACCGAATGCAGTACAAATGATGGAAGAACAATTACCTCAACTTGACAACTGAGATAGTTCTCTCCCCATCCACCGGTTCGTAGCTGCTTTGACAATAAGAAGTTGCATGCTTTCCTGATATGCAAGCTGTTCTGGTATGTTCTTCCTGCAGCAGCTAATCCTTTTATAGCAAAGAATGTTGCATAAGTGAAACACACAGCCCAAGAGCCGTACCTGTTTAATAATTAGTTCTAAGCATTAGAAGTGTCATAATACAATACACATATAATCTGTAATTCTTAGCAATTCATTTTTACATACCAGGACCCATCCTTTCGCTGTACTTTCTCAATGAATGATGTACCACTTTTGATAATTTTGTCTATCTCCTCTCGACGATACACTGGACACTTGTCTCTAAACAATACTAAAGCTTGAATTAATGATGATGTGCATTCGGGATATCTGCATATTTGGTTGTAAGTCGTTAGTCATTGTGCAGTGCAGTATAGAAAGTAAATTGGTGAACATTTTCAACCATCAGACACTCGAATCTCTTACGGGTAGTCGACGATGATATTACGAAAACTCTCAGAAGGATTGATGAACTGCATTATGAATGGAGTTAATTAATTCACATAAACCACTAAGGTTTTGATACAGAATCAAATTAAAAGTAATTTAGTATGTTGTCAGTAGTATATGATGGCTAAGCTTAAAAAACCACATGTTTTCTAATATATAAGTAACAAATGACAATATATGAAATTTCATAAATGTAAAAGTAGAAGAAAAGGCAAACATGCCAGCAAGTGCTTGGTGGATGCGAGACTGCATCCAGAGTTGGAATTTTCCAATTTCCATACACATGTTGGCTTACATACCATGTGGAAATAGCATCAGGGGATCAATTATTACTCCTAAATATGGATGGAAGCTATTCCTACTACTTTGCTAAAGAGTGAAAGGGTAATATATTTTGATTTATTTTGTTTTTCCCTAAATCATTTTAACCATGAACGTATCAGTTCATTTAACTGATGACAAATATGCTTATGTTTTATTACAAATTCAAAGAAGTGAGAACATTTTCAGCTCCACTATGAGAACATCCAATGCAGCACATTAGATTTGCCACACACATGGATTCCTACTGTCTTATACATGATTCGCTTTGCCTTAGCTCTGATATTTACTAGTGTTATGCATTATTCTTGTTTCTATATTGTTAAATTTGCTACAGTAAATATATTTCAGTGATTTGTTGTTTAGATCTCCAGAAAGATATGCATACAATTCATTAAACAAAGTACAACTCCTCCAACATATTGATGATCTCCAACAATAGGGACATTTCCCAGATTAGTAATATCATCTGTAAAATGAATTATATTGTCCCTAGTGGAGAAGAGCTGTTGAATAAGAAGAAGTTTGTCAATTATTGATTCCAATCTGCTCATTAATCATCGGTTGAGATAGATGAACTAGCATAAGTTTTAGAGAAGAAGTTTCAAATATATGACAAAAACCAGAAACATTGTTTTCTTTAGTTTACATTAATATCATGTAAAGGTATGCCTACCTCCACCCATGAAGCTGTTCGTTTACATTCACCAGATGACAATGTACCATCTTTGTTCTTCAACAGAGCAGAACAATAGTTGTGTCAGTACTATTGAATTTGAATTGAAGAAAAATAAGTTTTTTTTTTCATAATCATAAAATTGCAAAGTTCATTATACATCGAACAACTAACATGAAATCCAATAACTATATAATCAACATGTAGAGCCTTGAATTTCGAATGTAGCATGTTTGATCATTCTTGTGTTCCACGAATTTCCTCAAAGGGGTGAAGTTATCCGCACAAAGGAGATGTGGCTCTATCAAGCCAAACCAACCAACCAAACATACTAGTTTGCTAGACACACTTAGATAGTGTATGCAACCAACTAAGTCTATCTAGGCTTGCTAGGGGTACGCTTGGGCTAGCTTGGCTTATTTCCTAGCGCGGCTAGACAAAAGGCAGGAAACCAAACACACCCATATTTAATTCTTAAAGTGATTCAAGCTCAAATTTTCCAACTACATTAGGTTTGAAGGCTGAATATGTTAAGATCTAGGTCTAGGATAAGTTGGAAATATCTAGTTCAATTTTATGTTGCCGTATATATGCATTTTTTTGTACTATTTTGTATATTCAAATGGCATCGCACTATACCAGTGGCATTGTTATCTTAGTTGTTAACAAGAATCAATGTTTAGCCTCCTAATTCAGTCCAAAGGTCAAGTGCATTTGAGCCCAGTAAGAAATAGCCCATTTAGGCCTATCTGATGGCTCCATTGTCTTCATTTCACGAGATAGGATTATGGGTGTTTCCATGCAACTAATAATTAGCCATGAAAATTAGCTCTCGTAGATTCAAAGACCCCAGCCAATAGCCAACTAGTTGCTTTAAATGAACTACCTAGCAAATAAGGAAGCTTATCAGTTAGCTAACAATTGGCTGTCCAGATCCAAACCAGCTCTTATTAGTAGTGCACGAAGGTGTGTTAGCTAACAAATTTCTTGAGTTATTTTATACACTTAATTTGTTAGATGTGCTAGCGATGAATAATTTCATTTCTTAGTATCTGTGCTTTACATTTCAGTATTTTCACATAATCAATGATTTACTGCTCAATGTGCTGGCAACGAAAAAGCACAAATAAAGAAAAAGGCTTTGGTAAGTGTTGGCTGCGCACCAAAATATGTTTGTTCTGTTTACACATTTTAATTTAATGCCAATACAGATTTCTAAATTTCTAGTTAGAATGTTGGGAAGCTTGAATTTTTAACTCTAGCTAGAATAATGTTGGTAAATTATGGTAGATAATTTGATCAGTCGTACCACGAAAGAAAGGAGGCAATCAACAGCATCATATAGCCGTTCTTGTTGTATTGGATCCCCGACAAGTTCTGAAGGAATGTTAGACAACAGCAGTAATGCCTACATAATGAGAAGACAAACGACTGATTAAAATAATACCTTTTTTGCACACAATTCACATTGTCTAGTAAAACATAACTATTTGTACATATTATTAGTACATGTTAATTTATATTCTCACTGAGGTCAGAAATACATTTGCTCAAGACAAACATGCCTCAACAAATTGCAAGGATATTTTAAGAAAGAGTTTACTATGGTTATCCATAAGGCAAAGAAGTTATAGTTTCTTTTGACAGACTTATGGCTATAAGGGCGTTTGTAATTTCTGTTATCCTTCTTTGATTCTTAATTCTCTATTGTAATTTGGCCTTTGCTTTTTTAAAAATAAATTTTAAGGTAGGGAAACCCCTCCTGTTCCTAAAAAAAGATAAAACAAGGATAATGTTTTTCTTTTGCTGCCACGAGGGTACTTGATCGTCTTATTTGCCAAGCGAAGACTGATTCTTGCCATGTCAAAATTGGTTTCAAATATTAAGTTCACTTTGTGTTAGTGAAAAATATAACCTTAAGTGCTTCAGCACTACAATCAGGCATACACCAAAAGTTTTCCCCATTGGATAGAGTCCAAGCACCTTTTGTTCTTTCACGGTAGTAACTTTTGTAGTTAGGGACGTTCTCGATAACCTACAAGAAAAAATATTCATGTCAACCTTATAATGAAACAATGCTTGTTGATAAAAAGGACATCACACATATACTCAATAAACCTGTGCATTTTTTAAGAACTCATGAGCTTTTCGAAGGGTAGAACAAAATTCCTCAGTAAGCCCTGTTGAGCAAAGGGCCTGAATTATGGACGCAGTTTCCCAGGTGTGGCAACCATTATACACCTAGTGAACAAAAACTTGTCATGTTTCTGCATTATGAAGAAAAAAATCTACTAGAAAACAACAAATACATTTATTTTGTGTTGCAGGAGTATGGTTTGTATTGAGATTATAAATGACATAGCGGTTTTATTTGGATCGTAAGCAATCCTGGAGATGGAGATGGAACAATATCAATGAGATTAAATATAACCATTATATTATTTCATATCTACCATGCATAACAGTCAAAATATTCCTTGGGTCCATATACACAGTCATAGCATGAGTAATGCAAACGCTAAAACTAGAGTGGAAGCCCACGATTAGGTCGAGATGATTGCAGTGCTTCTTTTATGATGTAGCCAAGAGCATGTGCCATGGAGAGGGGTGTAAAGCCACTACACAAATAACATAGCTTGGTCTAGCTAACGACCTCGGTTAGCCATGAGAGCCTAGACGTCTCATTCATTGTAAGGTCATGAGAAGGACAATAGCTTAAGTGGGCAACGAGCTAGGACCAAGAGGGTAGTGGCTCAAAGGATCAAACCCATACATCTGAGTAATATTGAGAGAAGCTAGGATCGAGGAAGCAACCTTTTGTTGGATGCAGGGTTATTGGGCTCTCAGCTTGTCACAGCTAGTAATTGCAGCTCGCCCTTAGTGAATAGTGATGTTGTAAGCATTTTTAGACCCTACTTTGGTTTTGGTGATTAATGACATCACCAGCATAGTGACTGAGTTTGTGTTTTGGAGAGATATGGAGTCATATCACAAAAAACAGGCTTTACTAGTATTGTTGACCCTATATATATGGTTTTCATGGTGATGTTGGTAGTGATATATGTGTGAAGAACAAGATTTAAGAAAAACAATATCTTCATAGTAGATGAAAAATCAAAATTAGGCGCTCTTGACCTAGTTTGATCCCATAGGTAAGGTGTAGTACACATTTGCGAAATCTGGTGCTAGATAACTCAAATGAAAGCCTACAATGCCACCCTGTTCGCTAGAGGGTGTTGAGCTAGCTGATGCTGATTTGTTGTGAGAGAAAACACTATACTATGGCTGATAAACTAGGCCGACAAGCTCATGCGAACAAGAAGTAAGCTAGGGCTTGAGAAGTTTGAACTAGAATTATGTTCATGAAATTTTAGTGGACACCAAATGCTTAGTTGTTCACTAGATACTTCTCACCAGACAAATGAGCCTCTGGAGTGCTTAATTGTGAGTTCAACTCATCAAATGCTCAATGGTTGAGATTGCAACACTGGATACCATCATCCAATAAAGGATAGAAGAGATACATTGAGTGAATAACACTCAACGGATGCCGCTCTAGTGAAGTCATTGAATGCTTGAATGCTTAAGTAGTAAAGACCATCATAAAAAACCGGATGTTTTCAGCGAACAAAAATCGGATGCTCTTGTGTTGTATTGACAAATGCTTCCAGCAAAAATAGTAACGACTAGTTTCTTAGTAAGGTGTGGCAGCGCTCATGGGATGATCTATATATAGAAATGGAAATTAAGATTTCTAAAAAAAAGAAATGGAAACTAAACTTACATTGGAATATTTGGGATATGGAACTTTTATGTATGGAACAAACTAGTTTGCATGTTAATGTATCTATAAATACCTCAACACCTCATTGGTTTTAGGTTTCTGTAGTTTCCATCCTTTTGAGTTCATAGCCACACCTTTAAGCCAATAGCAAGAACTAGAATAATTTGCAAGTTTCTTAACTAAAGATTAAGAATATCATTAGTCCCTAGGGAGTAGCAAGTGTGCATCCCTACCCGATCTATTCGGCTAGTTTCTGGGAAATTAGGCATCACTTAGGCAGTTGGTGGAGGTGCTAGCTTGTTCTTGATGAGCTTCCAATGAGGTGAGACTTGTATTGTTTGGAATTCGTTAATATAAAAAGGATAATGTATTACCCCTAGAGAGCATTGGTCCACGTGTGCATTAGAAACTAGCCCTTGCACGTGTGCTCTGATAAAGAAAAAGTCTTCTGAACCATCGCTTTACCTCACTACTACATATTTAACCTTCACTGCTGGCTCCATAACTGTTTGATAGTGCCTCCCAATACATCATTTTTGGCTTAAACCGGCAGTGATAGGAACAACTGACACCGTTATTTGGATTGGGTCATCATTGTTGATTTGTGGCTTGAACCGACACTGATAACATCGTTGTTGGTTCATGGCTTGAACATACATTGATATGCTTAAAAAATCTTCATAACTCTCTCATATGAGGTCCAATGAAGATGAAATTTATATTAAGTTGTAGTACTTGACGACATTTGCAACTTTGTCATTATCTTTTTTTTTCATTTGAACATTTTGATGTCCAAATATACACCATAAGTTTTTATAGAGTTATACCAAAGGATTCCATATGCTCTATAGTCATAAGTTGGTGTATACAGTGGTAGTCAAGGATCTTGGATGGAAAAATTTCCCTAAAAAAGGTTGTAGATCTTAAGAAATTGTATAACTTTATAGTGCACAACTTTTTGGTTTGAAATCGTTATGACGCCTCTCTATTTTATTTGCAAGATTTCATATAAGTAAACACCAACTAAGGCCATATGTTCAATAGTCATAAGGAGTCTAGTGATACTTAATGATCTAGGATGAAGAAGTTACCAAAAAAGGTTCTAAATCTTGAAAAGTTATGCAACTTTGTAGCTGACAACATTTCAATTTGACAATCAAAACAAAAGTTGTAGATCTCAAAAGGTTATAAAACTTTATGGTTGGCAAATATTTTATTTAAATTCATTTAGGGTCCCAAATACTTATTTCGAAATTCAATAAACATAAAATAGCAAGAACAAATATCCCAACTGGACACAAATGACTTATAGGTGGAATGGTCAGGGGATAAGCACGCAAAGCAGGAGTTCTAGGGATCTAGCTCTGGTGGACACTAATCGCGTGTTTTACTCTCTGGTGGTGTCTCTTCTAGAAACACATCAATGTCAGCTTATAAGAATTGGCAGTGAAGTGTTACTATTACCTCCTTCACCGCCAGTTTGGTTATATGGGTTCAAAATCCAGTAGTGATGGGGGGTTTTGAACCGACACTAAAGCCTAAATCTGGGGTAGTGCTTAGGTTATATTCTTGCAAGTTTGCCTTTCTAGATTTAGCGTGCTACAATAAGATTGGAATTAGGCTATAAAAAATTGTGCATTAGACACACTTCTTCCATTAGGAACAATTAGTGCATTGCAAAATATTTGGAGGCCCAGCTCTGAGCCCCCTCTTGGGCATCTTGCTCCTTTTAGTAGTTATATATCTTCTTTGAGTGGCACAATATGCAATGATTACTTCTAGGGCACATGTGTGTGAGAGTTTTTCTCAAACATCTTCTTTTCTTAATGCAATATCGGTCAACTAAAGTTTTTGTGATTTTGAACCTCAACCTTTTCTTAGAGAAATTAATTAAGTAGATCACAATAAGATTGTAGAAAACTAGTATCGATGTGTATTGCTCCAAGACGAAAAAGAATGTCGTAGTAGAAAGAAACCATAGAAAAGACAAGGCTTTGTAAGAAACAACTGACAATAATGACAACCAATAAATTATGTAGGTTATTTTCATTTCAAAAAAAACCCAGCCTGCTTTCTTCCATTAATAATAAGTGCACTTAATGGTTCCTTTAATTTTATATCATGATCGCATTGGATAATACTACTATAGTAACATTTTTTAGAGGCGTTGTTTTTCAGAGGTGGTTGCAGCTACAAAAACCTCCCCTATAAATCTTTTTTGACCATCCCTACAAATGTTTTAACAAACTAGAAATAACAGTACCTTTGACTTCATTCCATCTTCTGCAATCCACAAATGGTCATGAATCCTTGGGAGATGTTGTCTGAATTCATTGGAATTTGGTTTTTCTATCCAACAACATATCATATTTAAGGCCTGATTGCAGAAAATGGAAAAGTTAGTAAAATAAATAGTTTTGTACAATGTATTAGTAAGACAAATAAGGTAGCAGCGTTCCTTTTCTTTCACAAACATTTTTGTTTTGACACATCATAAAAAACTTGTGTGAGCTTAAGAAAGAACACAATAGGATCCTTGGTCCTACAGTGACTGTGAAGAGCGTACGATTATCATCCTTGTGCTCCTCCTTTCGTGACTACCCCTCCCTTTCCTATTATTTCGTTGGTTGAGCACTAGAAGGTGGCAATGGCATAGGCATTAATTTCCATGGTGGAGGATTAGGGTTGGGGAAGAAATTATGGTGCCGGTGGAGTGGAATGCAAGGCCAAAGAGGGCTGGATTGGGGGGTTCCTTGGCCAAGGGAAAGAGAATCGGAAGATTCATAACAAAAGTGAAACAATGTTTTGGAGGATCAATCATATAGTCATTCATATTGTAAATATAAATCCATCTAACAAGGTTTGACCTAAGTCACATATATTTAACTTGGACCACCAATATCTAAAAATTTATGGACCACACACTGATATTAATAGATATTGCTAGTCAAAATTAGATAATTTTAATAACAGTCTTGCTTCTGCAGGCACATCAGTTATTTTAGAACATATGCAATGATCTAACAATAGTCTGTACATAACAAAGTAGAACTGAATGTAAAAATAACAATAGAGTGGTAGGTAGTTAGCATCATCAACACATCAAACCAGAAGGCAGCATGGATATGTCACGACAAGCATAGTCTTCTTTTAAATTTTTCTAAAAGATAATCCCTCAATTATAAGTCGCTTTGAACCTTTTTTGGTAAATCTATTTTGCTCTGCATCAAGATATAATAATATGTCTAGATACAAAGCAAAATGGATGAACCAAAAAAGGCAAAGTGATTTATTATTTGGAATGCATGGAGTATAGATTAAGTGTGAGAGCTTTACTAAGAATATGAATATACAGTCTTACAGTTGTGTTATTTGAGGGGTTGAAGAGAAAGATACTCTAGATCATCTTTTTATCTACTATAATTTTCCATGTTGGTTGGGTTCTACTAAACCTTCATATTGAGCTATATGATAATCTTGTAACACCCCAGCCTATGTGTAGATCGAGTAGTTGGGCATGTGTGGTTGTGGTTGGTGTGCTTAGTACCTTGGAAGTTTAGGAGGGTGAGGGCTAGTTTATAATACTTGTCACTCTAAACATAGCATATCTGGGTTAACCCTTTTACACAAAGTGAGAACAAAAGTATAAAAGAGAGGTGCTATGCATATTCAGGACCATGTGACATGAGGATCTGGCCGCAAGCAAATTTGGACATTGGGGTGTTACGCATCCTTTCCCGGTATATTGGAAAGCTTTGGGAAGCATCTGATGTTATTTGGTGAGTAAGAAATGCTCGCATCTCCAAAGGGATTCCAGTTGAGATTTCAAAATGCAAAGCAATAAAGTTTAGCAACCTTTGCTTTGGTTGCTCATCGTGCAATAAGGAGATATCTGCCAGCAATTGAACAATGGTTAGAGAACATTGTATAATTTGTTATTTTTTTGTATCTTTTTTATTTCTTGATATTTTTTGTGACCTTTGCTCTCTTTTTTAATGTATTATAATCGCTAGATGTGCCGCTCTTGTTTCTTAAAAAACAACTAGGTATGGAAGAAAGCTAGCCTTCGTTTTAAGAGATAATAGGATGCTACCTTGTTAATAGGGCATAAGCCAACATAGTTGCTGGTTTCATCTTCATAATGGATATGTTCCATGAGGTTACTCATGGCTCTTTGTCGTAGCTTATTCATCGGCCAGAAATTTGATATTGGTTCTATACACTTATTAAAATAAGCCATTGCAATACTTTGCAACCATGAAGGGCGATAGATAAGGTCTTCCTGCAGTGACCAAAGGAAAGAGAACAACAATTATTACAAAAATTACATACAGACATGATATATCCTTATGCAACTGATCATTATTTTATAAATAAAGTTAAATTAGACACACGTGTATTTGGTGACTCACCTTATTACAAGGATACACAAAACCAAGCAACCTTACAAGGACTCATGCACAACCATACAACTTCACACATGCATAGACTCATACTATACGTGCTACTAGAAAATGAAACTGTCTTGGCGGCCAATAATATCCTTTAGAGGCAAAATAAAACCACCAACAAATATATTTGTGACACCCATAATGCATAAAAGTTTTTAAAAAACATCTTGTATATATATAGACACAACTTCAGCTCCATTAGTTTTCTGAGGACGAGATAAAGAATAAATAATAAGGAATAACTCCAGTAGGACACCTATTATAACCCTAAAGTTGAATTGTGTGATATGTATCTTGGAGGCGAAACTGGGCTGCCCCCCTCTCTCTCCCCCCCACCCCCAACCAACCACCACCACCTCCTTAGAGTAACGCTGCATGCATACATGCAAGTAAACTACAGCCCTGCAATTCTGAACATGATATGCATAGCTAGTTGGAGGCTTGGAGCTCGTATTGTCATGCAGACATGGAACTTTCTTTCATGCGCTGCAGGCTGCTCGAAACCTCCTTGCTCTCTGAATTGTAGCAACCGACATGTGAACTCACTCGTTCAGCTTACATGCTCATAAATCACAAATATGCATTTGCATACTGTAATTAGCCCCCCCCTTGGTTTCTTCGCACGCTCCGCCACTGCTGTTTCGTGCATGATGACTAGAGGTAGTAAACCTCCAATGCTTACAAGGATAGTAATATTACCTTGGCACAAGAATTGCGAGCCTTGTTCCAGTTGATCTCATTATATGGTATATTGTAGATCTCATTTCTTATTGCCAGAATAGTTGGAGTGATAGGCCCAACAAACTTTTTTCCATAAATGTACGCCATTGGCATGTAAACCATCCGACAGAAGCACCAAAACCTTCCTAGAAACAATTAAATTAAATTAAAGCAAAGGTGTATGGTGCATTACCTTTTTTTTGTTTAATTTATTTGCATACTAGAAAACCATCTGCCGGAAGAAATATGCAATTTGTGGATACATATGAACTGGAAAATGTGGGATTAAAACAAAATACCAGGATGAATTGGGAGAAAATGTGGAAGCATCCATAACTCGGGAATAATTGCATTGTTTCCGGACCAATCGTATGCACCTATCATCTTATGTTGAAAGCAACAACAATGGACTGCATTAATTTCACTCCACAACCATATATTTATAGTGCCGACGATGTTCATCTCTAGAACTTTTTGTCAGTTAGTGAGAACTTACATAGTATTTCAAACTAATAAGAATAAAAACAAAATAAAATATTCATTAATTTCATCTATAAAAAAACTATTAATTATTGAAGTTTAGGTTATTTTTATATTTATAAAATTTAGTGACTTATTTGCATACCGAGAGATATATCTTTGCCCATTGTGGTGCTGCAGTTGCACTTCCATGAGACAAAATCCAAGCACGCCCTTTGGATAATGCATCATTTTCTCCATCAAGCACCTCTCCTAGGATCCTTAAGGTTGCATAGTTTACGCATGTGCCAAACATGGAGCTTGGTCCCAAGGTATGTGTTCCCCAACCTCCATCCTCATTCTATACAGATTATATTTTATAGAATATGTAAAAATATATTTCATGTATTATAAATCGCATGGAAATTTTAAGGAAAGTCTAATAAAATACCTGAATGTTATAAATGTAGCGACATATCTCGCGTATATGCTCTATTGACAAAACTTCATTCAACGATTGTGTGACATGCAATGCAAATATCTAAAAAGACATAAAGGTAAAAGTAGTGTTAAAATTACAGAATTTTATAGATATAAGTAAAAATATTTCTATAAGAACCAAAATATGATACCACCACAATCGGTTATTATTATTATTAATGGAAAAACAAAAAATTAATAGCTAAACATCATTTGTTTTATTTGACTAAATAGTGACCTTTTATACAATATCATGAGAATGGAACCTCAAAAGGCTATGGATTCATATCCAATTATCCACAATAACTGTCACTATTTGTACCAAACATAATGTGTTCTTATTTTATGGTATTATGTTTATATATTTGTATTTTAATTAAACTATCAAAATTGATATTCAATATGTTTTACCACTCATGCATCTAACATAATAGCACATAATTTCCAACATGAACTTGTCTCTCAAATATGTTACCCTATTTTACTTTTGAAATATGATAAAGGAAATCATGTAAATTTTCTATTTTAATAAAATTAAGTATATTCCATATCCCCCTAACTTTTATTATATTTCTCCTGAAGAAAATAAAAATTATAGTCAAAGCTTAGAATGATTATTTACCTTGTTGCGGATGAACCCATTTTGGAATATTATAAAACTAAAATGTTTTCTCCATATAATCGGGTTGTTCTCGAAAGTCTCCTCTTTATTACTTGAGAGTTTTGGAAGTTGGATATTAGCTACAATTTAATGTTTCTTTTAATGGAGCTTGACTCAGGATAATACTTATATAACTCATGAATGTCTTTTCTTGTGAGGTCGGTGTGGTAGGGTGGTGAGCAATGTTAAATATTTATATCACATTCGTTAACATGCATAGTGAAGAAACATCTTGACTATTAAATCATGCTTACAATAACAATTGATTATGAAAAAAAGTATTGCATCTTATTCATCTAGCAACAAATATAAGCAACATCATCATGGTTGACATTATCATATAACCCAAGATATTTGCTAGCTGTTGTATTATATTTTTTTTTGAATTTTTATTTAATATGTTAATTTGCATGCTTTGATAATTCAAAGTTTGGGGTAGTTTTGTTTCTCATATAAACTTTTAGGTCACAAATAAAATTCATACCATGAGTGGTAAAATGAATGAAATCCCGCTGTAATCCCCAGGCCAATGCCCATCGGGTCCTTGCAAAGAACAATATTGACTAAGGACACGCCTCAACACAATTAGTATAGTTTCTCCCGTGACTTCTGAATCCTTGTCAATCTTGATAGGCATGGTAGCTGAAAGGTTTGTATCATGAAGGTTCTGTTTTGTATACTGCAAGGAAGAGGTACAACCGTGAGATGTCATCAAAGACGTTGTAGGTGAAAAATAAATGTGTAGTAATTCAAATTGAAAATTGAACAAGTTCTGCACACTACTAAAAAAGTATGAGACACGCAAGAAACTTTACATAGGCGGACTGGTCTGGGAACCGAGCAGGCCAGGGTCAAGGCCTGCCTCATAAATGGCCGGGGGCTTAACCAACACGTCAGAAATGTATTTTCAAAGACAGGCAACGACATGCCTTTTCTATCGAAAGTTGAACTACAGAGGATGGTGTTTATGAAAGTTGCTACTGTATTAAGTAAAACACGGCTAGTGAAACTGAGGATGCGAATGAAGAAGGCGCTATAACAAAAAAGGCAGCAAATAAAAAGACCAAGAGCAAAAATGCAGTGTTACTTTCCTGCATCCTCAAGAGGAGGTCACCGCATTCCCGTTGCGTGAAGCGGTTGCGGGTGTACTCCTGGCGCAGCCTCTCCACCTCGCCGCGCTCCTCGGGCGTGCCGGCGGCGGGGTCGAACTCCCACACCTCCCGGCCAAGGAAGCCATTCGGCGACCGAAGCAACGGGTTGCTTGGCCGCTCGCCGATCTTCAGCCTCCACATGCTAGGATATCTACAACGCAGTGCTAGCTCAGAGCCTCAGATGTAGTCGTGTACTAGGAAGCAGCTCAGAGCCTCAGATGTACTCGTGTACTAGGAAGCAGGATGCTAAAAGAGAGCCATTTCATCCAAACTGAAGATAGTGTAAGCTGTACTTCTGATCCATTCGTGTGATAGTAGAAGCAAAACGTGTACCACTCGCTAGCTCTTAGTCACAGGTGTGAGCTCACCGTGGGTTGTCGCTACGCACGGTTCTTCTCCTAGTCTTTGACCGCTCGAACACGCGATCGGGACGATGTCAATCTTCGGCCCCTAGCGCTTGACCTGTTTACCGATTTCTCATTGCCGAAGCGAGCTGCTAAGGTCTGGTTGGTGCCATAGTTTGCCCGATTAGAGCCTGTTGCGTGGCGTTTAAGCAGTGGAAAATGATATTCACCTTTTGTTCCATTGTAACCTTCCTAGAGCTGTCTGGTTTTCAAGTAATCCATCTCCAAGATCTAATAACATCCCAAATGAAGTTGACGGTGTCTACACTACTGCAGACCGGGACTTTGTCGTGTGCAATTGCACACGGCAAAGGCAGGATTGCACACGGTAAAATATTTTGCCGTGTGCAACACACGGCAAAATATTTTGCCATGTGCAACACACGACAAAGTGCACACGGTAAAATTCTGCACGACAAAGCTTCTTTGCCATGTATTGCACATGGCAAAATATATAGAAACTTTGCCGTGTGCGTGGCTTGGCACACGGCAAAGTTTTATCTCCCGTCACGCCAGCGGCCGTTAACTAATATTTTGCCATGTGTCAACACTGCACACGGCAAAGTTTTTTAATATTTTACCGTATGGCAACCAAGACACACGGCAAAGTTTTCTAATATTTTGCCGTGTGCCAACCAAGACACACGGTAAAGTTTTCTAATATTTTGCCGTGTGCCAACCAAGACACACGGCAAAGTTTTCTAATATTTTGCCGTGTGCCAACCAAGACACACGGCAAAGTTTTCTAATATTTTGCCGTGTGCTTCCCCAAAGGCACACGGCAAAATTATTTTTTATTTTCTTATATATATTTATATATATAAGTACATCAATAATGTTATATATATAAGCAACATGTATTATATATCAAAAGCACACACATATATCAGAAATCCATCGATAATCCACCAAAGTTCAACATCACAACTTCATTATTAAGTCCATCAAAGTTCAACATCACAAGTTACATCAAACAGTTCTACGTCCCTACTACGACGGCGACGGAGACTGCAACTGTGGCCTCGGTGGTGGACCGGATTGCGGTGAAGAGTTGACGGCATCAGCCGCCGGTGATACCGTTGCGGAAAAGTTTGAACCCGTCGAAGGAGGCTGCACAAAAGAGAAGAGATTGCATGTGTTAGACTCAAAATTAAAAATTTCGACAGCACCTCCCCTGCACCGGGAGGTTTCCAACCTACAAGAAACAACGGCAAGAAGGCCGACAATCCCAACAGCACGAAGGCCGACAATCACAACAGCACATAGGCCGAAAATCACAATGGCACGAAGGCCAACAATCCCAACAACACGAAGGCATTAAACTTCCATACTTACAGGAGTGAAAACCGGAGCGGTAGGTGTGCCACCGGATGCCATGTTTTGGATCATCTGATACATTTCCGTTATCTGCTTCTGCGCCTGCAGTGTTTCAATCACATGTTTCAGTATTGCAAATAGGATGAATGTGTGTAATGTTCAAGGTACGAGTGAAACCGGAATTACCTCAAGTTCTTCCACCCGTGACATCGTTGGAGTAGGCCGTGCACATATGGGAAGGCTTGTGGCCGTGCTCCGTGACCTCACGTCGGAGAGAGAGGGTGCAGACCTCGAGGAGTCGGCGGAGTTTGCAATCCATAACCTCTCGTGCTTCCTGCCTTCCCCCAAACTCACGATCACCTCTGTCTCAAGGGGCTCAGTGCTCAGATTGTGATCTGGGCCACGGAGCGTTCTAACCGCCTCCGTGTAGTCTCTGACCTTGGCGTGGACGCTCGGGTCAGAGTAAGCCTCGGCAGGTGCATCTGGGTTGAAGATGACACCGGATTTCACCCGGCCCATGTGGGACACAGCCCATGCCCCAAACTCCGACATCGGCACGCCAGGGTGTTCTGCCTCCTGCAAGAAAGACGACTAGATGATTAGAAATCAGGAAAAATTGAGCATTAGAATAGATAAATGACATCTCGTACAAGAGCCTGCTTGAATGTGGCGAGGTTGCGGCTGCCTTGGTGGTGAGTTGGACCTGTCCTCATTTGCCGCTTCCGCTTGCCTTTCAAGCGCTTTTCCTTAAACGCCGGGGATAGGAACCTGTCCACGAGCTTCGACCATGCCGCTCTATGCGACCGGCACCACTCAGGCGGCACCTACATATCATCAAGTGTTTGACATATAAGATGATCAATTCTAGACCTACTAAATCTCAAAATGAATCAATACTATTCACCTACCTGAAGGTACTGTGCCTTGGTCAGCTCTAAATCTCTTGCATTGTCCTTGATGAGGGGCTCTTTCAGGATGGACCTGTAGTACATGACATGGGACTGAAGTTTAGCCTCGTAAATCATGTCGCTGATTTGCTTGTTGCAGGCTTTGTGTGCTGTCAGCTCCGCCTCGATCTCTTTGCCTTCTTCGATCTTGAAGTACTTCTGCATACAAACACAATGTATCCGATACACGTCCTGCAAGGGAGAGTATGTATCCGGAGAAAAATAGGGGGTGATACCGAAACTCCTTCTTGGACATGAGCAGACCATGGAAGCTAACTCATCCGTGCATCCACGAGCTGTCCAAAAAAAATGGACAATCCGAAATAGATACGGTCCAAAATATGCAAAGTCATGCATACCTGCATCCGTATCTCTTTCGGACGAGAGACGCCTAACTGGGTTACGCGCGCACTATGACAAACATACGGAAAGAGAGGTTATACCTAGGGTTGCCTAGGTGCTCCGATTCGCCTCCGACAGGTCGTGCACTGCAAAAGAAGAAACACATCACTATACGATGAAAATTTTGACAGAACCTCCCTTGTACGGGTAGGTTTCAAAACGTGCAAAAAAAGCCGACACGATGGCCGACGTCCACATTAAAGGCATGATGGCCCACACATCCACAATTCCAGCATGAAGGCCGCCAGCACATAAACGTCACCATGGCCAACACCCTGAAACTTTACCTTCTTCTCCGGCGATGAAGGGGGACGAACTCTTGATGCGCAACGAGGATCGGTGGACGAACGTGGATGGTCGATGCACTCTGTCCTCTTCTCCTCCTTGATCCCTTCTTCTTCTCCTTCCTCTTCGCCTCCTCCCTTCTCCTTCTTCTCCTTCTCCTCTCCTCCCTTCTTCTTCTCTTCTCCTCCTCCTTTCTCATTTTTCTTCTTCTCTTCTCCTCCCTTCTTCTCTTCTCCTCCCTTCTTTTTCTTCTTCTTCTCTTCTCCTTCCTCCCTTCTTCTTCTCTTCTCCTCCTCCCTTCTCTTTCTTCTACTTATCTTCTACTCCTCTGTGTTTTCTGTTGGGGGCTGACCGGGCTGAGGGGGCTGGTGGGGCGAGGCCTGGTGGGGCGGGGGCAGGGCCGACGGGAGGCGCCGGTGGCCGGGGCCGGTAGCTGCGGCCGGCGCCCAGGCCAAGCCGGGCCGGGCCAGCGGCCACGT
>CM041629.1:51697785-51731610 GCA_023333625.1 Bothriochloa decipiens
TCACAACTTACTCGAAATCTTCTCAATCTTTTATCGTAGACTACACATGGGATGACATGACAACTCGCCAAGTTTCGTGAATTTTGGCCTTCGTTTGGATTTTATATGATTCTAAATCACTTTTCCCGCACGTGTCTCGACATTTTACGTCAACTAGATGGTCAAGATTTCATGCGACCTCCTGGACACGACCAAAACATACACCAACAATCATGAATATCATTTTTTAAAAGACCAAATTTCATTATTCCATGTAGCTGTAGTTCATATTTGAAATATTTTGAAAAAATCAATGAAATGAAATAAATCAATTAAATATATTAAAAAAAGTCAAAAATGGATTATTTTTTAAAAATAAGTTATACATACTGTGACAAAGCTTAAAAAAATTTAGACCTAAAATAAAAAATATATTTTGCCGTGTGCAATTAAAAACACACGGCAAAATATATTTTGCCGTGTGCCAGACCTAAAAACACACGGCAAAATAATATATTTTGCCGTGTGCAGAGGCATGGCACACGGCAAAATATTATATTTTGCCGTGTGTTTTTTACTGCACACGGCAAAATATTTAATTTACCATGTGTTTTGGCGTGGCACACGGCAAAGTTTGACGGCGGGTGGACACCGTAACGGCACGGCCACCTTTGCCGTGTGGCTTGGTATTGCACACGGCAAAATATTTATTTTGCCGTGTGCAATTCGAAGCACACGGCAAAATAAACTTTGCCGTGTGCAATACACACGGCAAAACGTCTTTGCCGTGTGCAGTATTTTACCGTGTGTCACACACGGCAAAATTTAACTTTGCCGTGTGTCACGATAAATTGCATACGACAAAGTTTAAGACACACGGCAAAGTCCAGTTTTCCAGTAGTGCTAGTTAACCACTTCAAACTCTCATGACACCTTCTACAACAGATGAGTTACTATGCAAAATTTTAATCACTATGTGTATGTGGTACCTATGGATGGTGAGAAATTTTCATCGTTTCCAAAGAAAACTTTGACTACATGGCATGTATGTACATCATGTCGTAGTTGAATACGTCGACGCTCGTCGACAAGCACAAGAAGAACGGCTATCTAATACGATCACACACGTGGGTGACTCAAGGTGGCATCCACCGCGCGCCGCCGCTGAGGGCGAAACACCCACGCCCAGCACTCTGCCTCCGCCTGAGCCAGCCCCGGGAAGCCCGACCGGAGGCGAGGATGGCAGCGGCAGGGCCGGATTCTCTTCTTTCCTTGGTAATAGTGGCGCATGGAGGCACGATGAAGGAGTAGGCTGCGTGAGATGTGTCTTCCGTTCGAAGTTGCGGCTCACGACGTTGTGGATCTCGCCAGCGACTTCGACAGGCGCAGCAACAACAACGACAGCTCCGAGCAACAGATCTAGTGTCCTGGCGGCCGGATTAGGCCTTCGTGTGGCAGTGGTGGAGCTCCTATCGGCAGTGCTAGTGTGGGTCCCGGTGGTGCGGCTGTCAGTGCGCGGATTCATGGCCTAGCGATCAAATCCGGCATTATTGATGGATACAGCGAGCGTGCGGTGGCGACACTGTCCATCGTGCCTGGCAGCGTGGGCAACTGACATTCGCAGTGGACAACTCGTCGGTGGTGCCCAATTTTCCGGATTTGATGGTTGGCGGCCTTCGTGGCCAGATCCAGCGATGGACCACGTCGCTGGTGTATGACGTAACGACACGGCTCTTGGTGGGTAGTAACAATTGTCTCACTATCATATTTCGACAGCGGTGTCGTCTGTGGGCGCCACTTTCCTCGTGAGAGGCGTTGTCTCGTCCTTCATGAGGATCTCTCCATGTGAAAACCCAACACCAGTGTCGCTAGTTGGGCGATGATGACATCTTTGGATATCATTTTCTCGTCTGAGACATCGCTTTTGAAAGATCCCTTAGGTTGTCGGTTTGGTGCCGAAATCGAGATGGTGGTTCCCTTGCACATGCTCCAGGTGCTTCGTGTCGTTGCTAGGATACAGTATCCGGAGCCTTCAATAGTGATCGGTGTCCTACGATCTTTCAATACTCTTACTAGGTCTTATAGATGTGTTTTGGCGGCGATTTCTCGACTTGATGGTCATTCTTTTGGAGTTGATTTCACGGAGCAAGTCGGAATGTCACATAAAACTACTCGAATTCCTTGTTGGGGATGTAATTTTTTCATCAGTTGCATTTTTTTAGTTATACTAATAGTATCAGTGTTGTCTGGTGACTTTTATTTTACTAGTAGCACTGCCTGCCTGCTGTAAAAGTTATGGCCTGATGCGTTCTTCACAGATGATGACTGAAGCCAAAGATATACTTTCCATTATTAAAAAACGCGTATAACTATCCACAATGCAGGTACTGATCCACGAGTGCACAATAATCACCATCAGCCAACCGACGATGCCTAGACGAACAGACATACTACGATCCGGCGGCCCACATCCGGATTAACTGTTCCATGGCATGCACAGACCGACCTCATTGGCTAACTTGCGCCAACCCAGTGATGCACATCTTCACCGTCAGCCTGCCGGCTTCGATCCCGAGAGTACGCTGCTATACTAATGCCTCCACAACCCTAGACCACCAACCGTTGCCCTCTAGAACAGCTGGTCTTGGTGTTTTCTTTGTCAATATACAGGTTTGTTTTAGATAAAGTTGTCAATACACATGTATCCAAATAATAATCTCTACCACCTATCTATAAAAAGCGAAAATTTCTTCACCCAATTTTCTTTCACCTCTGTGTTTAGATCGATGACGGTAGATTCCTCTCCTCTATGTCTAGTCTGTACAGAATTAAGATTATATTTAATTTTCTGCCTCTCCTCCAGTTTGCGTTCAGAGTCCGTTTAGAACTAGGATTATTTAATTATGGTATCCTAGCTTCTATTCGGACGGTGAACATCAGGTAAAAGGTAAATCCAAATCCAACAAGAATAGTACGCAACAGCAAAGATAAAAAAAATAGTCAAAAAAAACTTGACATGAATGAGAATTGCCTGTGTTGTTATCGTTCAACTTCGACACTTATCATTATGGATGGTCTCCCATCCAAATTCAAGCTCAAATGAAAATAGCTCCGGAAACACAAATAGCTTATAAAATCAAACCAATCCACCCATACACAAATCGATCGATTTGGAAATCAGATCAAGCCTCCAGCTCGTCCAAAGTGCCCGCGACGTGCCTCAGCGCCGCTATCAAGGTCCGCTTATGCAGGTAAGGCGGCGAACTTGGCTAGTACGAATTGATCCAAGTGGAAATCAGATCAAGACTCCGCCCCCCGGCTTTCGCAGTCTGCACTGCCAACCAGGTCCACTTGTCCAGGGGAGGCGACGAGCTTGGCTAGCTGACACTGTGAGGACCTCGTCCGCGTTGGACTGGATGTGGAAGGCCATGATGACGGTAGCGAGGCACACAAGGCCAAATGAACGAGAGCCGCTACTGGCCTTAGCGCCACTATTGAGGGCAGCTGCTGCTATCGCACACTGTAAAATGAACATGTGACGCCGCTAGACATAGACATAGCCGTCTATACTCATGATTTATATTTATGCGAGTTAGATAGCATATGTCCAACCAACGTACTCTATATAATTCTAAAGTGTACTAGAACAAATGACACAAATTATAATTCCCGTTGCAACGCACGGGCATATTTGCTAGTATGATTTATTTGGGGGTGTGTGGGGGTGGAAGTGGGTGTTTGGCGAAACTTTTTTCTTGAAAGGGAAAAAAAATGATCCATTAGTCACGTGAATCGTTAGACACCAATGAATTAAGCTATAAAGAGTACATAGTCTTAAGACATCAAAGGACCATCCACACAGTTAAGCCAATGGATGCGATATCAGCTACAACATTACAAACTCTAGGTACATGAGAAATAATACATGCGGAGATCAAACTCATAATACATTTGAGTTATAATCTTTTCCTTTAGAATTCCCATCACTTAACTATCATAGCTTGGGTCCACTAAGGGGCCTTAGCAACAATAGCTATACATCGCTGTCCAGATAGCATGATCCATTCCTAAGTCAGCTGCTTGCTCTAGTTCCTTCAAACAAGTCGCCGCTTCAGCATCTTGGGCTGAAAAATAATTTACTGAACCTGCTTCTCCCACTACTACCATGACAAAGTGGTTTATAATGGCAAAACCCCGCCCAACTTTATTTGAACCCGGGATAAAAGCCCATCGCAATTAATCTTGTTCATATCTTCAGGTGTAACTATCCACGTTGCGGCTTTTTATAAAATGCCGAAGGCTACTTGGCCAAATGAACTCCATGCCTGAAAATGGAACCAGGCATCATGAACAACTTCTTGTGCAGTTCTCATCCTTTAACCAGAGTTTACACTATCCTGTGCAGACCACCAACACCATAAAAACCAAATTAGTTTACATTGGCAATCATTGTCAAATTCCCAAGTTTTCTCCAACATCGCTTTGGGTGAAGTTTCTCTCATCAGCATGATTCTTTTTTTTAGATAAGGGAACAAAGTTCCAGCCTCTACCATTTGTAGATGATACACAGCTGATAGTCAGGTTACAAAACACAACCATTAGGCTCACACACACACTAGAAAGTAAAATGTCATCCAGCGAGTGAGGACAGAAAAAAGGAAATGAACTAGTACACAATACGATTCCGAGTCGTAGAATCAATGACTCCCAACTTCCGCAGCCCATCTTGAAAAGAGGTCGATCCTCCTTCTTGTGCAGCATGGACTATTGTCGGATCCAATATGTTGCCTTGAAAATTACCTGTATGAAAGTGCTAGGACTAGCCTTGTTAAATAACATGTCATTTCTATTCAACCAAATTGCCCAACACAGTGCGGTCGCTCCTAGCAGTATTTGGTTCTTGAGTTTAGGACGTAGTCCATGGAGCCAAGAACCAAGCAAATTATCAATGCTAGTAGGTGGCTGAATTCCAAATGTCATATGCACAGCGTTCCAAATTAATCTTGCATAATGATAGTCAAAAAACAGATGTTGTATAGTTTCAACTGAACTACACAGACAACAATTGAGGCTTTCTTTCCAATTTCTCTTTGCTAAATTGTCTTTCGTGAGTGTTACCCCTTTTTTTAAATAGCACAAGAAAATCTTGATTTTCAAAGGTATTTTTAAATTCCAAATAGAGATTTCTGAGGGAGAACACCTGTTGGATCAAAGTTTTATACATAGACCGGACTGTAAACAAGCCATTGTTACTGAGGTTCCATCGAAATACATCATTCTCGCTAGAAAGCAGGTGAACATGGACAACTTTTGACACTAAGTCAAACCAGGCATCTCGATTTTCATTTACCAAACCCCGCCTAAAAGACACTTTAAGTGGAGCTGTTGCTAGGACATTTGCCACAGTGTCATCTTTTAGTCTCACAATTCTATATAAATTAGGATAAACCTCTCTAAAAGGCTTGTGTCCTAACCACACATCCTCCCAAAACCTTACCTGCTCCCCACTCTTCATCTTAAAAGTACCACAAGCTAAGAAATCCTCCTTTGCTTTCATAAGGCCAGCCCAAAAATGAGAGTCCCCAGGCCTGTGCTGCACCTGAGTAAGACAATTTTTTGACAGATATTTCCTTCTTAGAAGGTTCTGCCAGACCCCCTCCTCATTTATCAACCTAAATAGCCAATTACTTAGAAGACATCTATTTTGGAGCTCTAGGTTAAGTATTCCTAGACCACCATAATCCTTTGGTGTACAGAGAATACTCCACTTAGCTAGATGGTATTTCTTTTTGTGTTCATCACATTGCCAAAAAAAGCGAGAGCGATAATAATCTAATTTTTGAAGGACTCCTCTAGGGATTTCAAAAAAAGATATCATAAACATAGCTAAACTAGTTAGCATTGAATTAATAAGAACAAGTCGCCTGCCCACTGAAAGTAGTTTACCTTTCCAACTAGCAAGTTTTTTCTGGAACCTTTCCTCAATAGAAGCTTAGTCCTTATTGGACAACTTCACATGATTCATTGGAATACCAAGATATTTGAAAGGGAAATGTGGCAAAGTGGTTTGGTATAAACAATTAGTATACTGATAAGCTAATTGAACAATAAGCTAAACTTGCTCCAGTCTCTAGAAACAAACCTTATTGTGCAGAGGATGCACGAGCTCAAGGAGGCCACGTGCCACATAATACGGAATTAAGGCAAACTAATATCTTTCTCAAGGAGGTATTTGATGGCATCATTGTTTGTAGCATTCATATGAATTGTTGCAAAAACCACACTTTTTAACCAGCTTTTCTTGGTTGTAAGCAGAAATTGAAGAGTGGACAAAGCATCACCACATTTAGAAAACAACAAGGATTGTAGCATGATACTATAGTGGTATCCACAAAGAAAAAAAATTGATCAGCTGGATATGCTTTTTTGTCATATAAATCATACTGTTGGGAG
The DNA here is from genome assembly GCA_023333625.1 of Bothriochloa decipiens. Taxonomy (NCBI): domain Eukaryota; kingdom Viridiplantae; phylum Streptophyta; class Magnoliopsida; order Poales; family Poaceae; genus Bothriochloa; species Bothriochloa decipiens. The sequence continues at coordinate 51,704,218 of CM041629.1, forward strand.
TAGCTAATGATCTGCACTTTATAAACCATTGACCTAATATCCTGCTATATATATATAGTGTTAGGAATATGCCCTAGATGTAATCCTTTCAAGTCCATAAACTTGTCGAGTGATGCACCACAATAGTTGTTATGATCCAGAAATGAACCTGCAGTGCACCATTTTAGAAGTTTAGGAAATGTGCGATGCATCACATGACAGGTTTAGGAACCTAAGAATGCATACAAAGTTTGTGAACCTAAGTGACAAGTTTATTAGACACCACACACTAATTCATTTTGGCTATATTGAAAAACAATTGCAATGGAATTTTATGATTTAGTGATTTTAATAATTTATTCTAGGCAATGTTAATTAGTGGTCAAAGATATGCATCCAAGAACGTATGAGGTCAAATATGTCAAAAATTTTGGATGGAATTGAGTATATGGATCACAGGTGACCCTCTTGCTGGTCCCGATGGTCATGGATTTTGTTTTTCTTTTTTCGCGAACATGCATTGCATGGTCATGGAGACCTATAATGGATTGACATATGCATGTGTCTACTACAATCAACGCATAGGATTGTTGCATAAATTCAAGATATTAGCAGTTACGAAGAAAAGCTAAAAATCTTCTATATGCATACATGCATGATATGTCAATCCATGGCACGGCAGCCCCATGAGGACAGTCCACACTGAATTTTTTTTCTTCACACGTTCTCGTAGTTTCATTTCTCTTTTCTCTATCCTTATAAATAGGAAATAGGAAAAGATATGCAATTGGGAATTTTATTTGAGATTACCTACAATGCTCCCCATCCAACAAGGTGTGTAGGAAAGCGTTTTCCATCCAAGTAACACAACCAGGTATAAGCATAAAGTGTGTCATCCTTTGGGTACAAATTACCTAAATCCTCAAGTTTAGAGCTCTTCAAATGGCACGCCACTCCTCTAGAGACCGTGCCGCCATGAACACAATCTCTCTAAAAGAATGAATATAATCCAAGTATTGTGAAACAAGGCACTCTTGTATCCTAGTGTCTTTGGTGTGGAGAGTGCTTTCACCATCATCAATGAGCAAGTATATGTAGCTCAGTGAGGAACTAGGTGGTATAGATGGATCTATGATCGAGGAACGGATTGTGTGGGTTGCTGGGCTATCGACTATGTGTATTGCTCAATGTGTGGCGACGTAGGCCGTGCAATTTTATTGTTGGTTGTTGCCACGATGCTTTTAGCTAGTTGTGCTTGTGCTACTGCTCGATGCGAGTGTGCCAATGGCTGTGGAGGGCTAAGCTTGATGACACTCATATGGGTCTCAAGTGAACAATTTTTCCAAAGTTCCAAGATTACATACTACACTAATTTAATAATCTACATCATTTTCTCACTTAGGATGCATAAAGGGCAGCAAATAAATTAGTTTCCAACTGAGAACAAGCAAATTGGTCCTTTATGTCTATTAGCCAAACTATCGGAATATGATAAATAATGACGCGGAAGAGATAATAATTTATGAAAAGGGGCATTAGCGGGTTTTATCCGATGTCATATATGAAAATACTTTTATTCTCCATCTACCACATTCATACAAACATGCATACTACACAATTACACATGCACGACTACTAGTTACCGGTGAGAAATCACATCGAAGACCATACAAGGTCAAATATGTCAAAAAAAAGTTTTTGGAATTTCCTACGGCGTCCCCATCCAACAAGGTGTGTATGGGAAAGAGTTATGCATCAAACTATAATGCCCAGCGTGCGAACGTGTGCCGTCTTTTGGGAAGACGTTTCCCAAATCCTCAAGTTTTGAGGTTTTCAAATGGTATGCGTAGGCCACTTCTGTGGACTCCATGAACATAAAGACAATCTCTCTGTAAGGATGGAGTGCAAGCATTTCAAGATAAACAAGCCGCTGTTGTATCCCATCTCCTGTTCGGTGTGGAGAGCACTTTCACCATCATCATCATCAGAGTCCCATTCTTGTGCGTTGGCGTTGCCGTCTTCAGTTCGAAAAGCATTGTGTAAGGTCCATGACGATCTTGGTGAGCCCGGTAGGGCTAGCCCATAAGCACTTCGATTTTTCGGTATCCATTCCATGTGACCACACAAGGAGTCGTCATGGAGGATCCAAACGCAAAAGTGTTCTTCGCGATCAAAGGATGCAAGGTAAACTCCCTTCTTGGACTTCCCTAGACGACTATATCGATAGTCCCTGCTGCATTCTTCAACCTCTCTAGGTGGCTTGATCACCTGGTACGTCGTCATATGGTCTGACAGTGGTATCCTCAGTACAAAATCGTTTTGGCAACGAATGTAGAGTGCACCCCTCCAGCACGTTGAGTGCAGACGGCCATTTGGCAGATCCATGTCGATGTCGCTGACCGTCCCCGCTGCTCCACCTTGTCGGACCAAGGACCTCGCCTCCCACCGCCCTGTCAGCGACGAGAAGACGCTGAGGACGAACGGTGACGGTGGCCATTCAGACTGCGTGATGGCCCTGTGCGCAAGCTCCTCCTTGTTTTTCATGCAACAGACATTGACCATCGGGACGCAGAACACCTGGTAGTGCGGTGACTCGGCAGGATCGAAGGCGAGATAGCGGTATTCCGTGAAGCATCTTGATTCCAACCAGAGCGGAGACGTGGGGCACTTGGGCAGACGCACGACCCGCCCCGTGGCCGGGTTGAGGACGTCGTCGTAGACCAGGACGAGGCCGTTGCAGTGGTCATTGATCAAGGTGGTACGGCGGGGCATCCGGTAGCCGACGACGTCGGCGCCGGGGCGGGCGAGCAGCTCCGGGTTCTCCTCCTCCACGTTGAGGCAGAGCAGGAGGCCGGCCAGCGACAGCGGGAGAAGGTCGGCGCGGAGCAGCCGGCGGTCATCGATGAGCGCGCGCCATGCCCCGCACACGCAGCGGCACGCGGCCAGCCCGCGCGGCGAGGCCACACGGCGGAACACGTCGGCGAGGACGTCGTCGGGGATCGCCGTTATTGCTACTGTTGCCATTGGCGGCACTGCTGCTGCCATCAGGTTCTGCTGCTCGTCGTCACGCTTTCTGTCCGCACGGCACCGCTCGTCCTGCTTCGGGCGTCTTCAATGATGTGATTCCACCGACCTTGACTTGCCGTACGTGTCCCAGCCTCCTATTTGTGGGCAGGGGATATATGCGGTGCCTATATATATATACATCAAAGGCTGGACTGCATCAGGAGTTCACGAGTCCGTCTCCATCTCCGTCTCCGTGTGGGTTCTGCAGTAGTGCAGGATCTGAAGTCGTATCCGAACGCCAGATCGAGACGAGGAGGGCTCGATATATAGGTGTTTGGGCAGAGGGTGCTCAGGGTCGCGACAGCTGAAGCGTGCGTGCATGCAGTGTACTCAGCATTAACTCCACGTGACGTGAGTAAAAGTGGTAAACCGTAATGCCAAGTATATTATCATGATAAATAATCCTTAAAGATTACTGCAAATCTATACCTATCTATAAAAAGCGAAAATTTCTGCACCCAATTTTCTTTCACCTCCGTGTTTGGATCGGTGACGGTAGGTTCCTCTCCTCTACGTCCAGTCCGTACAGAATTAGGATTATATTTAATTTTCTGCCTCTTCTTCCGTTTGCGTTCAGAGTCCGTTTAGAACTAGGATTATTTAATTATGGCATCCTAACTTCTATTCGGACGGTGAAGATCGGGTAAAAAGTAAATCCAAATCCAGCAAAAGTAGTACGCAACAGCAAAGATGAAAAAATAGTCAAAAAAAACTTGACATGAATGAGAATTGCCTATATTGTTGTCGTTCAACTTTGACACTTATCATTATGTATGGTCTCCTATCCAAATCCAAGCTCAAAAAAAAATAGCTCCGAAAACACAAATAGCCTATAAAATCAAACCAATTCACCCATACACAAATCGATTGATTCGGAAATTAGATCAAGCCTCCAGGTCGCCCAAAGTGCCTGTGACGTGCCTCAGCGCCGCCATCAAGGTCCGCTTGTGCAGGCAAGACGGCGAGCTTGTGTAGTACGAATTGATTCAAGTGGAAATTAGATCAAGACTCCGCGCCCCGGCTTCCGCAGTCTGCACTGCCAACAGGTCCACTTGTCCAGGGGAGACGACGAGCTTGGCTAGCTGACGCTGCGAGGACCTCGTCCGCGTTGGACTGGACGTGGAAGGCCATGATGGCGGTAGGGAGGCACACAAGGCCAAATGAATGGGAGCCGTCACTGGCCTTAGCGCCGCTGTTGAGGGCAGCTGCTGGCACCGTATACTATAAAATGAACATGTGACGCCGCTAGCCATAGACATAGCCGTCTATACTCATGATTTATATTCATGCGAGTTAGATAGCATATGTCCAACCAACGTACGCTATATGATTCTAAAGTGTACTAAAACAAATAACATAAGTTATAATTTCCGTTACAACGTACGGACATATTTGCTAATCTCTACCTTATCTAATTGTGAAAATTTTTATCTGCCTCTTCCGCCATAATTTTTCTTCCGTCACTTATATATGTGCCAACGCCGACACCGTCCAGCCTTCCAACGCCGACACCGTTCAAATCCTCGTGTCTCATATCCCAAATAGGATAGGAATCCAAATCAGATTATCTCAATGTAGCAACTATAACTGCTCAAATTAGAATTCCAAATCCAAATCAAATCAAACCAGATTATCTCAATAAGGCAACTATAACTGCTCAACTTCGAAATCCAAATCCAAATCAGATTACCTCAATAAGGCAACACACAGGTATCCTGTTGCGACTTATGGACATGAATTATCACTGTGTAATAAACACTTCTATTTCTTGTTATATTATTTTGTGAAACTAATGCCAGAATAGTTAAATCAAACAAATATTAACTTTAGATGAGCACACAATGATACGTCCTGTTGTAAATATAGATACGTTTTCTGACATGAGTACCAGATCATAAATTATACATCACAGTGCAACACACAGGTATCCTGTTGTGACTTATGGACATAGTTACTGTTAGCATGAGTAACGGATAATGAATTGTACATCCCGGTACAACGCACGGGCATGTTTCGCTAGTATACATTAAGACGCGTATGATAGGTGTGCACTCAGTTATAATGGCGGAAGCAGCGGCGCCAGCGCTAGCGGCTATTGTCAACGGAAAACTGAGATTGAGAAACACCACCTTCTTATCGGACTGTCAAGACATGGTTTACTTTCAAAATTAGGAAGATCAAACAAATCCTCCAGACTGGAGAATCAAATATTTTACAGGGGCATTCATTAACCACTCCTGGAGCACACACTCAATGATCTTCAGAATTAAGACCTAAACACAATGGCGGATATATTAGCATAGCAGGCCTTCGGGACTCAGTTATCAACTTGGAGCCTTCTTGCTCCTGAATTGGTCATGTTAACCGATGTCTAGCTTTGGATGCACTGAGTGATATAAGCCTTAACTCTGTTACACTACTCACAGCTACATGCTGTTAAATGAAAATCGTAGGTTGTAAAAAAAACGTATGTTATTGTCTTTTTGTCAGGTCGGAACTTGGCCCGAGCGCCTGCGAACTCATCGCCGCTGACCAGGCACCGAGACGCCCGTCGGCCGCTTAGCTTGCACCCAGCCACAATCGCCGATACTCCAGGCAGATTGTTTTTTTGTAATTTAATGTTTTTCTTGAAAAACATACTTTTTTAGTATTGTCGTGCAGTATTTTTTTATTAATGGATACAGGTATGGCATCCGGCTCCAGCAAAGGTTAACCGTTAATCAGACTTTGCAGAAGTGGGCGTCGTGACCGTCCTCATTACTGAAGTCGAGCATTATAACACGCACGCTTCCACCAACACATTAACAAAGCATCAGCCTGAGGTCACTGATGTCTCTGCTAATCAAAATCTCTATCTCTATCTACTACAACTAGAAAATATGAAATGTCAATGTCTACTCACCCGCACCAGTTAAATAAACCCTTGGGGTCGATGTCGACCTAGCAGGAAAAACCAAGCGCACCCAACCCCATATTTGATCGGCGATTTTTAAAGACGAAAGAAACTGTTTTACAAGACGTTAGTCTAGATACCCCATATCAATATATTGTGAGTGGCACACGACTAATGGTAACGAGACTAAGGGCTTGTTAAACTTTGGAACTCTAAAAAGTTTAGAGCATAAGTCTACAAACATGTGGTGGTCTAAAGACTCGTTTGGATGGAAGGAATGGACCTGCGTCATGCCGCCAGCTGAACCCGCTTCACTCTGTATACCCTACGCCTCTCACGGTCCCACCGGACCTACCTTGCACCGCGCGTGTCCCGCGCCTCCGGTTGGGATCGCCCACGCCGCGTCAACCAGCCTCCATTGGGCGACAGCAAGTAAAGGAGCACATGTTGTAATCGTATATATCATGCGGTTATGATGTATGTTGCATATGTTTCACTTCAATGCTACAAAAGTAGATCTGGTGCTATAAATGTTGCAATGGCTATATATGCATGTTTTAGCTATTTGGAATGCAAATGTTTTATTTGGATGTTGCATACGTTGTAGTGGATATACATGTATGTTCAAATGTTTCACCTGCTTCAGACTTATGTTTCAAGTGTTTCATCTGGATATTGTACATTTTAGACATATTTTGCAAGTATCTATTGAAAATGTTTCATATGTTTCAGATATATGTTGAAATAAAATGTGTTATCTGAATGTTATAGTTGTTATACATATATACTGACAGGTGTTTCATATCGATGTTGTATATGTTTTAAACAAATGTTGCAATCATCTATTGAAAATGTTTCATTTGTTTTAGATGTATATGTTGCAAGTGTATTATCTGAATGTTGTAGTTGCTATAAACGTGTGTTTGCAAATGTTTAACCCGTTTCAGATGTAGTTGCAAATTAGCATGCCTATGAAGCGAGTGCTTGCAGAGGCGGTCCCCACAGGCATAGTGGTCCCCACTTATGTGGAAACTAAAGCGAGCGTGGTGGTCCCCATGGGCATGTGTTGGGCAACTACTTATGCCTCACTTTTAACCTTTCATTTTCACCTAGATCAAGATGTTGATGTTCTGACAATAATAGTACGTGTTGCTCTCCATTAGCACCTGGATCAAGATATTCATCAAATAACATAATAAGGTTGTGTTCAATAAAGATATCGCACACTTTCTTTATGATGCCTTGTGCTTTACCTTTTCCATGCTAAATTTATACATTACCAATTCATCAAACAACATAATAAGGCAAAGTTTTGAAATCATGAGCCTTTCAGCTCTTACAATTTCTGGTTTCAGACTATAAGCTTCGCTCAATTGCAACATTATCTTGGAGAAATATGGTTGAGAGATTGTAACATTCGACATCATGGTGTGTTTGAACCAAATATGTCGATGTTCAGTAAATCTGAAGGCCTCATATGCATTTAAATATGCTTCATGCATTTAAATAAGTAAGTAAGAAAGTACATAAAATTTTCTTGTTTTCCCTTTTGGGGCCTCATATGCTTCATACGCATTTAAATATGCCTCATACGCATTTAAATAAGCAAGTACGGAATAAGAAATTACATAGAATTTTCTTGTTTCCCTTTTGGGGCCTCATATGCATTTAAATATGCCATATCTTTATTGCATTATCGATGTTCAGTAAATCTGAAAGTCTGAAGGCATGTATCTTGTCATGTCTGCAATAGAGAGTGTGGGCTGGATGTGATGGAACAATAAAACTGGCAATATTGCTATTGACTTTTGTGTAAGTGGAAAAGAAGTGGTATTTTTTATGTGTAGACTATTCCTCTTAATCAAAATGCTATGACATTTGGTGAGTGGATGTTATCACTCTGCTGCACTGGTTATGTCTGATGGAAGTGTTCGTCGCTTGTGGTATGGTGTTCAAATCCATATGCTGCACATATCCATATGATGCTTGGTCGCAATGTTTTTATACTGTAAACTGATTTAATATATATTGCTAGTGCCACAGCTGCAATCATGCAACCAGAACCACGTAGCAGAAATCTTAAAATGATGTTGCCATATACTCGTGTACGTACGTCCAGATGATCAACCTTGAACCTAAGATACAGTGATCTTGAACAATAGTTAATTATGTTGTCAATGCTTCTAATTGGTATGTATTTACTACTACATCAATAATTTAATTCGTGGCTATATTTTCTCCAATTGTCACGCTCTTGGCAAGCGAGACGCTATCACATAGGGTGTGCAGGGGAATTCAGAGTGCAAAAGGAAGAACACGGAGAAGACAATAGAATTGGGGGAACAGGAAGAAGACAATAGAATTGGGGGATGATTCATTCATTCAGCTCACACAGGTGGGTCATATGTACCACCACACGGCTTCATACTTGCAAGCCCAACTAGTTAGAGGCCCACACACGCATCGCCGGCCCACACCATACTCGTGACAGATTTTGACCCCTCCAACGATCCACCAGAGCCCAGCAGCATTCCAGAAAAACATCAGCACCCATCATCACCTCTTATATATCTTATTATTACACGGCACATTTCTTACACATCGGGGTTGTTTGTGTGGAGCCACGAGCCAAGTTGCTTGTTTGTCACACATGAGACATGACACATCCTTTTATACTAGTTGAGGCAGCTATCAGAGGAGATAATTCAATGTACATGTTGGTAATGTATCCTGGCTTTTCTTCAATAAACTTAGATAAATAATATCTAAACCTACCACTAGTCTTGTAAGCCCTATTCAACTAGAGAAGGTTTTATGGTAATGTATCCTGGCTTTTCTTCAATAAACTGTTTCTGAAACAATATATGCACGTCATCCTTTCAGAGGCATTTGGAAAAGATAAACATTAGTACTGAAAACATTCTCCAAAAAAAAAAATACCAACAAGTTTATGAGAGATATGGAAAGAAGAAATGATATCTTTGCCACCTGTTAGAATAATTTAGTCACTATTTGCTATGTAAATAGAGGGAACTTTTTTAATGATTCATTTTTGTTTATTGGAGATCATCTTTCCATTATTTACGTTACTTAATAGTTGATGTAATGAATTTCCATTTAATCCTTTGCAATGACTATTAATTGTACACAGATGCCAATTCATGGAAAACTACGAGTCCATGTGTTCAGTTATCCTTCCCTGACGACTTCACCACATTATCTCAATCTGTTTAGAGAGCAGTGAATGTGATAGCTGACTATGTTTGTTCACTGATTTGGATGCAATTGTATATAAAACATAAATTGAGTTGTACAAAGTAGGTTTTGCCCTTCAAAATTCATCTAAATCCCATTAAAGCAAGGTTCCCTCCTATGTTAGTGAAAATATTGCAGTTCATGAAAAAACTTAACTAATCTATAAAATCCATAATCCAAAATAAACCATCATTCTCTCACTAATAAAACATGTGCAGCCTGACTCACTCCAAGCAGCACACGGGCTGATTCACTCCGAAGGGCGCGACAAAGTTGCGCCTAGTTTCTAGTGCCTCCGATTGGTCTGTATTTACTACTACATCAATGATTTAATTCATGGCTACATTTTCTCCAACTGTCATGCTCTTGGCAAGCGAGACACTATCAGATAGGGTGTGCATGGGAATTCTAAGTGCAAAAGGAAGGACAGGAAGAAGACAGTAGAATTGGGGGATGATTCATTCATTCAGCTCACACAGGTGGGTCATATATACCACACGGCTTCATACTTCCGAGCCCAACTAGTTAGAGGCCCACATAAGCATCACCGGCCCACACCATACCCGTGACATATTTTGACCCTCCAAACAATCCACCAGTGCCCAGCAACATTCCAGAAAAACATCAGCACGCACTACACCCATCATACGACTCTAGATGTGGCTTACCTCTTATCTTATTATTATACACGGCACATTTCTTACACATCGGGGCTGTTTGTGTACAGCGCCACGAGCCAAGTCTCTTGTTTGTCACACATGACACATCCTTTTATATACGAGTTGAGAGGCAGCAAGCAGAGGAGATAATTCAATGTACGTGTTGGTCCTGGAACAGATCATTGTCATGGCCTGGCCGGTTAACCTCGCTGATTTTTACTGCCTTGAACCTTTTTCCTAGCTCACTGTCTTAACCCTGAGGTTGTTCTGGTGCGGATGCAGATCCTGCAAGCTAGCATATGCAGCAGATCAGAGCGCATCAACGGTCAAAGAAGAAGTTAATTAATGGCGGCCCTGACGATCGTCAGTCTCCGACGATGCATGTCCTGGATGACGATGAAGATCCCAGTAGGACCAAGAATGGAAGAATCCAAGTGCCAAAGACAGAAAAGGAGCCTTCATTCAGGATAATCCCTCTCGATCTCATGGAGTTGCGTAGGAGTAATTATCACCGGGCCGGAGCTGGAGATATATGTGGGGAGTTAAACTGGGAGGCCAGCCAGCCAGCCTCGGACAGGGCTGTCAGGCCGTTACTGTGTTTCCGGGCACCACTTTGCATTGGCAGGTCCGAATGTGCAGCTGCTAATACTACTGATCTTCCTGCACCATTGGATATGGCGACAGTAATATACTGTAGCAGCACAAATCTATTAATCCCAGAGGTCTAGCTAGCTACTAGTTTTACGTAGTACGTCGACGGCGAGAGAAAGAGAGAGATCAGAGAGGCTAGTGTGTACCGTGTGCGGCTGTGTTTGGGATTTACTTTTGACCGAGAGGCTATACCTAAGTTTGATGGATGAAGTTAACTGCACTTAGCCTATCATATCCATAGAAGATAGTTTGGCTAAGCTAAGCCTAGATTAGCCTCACTTGCGCTTGCGCTGCCGGTACACACGGGTGCACAGGTACACATATGTACGTGGCTCCGGCTGGCTGGGTGGGCAAGCTGGTAGCTCGCGATCGACGCGAGCTCTACGTGGGAGATAGATGGGATTCCCGTGACCTTGAACCCGCCTGCCCTCTCCTAACACACACACACACCACACCATCATCGGTCTGTCTCGGTCGTCACAGGCGCCGCTAGCTAACTTCGCCTCATGCTTGCCATCGGAGCCTCGCCTCGATCGCTCGCTCACTCGAGCATATGCTGGCTGGCCGGACGACGCGCCTACAGCTCATACACCCACAGGAAACAGCGCGCGCTTGCATGCGCGTACCATCGCCGTTGCACTTGCACTCATGCATATCTTTCATTCATTATTCATGGATAGATCGGATCGATCAGAAAACACACAACTTATATTTTCATGCTGCTATATAGCTGCAGTGTGTATGCAAAGCAAGAAGAATATATATAACAGTACTGTTATTTCCAAGCAAATAAGCAACCACGGCTAATCCAGCAAATTTTTTAGGAACGTGGAGCACAAAGTAAGTAGTATATGCATGACAGCTGATTAATATATATGCATGGATAGACAAAGTGAAAAGGAACAGGAATGAAGTAAAGAGAAAAAGAAAATAAAAAGACCAGCTACATACCCTGACAAACATGCATGGACGATAATCTATGGCCGATCGATCAGAATGTCTTGGACAAATATAATATAATAATAATATACCACCCACGCAATGACTAATAACAAATACAATATTTAGTTAGAGATCGGCGGACATCTAGTTAAGTAGTAACATTATCCCCTTTTTGCTAGCTCAATTCCTTCGGAATCAGCCCTTCTTCCAAACTGGAGCTCTCTTCCTTCCCTGTTGGTGCGGCGGTGCACTATCCATCATCGATCAAGGCAGCATCGCGAACGTCGACATGTCGCCCCACGACGGGATTCCCGCGCTCCCCTGCCCACCGCAGTTGTTGTTGTTCGACGTGGCGTTGTCGTCGTCGCCGCCGCCGCCGCCGCCGCTGGCCGTGTTAGCATGATGCGTGGTCGGGGAAGGGAGCACGTAGCAGGAGTTGTCCATGAACCACGACGTCGCCGGCATGCTGCAGGCCTCCACCATGCCGGGCGGTGGTGGTGGCCCCGCGGCCGCCATGTGCAGGAAGGCGCCGCCTACTACATGCGGTGCTGCTGCCGCGCCGCCGTCGACATGGGCCTTCGCGGCGGCGCCGGAGCTCGTCGTCGGTGTGCCCGCCAGGAACATGGTGGCCAGCCGCTGCTGCTGCAGCTTCCAGTGCAGGTCCTGGTTAATGAAGCTCAGCGACTCGATGGACGACGCGATGCTGCTGCTCATGCTCATGTTCACCGCAGCCGCAGCGCCACCGTTCGCCGCGTGGCCGCCTCCGCCGCCGGAAGAAACAACGTCCCCCGACGACGGCCACTCCCCGAACGGCACGTACTGGCCGACGACGGCGGCAGGGGCGTGGAGCCGCGGCTGCAGGGCCATCATGCTCGCCTGCTGGTGGTAGTCGGCCGCGGCGCCGCCAATCGGCGACGACGCCGACACAGGATGAGCGCCACCAAGAAAGCCCAACCTCGCCGCCGCCTGCTGCTCGGCGGCGGCGGCGGCCTGCGGCGGCAGGTTGAGCGAGAGGCGCGAGGCCGCAGCGGCGGCGGCCACGGCGGCCGCGGAGCGCGAGCGCTTGTTCTTGCGGCACCCGCCGCCGACGGGCACGTTGCGGAGCGCGCCGCCCTTGGTCCAGTACCTGCGGCACGTCTTGCAGAAGTGGCGTGGCTGCGACAGGCTGTAGTTGTTGTAGTAGCAGAACTTGGTGTTGGGGGAGTCGCAGCGCGGGCACCGCAGCCCCTGCTCGGGCGGCGGCGGGGGAGGCTGCGGCTGCTGCTGCTGGCCCTTCTGCATCTGCGCGGTCGGAGGCGGCGCCGAAGTGCCCCCGCCGGCAGTTGCACTTGCACCGCCGCCCTTCCGTGTCCCGACCGCGTCGTCCCCCGTCGCCACCGCCGTCGCCGACGCCATGTTGCCAACGCACCCCGCACGCAACAAGAAGAAGGTAGCTACAGGCCGACGGGCGGCGATCAAGAGAGGTCGCTTGCTCGCTCTGCTGTCGCCGCCGGCGGCCGGCCTTTGCAGCAGCTCGATCGGGCGTCCTAGCTAGCTAGGCGGCGACGATGGTACGTGACGGTGACGAGCAGGCGGCTAGCTATGGTATCAGGTGATTAGGGTGGGCACGCTGGCGTATATAAGGAAGGAAGGATTGCAACGGTGGAGGAGGGTTTCCTGGGTCGGAGGGAAGACGCCGGAGGGGGCTCGGGTTGCTATTCAATGGCATCTCATGTGTGTGTGGGCGGGCATGCCATCCCATCCAAGCATCGCCTCGCCTCGCCTCGCTGCATGGCATGGGATTAATGAGAGCGTCAAAAGCGACGTCAGCGGATTGGCGCCTGTGATTGCCATCAAGTAGCTAGCTAGCGATCGACGCTGCGAGCTCATGACCACGGACCACCACCTCAGCAGCGAATGCGAAGCTGGCTCGACCTGCTGCAGCCTCTATTGGCCGGCCTCGCTCTCTGCAGGCTGCAGGACGACGGCGACTTATTAGTCTCATCATCTCCATAGTGGCCGTGGCCGGTCATGATCGGAATCACTGTTGCTGCGGTTGCCCCGCACTGCAGCGCCAGAAGGTAGGGCCCGAGTAAATTCACCTCCAGAGTGCAGTGCAGCCGTGCAGGCGCCGCCTAGAATCTCCCGTCTTGTTAAGGTAAGAAGATGACATCGTGTCAGCAGGAGAATAACAGTACTCCAGCCTCAACAACATAGCCTATGTCCTGCACCTTGGCTATGGGTCCCGTACCTAGCTAGCTATAGCTACCAGAGCGCTGGAGAGAGCAGAGAGAAGAGAGATCTCATCTCATCTCATCAATTGATCAATCAATGTGCCATCAATGGATGCACTGAGGATGAGGCAGAGCCAGGCCGGCGCGCGGGGATGCAAATCGCGCGGAGACAGGCCGGCGGCGTCAGGACAACTCTGACACCGCCTCTGACCGGCGGCAGATCGATCACAACAGTACTGTGGGATATGCACGCTTCTACAGAAGTTCTTGTTCATGGGGGCCAGCACGCCGTTAATTCGGCCGGTCAGGGCGGGCCAGGGATAGGGCAGTTACTGCTAGCTCACTGTCGCGCTCGCCGCCGCGGCATGCTGCGACATGGACCCCCGCGCCGCGCCGGTTTTGACTCGCTCTGTCAGTCTGTGGCGCGCTGCCGTGCCGTCGGTTTTGCTTCGCTCCGGTTCGATCGGCTGCTCGTGACTCGTGGCCTCGGTTCATCGCCGGATCCACCGTGTGGTGGGGACAGACCTGAGCTGTGGGCTTGTGGCCAGCGTCAGCCGTAGCCCCCCTTTCCGGCCAACCAAAATGCTCTGTCCGGCCATGCCTCGGCCCAGTCTTCTGGTTTGTGGGCCCCTTTCTGTGATTTGGCCCAACCTCTGCTATAATCCTGATCATGGATTCATGGGTGTGCTTAACAGAGCTAGGCTAAAATAATGCCACTCAATCAAGGATTTCAATTTTTTTTTTAGCTTAAAACTGGAACATGATGGCTCAAACATTGAAAAAAAAAAAATCTCTTTACTATATCTCCCATGTACTCCTTGATGTCAAATCCAGCTCTAAGATCCATACACGATTTGAACCTTTTATACAGTTTTATAAAATAGCATTTCGCTTATAGAGTTTATACAGCTGCTTCGACCACCGCAGAAGCGGCAAACATCAGGTAAGCCTCATCTCTGATCGCACGCATCTCCATGGCCGCGTCCCGTATCGGCATTCGTTCCTTTGGGTGGTGCTTTGAGCCGAATGGCCGGAAGCAAGCACTCGTGAATCCTATTTCTCGTGATGCTGTTGTTGTCGGCGTCAGGGTACACCAGTAGATTCGGATCCGCTATCTCCAATATCCTGTCAGGAAAACCTGTGCAGGTCCAAAGAGTCTCCGAACTCATCATCCGTCCTCTCAAGTAGCAAGCAGTATGCCTAAGCTGTAGACGTCACCGAGGATGGAGACGCCACTACCTTCGCCGTACTCTGAAAACATTTTGTAAGCCAGTCAATCAGATTCAAAGTTATCAGCAAATTAAACAAAACACAGCAATTTCAGTTATATTACCTGGAGCGACGTAGCCAACGGAGCCTCTTATTCCAGTCACGTATTTGAAGTTGGAAAGGCTTTGCATGCACTTTCAGATATGCCGAAATCACCAACACAAGCACTCATGTCTTCCGCGAGAAGGAATGATTTGATGTTGCTTGGCTTGAGATCGCAGTGGACGATCGGTGGCTGACAATGGTTTGGGTTAGGCTTAGAGTCTTCATGGGCTCATCAGGTGTTGGATGAAGCCAAGAACTTAGGTTACCGTTGGGCATAAATTCAAATAACAGAGCTTTGAACTCCTGGCCTTGGCGATCGATGCTTGAGCAGCACGTGATGATCCTTATGAGTGCCTGGCATTCAGCCAAGAAACTCCTTGTGGATCCAGACTGTTCAAGGTCAAACACCTTCACGGCGGCTATACTTCCCTCATCGATGAAAGCACATTTGTAGACTGTGCCATAGCTGCCTTTTCCAAGCAGATTGGCATCTGAAAATCCCTTCGTTCCGTCTGACAGTTCCTGGTAAGAAACTCTTATCGTATTGGTCTCCTGTTACTAGCAGCTGCAGTTATTCAGTTCATCGGTAAAATAGCTCTTCTGCCGTCTTTCTTTAGAATTTTTACCAATGAACTGAATAACTGCAGCTACTAGTGATAAGAACAAGAGTGCACCCATTGTTGCCGGAGCTATTTTAACATACTTCAACCACCTCTTACTCATTGTTGTTCTTTCTGACAACGGACATGGGGCATGGATCTATCTAAGCGAAGCTGAGGAATTCCACCACAAAGGTTTTTGTTTCCTGCAATCGATAAGTAAGACAAGTTTCTAAAGAAACCTTGTTTCGGCACTTCATCTTGCAGATCACTGAAGGATACACCCAGCTTAGATAGCGATGTCAGGTTCAGCAGATCAGTTGGGATCGGCCCGGACAAGTTGTTGTGTGCTAGATACAGCTGCTGCAGGCTGTGTATGTCACCAAGGGTATCAGGGATCACACCAGAAAACCTGTTCATGGTCAGGTTCAGTATCCGGAGACCCTTGATGTCACCTAGAGGCTCAGGTATGCTCCCCTGGAACGAGTTGCTGTCCAGTAAGAGTAACTCCAGAACTATACAGTTTCTGATCGTTGTCGGTAACTGGCCAGACAACTGACAAGCTCAATGTGTTGAGGTAAGCCAATCTTTCAACGTCGAAGGAACTGGTCCGGAGAGGGAGTTGTGTGACAAGTCCAAGAACAGAGAAAGAGACTGCAGCTGGAATATCTCATCAGGGATCGAACCGTTGAGGCAATTCCTTGAAAGATTTAGACTGATAAGGTCGCTAACCTTTCCAAGGCTCCTTAGGATTGATCCTCCGAGGTTGTTGCTGCTCGCCGACAGCTTAAGGAGCCTGGTGACATTTCCCACTGACGATGGAACAATGCCTGAAAGGTTGTTGTTGGCCAGGTGTAGCTCCGCCAGGTTCTCCAGCCAGGGCTTCCCAATGCTATCTAGAATTACTCCTGAGATGTCAGTATTCGCCAGATAATGTACTTTGAGATCTCTGAGGGGATGCTGCCGGAGATCGCAAGGTCTCCTAGGTAAAGCAGCACAAGTGTTGTCGAGACTCGAGAGGTTAGCAACTGAAACAGGAAGATCTCCAGTGAAATCATTGTCACCCAGAGTTAAAACCTCTAGCTCGCTGCAGTTGGCCAATGACTCGATGAATTCCCACCCCTCCATCTTCTTCCCTGCTTCAAGCATGTTTCCGTCCAGTTGCAGATTCCACAGAAACTGCTGCGGCCTCCCAAGATCGCGAGGCACGAAGCCGCTGAATCCGTTCCCGGACAGCTCGAGCTATCAGAGCTGAGTGAGGTTGGAGATGGATGAAGGGATGATCGCCCCACTGAACTGGTTCTCGAACAAGGCCAGAAACCGCAACCGAGGGAGCTGCACATCGATCCGGGCAGGGATGCCTCCGCGCAGCGCGTTCTGTCCGACGTCGAGGCTCGCCAGCGACGACACGTTGTACAGCGACGGCGGGAGCTCGCCGCGTAGGCGGTTGTCGCAGAGGTCGACGAACTCGAGACGCGCCATGACGCGGCCGAGCTCGGGAGGTATCGCGCCCTCGAAGCCGTTGATCCCGAGGCCAAGGTAACGCAGGAGCGACGTCAGGTTGTCCAGCGACGCCGGGAGCGGGCCCGTGAGGGTGTTATTGGTCAGCGCTAGCACCTCGAGCCGCGCCAGCGCGCCACCGACGCCGAGCTCGGCCGGGACGGGGCCGGTGAGCTTGTTGCTGGCGAGGATAAGGACTGTCAGGCTGGTGCAAGCGGTGAGGTTGCCCGGGACCGCGCCGGACAAGGTGTTGACGCTGAGGTCCAGCGTCCGGAGGCGGAGCAGGCGGCCGAGGCTCGCGGGGATCTCGCCGCGCAGCCAGTTGAAGCTCAGGTCCAGCAACCGTAGCGGCGACAGGTTGCCGACGGCCGGCGAGAGCATTCCGGAGAGCCCGAGGGACGGCAGCCTCAGCGCCACGCGCCGCCGTGGCCACCACTAGTGCTGCTGCGGCTGCTGCCGACGGCCGCGGCCTCGAAGGCAAGCAGAGCCGCGGTGTCATCGCTCCCGGCCAGGGCAATGGCCACAGGAGACAAGGACAGCTTCAGGAGGAGGAGCCGGAGGAGCATGGTCGGTGGAGGGATCGCCATGGCAAGCCGTTGCTTTGGAGCTTGGAATGTAACAGCAGCTACTACTTATAGCACGCCGCAGATGCCGTTGGTGCCTGAGCGTTTCAATTGCCGGTGTGGCGACGACGCCGTCGATACCTTAAGTTATCATATTTTTTACAGGAAAAACTAAATAAATTTTGCAAACTTTGATCAGCAATCATTCAGAATATATATAAAACTAAAACATGGAATTTACATCATAACAGTTGTATTCAAAACTGCCTCTACCATACTATTGATTTTTTTAGTAAATGTAAACATATTGTAAGAAAAATTAAGGGTCAATAATCTGTTCTGATTGACTATGTAAGAAAATTAAGTAAAGTTTTGCACAACAGTTACGAAAGATGCCTATGTACCAGCAGCTAGATAAGTAGCTCAACAGCTCCCTATTGCAGCAGCTGACAGCCAAGTTTTCCACAACATATAACAACAATGGCCTTTTCTCCTTTGGAGCTGATGCCTGTATCACCTATGAACATGATGCAAAAAACCTAAGGAAAAGGGAACTAAGCTGTGATCTAAATGTGACTCCAACTAAATCATTAAGCCCCATGCTTCAACCAATCAGCTGCTAACAAGGGGCTGCCACTAGCCCACAGGTCAATCACTCTATGGAAGAACAGAACTACAACGCCGGCCACGACATTTTTATACGAAGCACAAAATTGGCCTGAAGAATCGATTGGACCACCAACAAAAAGGAGCAGGCTGCTCCGGTGACCCAGGTCACTGTAGCATGTAATCTATGTTGCTTTGGTTACAAGATCTCAGATCTTCATCATTACAATCTTTCTTGTACCTTCTTGTCAGCAGTCATGACCAAGGTGGATGGTCCTGTTCCCTAGTCTTTGGAGGGTGTGGTTTCCACCCTGGTTTTTCGTCCCAGTACATGTCATAATATATGTGACCAATTTCACGGAACTCTACACAGCACCATAGGCCCACATACCTATTCACACGATTTCGGAACTTCTTCTCCACAGCCTGGTTTCAGTAATTTGGGTCAAGGTGGAAACTTTTATCTAGAAAATTAGGCAACATGTATAAGAGTATAGCAGCTTACTGCATCAGTAAAACCACCGAAGGCATCAACCATAGATGAGAATTGTATGATTTTGACATCCTTATATGATAACAGCAAATCTAACATCTGTCAAAAAAGGAAGAAAAGGTACATACTTCAGCATATGTAAAAAGAATTGAGCAGAATTTCCTAGCTTCAAGATACAACAGTATTTGCACAGAATGTTGTATTCCTCAGCGGTTCAGTTTTATTTTTATATTTACTTAGACTGTTGTACTTTGGACTAAACTGAAACCACATAGTGCATGAAAGAAATAACAATTTACCTTTTCTTCAGTACTATTTCTCGGTAAAAGAAGGGGTCTGTGCTTATCAGTTTCATCAACTGCAGAGCATCTGGAGCTATGCTCATCACAGAGTTGAACCTCGAGTAACGAATCTTTCACCTAATTGAATGCTCCAAATAAAAAAAATTAGGACACAAGCTCACATCTCTTGTTGCCAAGCATTCAAGGTGAAATGCATATAAAAAAACAGCAAATCACTTGATATTACCTCTTTAGGTAATGATGGATTCTCAAGAAAGGAGTACTCTCTGAAATCAATATGTGGACCAAACTCTTCCTTGGGCAAGTCCTTCAGCATAACATGAATCTGTGCCATGACCCATTAAATTATAAGGAAATTTGATTCATAACTGATTTAAAAATATGAGTTCAGAGCTAACTATTCTATTCAGACTCTATAAGGGGTAGGAGGGGGGAGGGGTGATATGGATTGTCAATGCTACTAACCAACTACAGAACCAACCTCATGGGGTGAAGTGACATGTTATTTGAAGCTGTGGTGGCAGTATGTATATCAATTTTTATAGGAAAAACAATAGCCTCCATTGTGAAAAGAAAGTTTTCCTTACAGAATTACCTCAAACACATGGTCCATTGGGCAGAGAAAAGGTTGTCTGGTCATTGTTCCCTCTAAAATTCCTGGATGTCCAAACCACATTCTATCAAGCCTGCACCATAATGGAGGCATTACCTAAAAGTACAAACTGCAGTCAGAAAAAAGGCATCAACATGTATGAACACTACAAAAAGCTAGATAGTACTTCAAAAATCTTACTCCGCTGTTCCAAATCGTAAGTCGTTCTGGCTTTTCTATGGTCAGATACATAGTAAAAGCTATGTATCTAAAAAAACCAGAACGACTTAGAGCATCTCCAAGAGTTTGCCAAAATTTACTTGGCAAATCTTATGATTTGGCAACTCCCTAAAATATATGCCAAGTAAAAAAACAGCCTCTCTCCAAGAGTTTGGCATTTGTGACTTGGTAAAATTAAAAAATTAGGCCCACAAACTAATTTGTCCTACTGAATCATATAGCATCTCAAGATTAAGTAGCAGCTACCAGACAACAGCCAGGCGAGCTACACTGCCCCATCCGATCGGGCAGCTAGCTAGCTTGAACATCATCATCTGAGACAAAAAGCACCTCACGAACAGGATCTGCCGGCCACAGGAGCATGCACATACGGTCAAGCAGCCAACAGGACCATGCACGTCCAGTTGATGAACACAAACGAATTACATAGTGATGAATATATTTATGGCCAATAGTTAAGTGCAAATAAATCCCATACATCAAATTGTACTTTGATAATGGTACGGTTCTGCTCAATCAAACAAAAGGCAGGCAGTGGCACCTACAACCAAAGTTCTTCTGAATCATATAAAGACAAACAAAGTGAATAAATGTCTGACAAATGTGAAGAATCAATCTATACACCATCAGCCGGGCAAGCACAGAATAATGCAGGCAAAACAGCAGCCGATCATCCACGCGAAGGCAGGCAGTGGCACCGAGCGGCAGCAGCCTCTGCGAGCGTGTGGCCAGCGTTGAGTTGTTGACAAACCCTAGCGAAGCCTAGACGCCGCCGGCGTCGATGAACCGTGTAGCGACAAGCAGGAAGCAGGAAACCAGCGTCGATGATGTGGTCTTCGCGTAGTTTAAGATCGGCGACGGGAGATGGGCGACGAGGGAACTTCTCACGCGGGGCGGCGAAGTGTCACGGGATCCTGTCGTCTCGCACGCGTGGGAAGGGAGAAAGAGACGTCTTCACGGGCGTGGGAGAGAAGGAGACCCGACGGATTCTCGCGCGCAGGAGGAGTGCCGGGCCTGCCGGCGGTGCCAGGATACGCGATGCGAAGGTCTTTGCGCGCGCGCATATATGTGCATGGAAGGGGGAGATTTGGCAAGTTGCTAAAATTTGCCAAGTTGGATGCCAAACTGTTGGAGGATGTTTTTTCTTCAATTTGCCAAAAATAGATGGATGGCAAGTCAAGATGGCAAACTCTTGGAGATGCTCTTACAATTTGGAATGGAGGGAGTACCTACCAAAAGCAGTAGAAGCTAAAAAATATGATGATTCTGTCTTGTACTGAACTGGGAGCAAGCATTTTGTGCAAAAAAATGTTAACATCTAATTTATCACCATAGTACTTCTAAGGCTCTACCTTGCTCATATGGAATTTTTGGTGGTAAATGGAATTGAGAAATTTGTATTGATTAAGGAGAGACGGCGCACAATCTCTCAAAAGACAAGGATATAATACTAATCTTTGAAATCAGGAAAGTAAGATTTTTAGAAAGAGAGCAAATTAGTGATGTCAATGGAACAGGGGCAAATCAAGTTCAGTCAGATGCTTCCACCTGAAGGTATGTCCATTTACTCCCACAATCATGCAAGTGAATAATTTCAGTTAAACGAAGCAGCTGGACAGAAGCAAAGCATGAAGCATGAAGAAACCAAGTACAGGAAAGAGATATTTCACCTACCAGTGTCCGCTTTAACAAGGACGCAACCGCAAGTGCAGTTCTTATTTGCTTCAGCTGAAAAGTTTCATGCAACTAATTAGATTAAAAGAACATGCAAACATCAATAATGGAAACAAGTGGTAATTTGATCAAATATATATAGAAGATACCTGATAATTAACCAGCTCAAAATGAGACTCAACAGTATGAGCACCGTCTAATAGCAAACTTTTTGGAATGCTAGGTTTAAATGACAAGAAACCTCCTGCAACAGTACAGTAAACTAAGTAGAGAACACTAATAAAATGGTAAAAAGAAGAAACTATAAGAGATTAAGAGTACTACTAGTACAGAGTCCATTCATGGTACTTGAATAAACCAGTCAGAATAAGCAAGAATCGCTGTTCAAGGCAGTACAGTACAGTTTGCTTGTGACAGGTATAGACAGTGAATATACCTGGAGAGTCATAATAAGATGGTTGGTCAAAGAAAAGCATTGCCTCTCGCAATCTATGGCGCTTTCCTTCAGTACCCGCATACTGAAAAGTAGTATGAACTGCATATGGTTCCAAATGAAGCTGCTTATACATGCCCTGACAGTCCAAAGAAAATAAATACAGAGCGTCTTGAAATCAGTAGAGCACTATGAAC
The DNA here is from genome assembly GCA_023333625.1 of Bothriochloa decipiens. NCBI lineage: Eukaryota > Viridiplantae > Streptophyta > Magnoliopsida > Poales > Poaceae > Bothriochloa > Bothriochloa decipiens. The sequence goes on from CM041629.1 coordinate 51,726,389, forward strand.
ACAACTAGCAAGGGGAAAAACTACCAAAACAATGCAAACAGAATATCCAAAGAGCACACACTAAAATATAATGAGATACAGCTTATCTAACTAAAAAGTGTTTTCAAATGCAAAATTTCTAATTAGCAACCACAAACAAAGAATTACTCCTACCTGCACAAAATATGTATGGCCGCTGCAAAATATACTTGCTGGTAGTACTCCCAGCTTCAGTTTCCCATCATAAGAATATACAAGATCACCTCCTTGAACGGGCTGTCCAAATTTTTTGCGTACAAGATCATTAAAAGCATTCTGGTCCCACAACTTATCATCAGATAGGACCAAATCTTTCCAATCTTTTGCCAGCCTTTTAGCAGGTTCAGTGGGTCGCCAATGGAAAATACCAATGTTGAATGCACCAGTAACTGTGAATAAGATAACAGTGATTGGCTGTCATGTTATCAGTTACACAGCATTGGAATCATCAGGTATGTAATTTTCGAGAAGATGATAAAAAAACATTCACTCAAAAGTTGGTAAGCACCAAAGCATCCCTGCTTTAGTTACGTAATTTAATAAAATCATAAGGAAATACAAGACTGACATGCCTAAAAAGATGAGGGTGAAGTACAGCATAATAAATTTGAGCATGAAATCATTTTGTTAGGCTATAGAAACTGGAGGGTCCATAAGGACCTCCTATACCTTATGTTTTCAAAATTCCTAGGGCAGAAAAAGATTGTAAAGCTAGCTATCAATTGTCTAAATCTACCCAAAAGAATATTGAATGTAACTAATGGTTTCAGGAATTTATTTGTTCAATTTAAATTAAATATTACAACACTGAGTAGAGGAACCAAAATATAAAAAGATTTTATAGTTATAGCATGCTTGAAATGTGTGCATCCATCACTCAATAATGCAAGTGAAACACAAGAGAATGCTGAGCTGCTTAGTTGTCTTCATCTACACAGGACTGCCAAGCAAGAGGGTATGTTCAAGAAGATCTACGTTGCAGGTATTTGCTACATGATACTCATGCACATATACTTCAGTACTTCAGAAACTAACTATGAGTTAAAAATCTTTCTTCATTGACTGCTCACTTTTGAAAATGCACAATGAAGTGTATTTGTACTTAAATGCAAGTTCATTTCAAACATCCAAGATAAGCAGTACAAGGGAAATGGCGAACACAGCTCATGCAGCTCATCAACCTCCTAATATACTGTTCAGTTCAGCTACAAATAAGATGTAACTTCTTTGGGTCTGATTACTATATTCAGGTGCAGATCACACTATCTCTGCTGTCAACCTCAGGAGTGAATAGAATATGATATGATCTGTGCTTGATTTAGTACTGCTCGCAACAGATATTGGTACCGGACAAACTAGCAACTTAGTAGCAACCAGAAAAGATTCAGAACCCACGCCATATCTGTGGTCAATAATTACCTTCCCTCCAGTTCTCCAGGCTGTCGTCGGTGACGGTGGGTATGACCTGATCGCTGGACGTGAGGAGATCCGCGTCGGGGTACCGGGCGAGGTAGGGCAGTGGGTTCTTGAGCCACACCATGTCCGTGTCGCACATAAGCAGCTCGTACCCGAAAGGCAGGAGCGCGTTGATGAGCAGCACCTTCTCCCTGCCCATCTTGTGGAAGGCGGGGGAGCCCCAGCCGGCGTCCTCGGTGGCCATCCTGCTGCCCATGTCGAAGACGGGCACGCCCCGGAAGTAGAGCTCCCGGAGCAGCTTGGTGTCCATGGCGCCGACGAGGAGGCTGTGGACGCCGAGGTCGGTGAGGTGGCCCACCCAGGTGAGGATGAAGTCGAGGAAGGCGTAGTTGCCGAAGGTGACGACGATGACGCCGTCGCGGGAGGCGCGCGCGGCGACCATGTCGCGGGTGAGCCGGAACGCGCGCGGGGAGGGCATCCGCGCCCGCCGCGGCGGGGGCTTCCAGATGGGGCGGTTGTACATGGTCTCGGGCTGCGCGGGAGTGGGCGGCGCGGAGAGGTTGGCCCCGGCGACGGCGGCGGGGAGCGGGAGCGCGGGCGCAGAGAGCGAGGAGAAGGTGGAGAGCAGGAAGAAGAGCGCGGAGACCGCGAAGCCGCCGAGGACGGCGCCGTAGATCCCGACGAAGACCGGCTTGGTGGACTCGGCGGAGCACCACGCCGCCATTTCGCCGGCGGGGATCGGGGTCGCCGGAGCCGGAGGCGGAGGCGGGTCAGCGGGCTGTGGGGGCCGGGGACATTCTGCGAAGGCAGTGAGGGGACAAGGACGACGGCGTGGGTCTCGCTGGGTGGTGGGTGCGCAGTGGGTCCGGTGCGACGTCTCGTGCACGGTATAGATGTGTGGGGGTGGCGTCGTCCCTGTCCCGTTACGGCAAAGCTACGGACGCCTACTCACTACACAGTGGGTCCCGCCTCCCGACGCTGCCGTGCGGGTCAGAGGGATCGACAGGTAGGTGCTGTACACGCTAGGCGCTGGCACAGCAAGGAAACATTTCGACCATTTTATTTTCTTTTAGGATTTCTTTTTGAAACATTGTTTTCTTTAGGATTTCGTCTTGTAAATTTTTTACACAACACTTATGAATCGAAGGGGTTGGAATACCCGTCTGTAATCCGATTTTACAAATATGTCCCTTGTTTGTAGTGCATTCCAAATAATAAATCAAGTGCATATCTTAAGGATTTAGTGCTATCTATTACCTTTTTGGTATTTTTGTCATGAAACATCACTTTATAACACATTAAAAACATAAAAAAAATAAAATGCTAACAGACAAACAGAGTAAAAATAGGCTAATTGTAGTTTTTTTCGGTGCGTAAAGCATTATAGGGTCACCAATTTACAAATCAATCAACAAAATATAATCACTCGAGCACCAATGCACCGGAAAGCGGAAACTCGTGCCTCGTTGTCGTCGCTCGATGCGCGCGCGACGACGGCACGCTATAGGCACCGGCCGACAGGCAGGCTAGCTCGCAGGTGCAGAGAGCGCACTTGGCACGCGTCAAGCCACTGTGCGGCTCGGCTAACTCCCACCGCATCACCTCGCCGCCGTCGTCCATCTCATCATCCCCGTCGCCGTCCGACACCTCCCAGTTGTCTTCGTCGCAGCTGCAGGCCTCCGTACTCGCGATTCGCGAGGCAGCCGGCGATGGCCGCGGCCGTGCCGTTACCCCTCTCACTTGTTCGTTGGCCACAGCTGTTGGTGCAAGCAGGGGCAAGGCACCTAGGTAGTCTCATAGCGCGAGTAATAGGATAACTTCTTAGAGATCCCTGGATGCTTGCGAGCACTTAATATCGGTAATAGCCTCTTTGTAAAACAACTCTTTTTTTAATATAAAATACGTACAAATATTTTACGTGATTGAGAAAAAAAAAAAACTAAACAAAAAGGAGAGAATGCCATCTGAGGCATCTTGTCAACGAAAATGATACATGAATTAGGCATTCGTCATACACCTGCACGCAGCATATTGTAAACAAAATGGTGTATGAACTACACATTCCAGAGCTTTTATATATCTCTTTCAGCTGTTCCAAGCTTGACAAACCTGAATAAATCTTTCTTCAGGTATCCAGATGCTTACATCTACATACACCATGAAAAGGACGAAAAATAAATAAACAACACATTCTGCAGTCTATCCACAGTCAACTAAATTTGATAAGGCATTTCAACTGATGACCCTATGCAGTGTCTCGTAAAACAAAATCATGTATTGAATACACAACCAAGCGCTTGCATAAATTCCTTCAAGGTATTCCAAGATTTTGTCTCTAATAAGATTCCTAATTCCCAAACATTTGCCATTTTCTTTGGTTATCCGATGCCTAATTCATGATAAGAAGGAAAATAAAATGCATAACCTGCTGTCTAACCACAGTCAACTAAATGTGAAGGTACAGATTGCACTCAAACTATATTGCTTGAATAATATTGGTTATCGAGTACAGCTTGCATAACCTGCTGACTCAATTAAAATGTTTAAAATGTACTCGATAAGGCCATGCTTGGTATGAATGACCAATAGTATATATTGCTTGCTGGCTATTAAGCTGACTCAATTAAAATGTTTAAAAATTCCTCTAATTCCAAATGCAAATACATTGGGACATCAACATCGCCTCTAATATCATTGATTAGCAGTATCTACAAAAGCATATCATCATAAATGAAAAGAGTTGCATATTATGAACATAATGATGATCAGCAACGATACAAAAAATTGACTTCAAGTATGACAACACACAGCGCTTAATTGTAAATGATGTCTTCCACACAAAAAACAGGGGTTTACTGCATGAGCCTGTAATAACGCATTAATATGCATGGGTCCTGCCTGATGGCCTCACAGAATCAAAGTTTGTTGCAGAAGTTCAAAAAATAAGATATTTTTAGAGAACTTTAATTACAGAACAACGATGCATTCAGCTTAATACATAGTGAACAATATCAAATGAACCTGAACATTCAAACAAAAGTCAGGAAAAAACATAACTTTCCTGAACCTGAACCCATAATTTTCAGAACTAGTGTACTTTGACAACGACTGAAATTTCAGAAAATACCAGCTTGCGAAATCAGTCACAGGGATTTGGATTTCAGAACAGTAGCAATTGTAGACTAATTTGTTTTATCTCAACTTCAGGATACTAATTTGCTTTATCTCAACTGCAGTAGCTCAAGGAGATATGACTACGAGCAAAATTGCCATCAACTGCATGAATTATTTTTTTTAAAAAAAAGGTAACTAGAAGAAGAGATACCAAATTATATAACTTCAGGAAAAAGCATCTTCCTTAAACACTTCATGGCAGCAACTCGCTCAGCCTTTTCGTCAATGGTCATTGAACTTGTGTCTTGTGAGATGAGGATGTTATATGCTTCCATCATCTTTGATTCTTTCTCATGCTTCTTCCTCTCCATCTCAAGCTTCTTTGATTCCATCTCAAGCCTCCTCCCCTCCATCTCTAGCTTCTTTGACTCTCTATTCACCTGTGCCGTTAGATGGGCAAGCCTTGTGGTCTCAATCATATCAGAAGACAACTTTTGCTGTTGTTCTAACACCTTCATGTTGTTTGCAGTACCATCAATTGCGAATTCATTCAATTTTCCATCATCAACCATTGCCTTTGACTTTTGTTCTGCAGTAAAAGCGGCCCTTTTAGCTGCCTTTTTCCTTTTTAAACCGAATTTAGCTTCTTTTTGTCCAATTGGTGGCTTTGGCAT
>CM041629.1:51736852-51768769 GCA_023333625.1 Bothriochloa decipiens
CCAAGGCAGCCGGCGGCCGGCACTGCGGCGAAGACAAGGCGGCAGGCATCGGATGCAGCGAAGCAGCGGCGCGATGTAGGGGCGCGCGGACCCTGCTGCCCTTCCTGCTACTCCGACGCCTCCTAGCTTGGCTGCCTGCTTGATTTCTACGCACGCGGACGCTCATTGCATGAGCTTCTCGCTCACTCCGTGTCGATTAATGCTCTTCTAATTGATTGATGTTCCTTCCATAAAAAATTAGTTTGGGAGTCTGAGTCCCAATCGTAAATTTCTCTTATCCCTCTGAATTAACTTGTATGTCATGCAAATATTATGCTTATATATTGTGCATATATTATGCTTGCAAAACATCAATTTGAATTTATAGAAAATATTTATTGTCATTTGTCTAAGATAATTGCATAATTAGCCCTTAAAAAAATTCATATTGATTCTTGGATCATTGGCATTTTTGTTTTTTCCTCCTAGACTTAACACCGTTAAGTGTACTTCACGAGAGAGGGGCAATTTGAGCCTTCATTTAAAAAAAACAGGGGCAAAGATGAAAAGTTTAAAAAACGAGGGCAAACGAGTAATTGGACTCTAGAATAGGGGCAATTGCACAAATGACTCATCCACCATACCGCTTCATATTTACATTTACATATATAGAGTGAGGAGGTCCAGTGCCCAAGATCGTTTACATACCAAATTCCACATGAATTTTGACATTCTACTCGGATTCACTAAAGTAGTCTGCCCAATTTGATCGACAAACATGTGCTATCAATTTTGATTGCAAACATATATGTTTCATTTTTAAGCTCACCATGATAATTTATATTCATAATATCCTTGATTACCTCGAGTCCTTCCCAACTTAAAACAACTTAACAAACTTATCACCCCCTCTATTCCAAACTGTAAGTTGATACATGGCTTTTACTATACATCCAGATATAGCACACAGAAATACCTAGGTGTATAACAAACGCCATGTAGAAAAGCCTGAATGCCTAACAATTTAAAATAGAGGGAGTACTTTTTTATTCCAAGAGATAGAATTGTCTTCCAAACTAGATTAATAATTCTAGAATGATTTTTCTTTCAACTTCTTATTGTAAGTCCTTACAACTTGAGATTTGTCCTTTTCAACCTTCTCCTATGCTCTTAATTGTGTCTTGACGATCTTATCAATATTATCCATAATTAATTATGATAAATTTAACATATAAATTGTTTTGTTTGGCCAAGCTATATATAAGTGTCCAAAATCACCTCAATAGCTAAAATGCTACCTTGAGTCTTAACCATAAACAAGCTCCGGAAGAGTAACTTAAGTGGTACAATGCACGTCTAGATACGATATGAGCTTAAACCCTCTAACAAAATCCCATCCCTCTCTTATCTTCTATCATCTACTTAATGAGTTCAATAAAAATTATTGTATTGCTATAATTCTCTTAACCTAATATGAAGATGAATTGAGCAACTACCTGTATAAGACTCAACAAATAACAACTCATGTACTTCTTTAGAAATACATGATATCCCTTGTCTATAGTCAAAGTTTGAGGAATGACAAATTAAAGTTTATCATGCTTATAGTGCAAAGTCCTACCTCTTTATGTGTCATATATATTGTTCAGATAAATGGTTTCGGTCCATTTTTATATAAGGCATAACCACTTTTTATTTATGTCTCATAATATAAGGTGTGCTCTCTCTAGAGGCACATACATCAATGCAGTAGCACTAGTGTTGAGAGAGAGAACTAAATACGTTCCTTGGTCTTTGAACCAGAGGTGGTTACACCTTATATATTGGGCATGGAGGAGTATTTTCTTAGGACCTACCTCTATGCCATTTCCCTAAATAATAAAGACTAAGAACTTTCCAACCAATACACCAAAAATACATTTGACTGGATTCATCTCCAGACCATACCAACACATATCTTAAAAGTAAGGAATAAATAAGCTAAGTAACATCCTAAACCAACATATTTAACTATTATGTCATCGATATTGACTTCCATATATATATATTTTGTTTGGCCAATAGGTCCATGCAATATTAAATTCATAGTCGCCTTTCATAAGTAGAGCCAATATTTTTTAGACCAAAAGTCATAACCACACACTCAAACAAACTAAAAGAAAATTATCTTTGATCTTCAGCCATGATTATTTGGTTGTGATCAACATTAGCTTCAAGAAAACTAACAAAGTTTATCATATAGCTATTTAATTCTCAACAAACTCACAACTTAAACTAGGCATTCCATGGTGTGGCGAACATGGCACTATGTCATATATTTTGTAGTTTTGGCGATTGATGGGACAACGTCACTTGTATGAGCATGTGTGCCTAGAAGTAATTCATAAGTTCATTTAGGCCCTATACATTAATTGAAACAAGTGGTGTACAGTTGAAAACAAAAAATAAAACAAAACAACAAAAAATGTGAGCACCAGACAGTTCTATGGTCAAGATTTTGAAAGGATTGGACAAATGTTATAACATCCCAAAATTTGTACTTTGGGTTGTTATTTGAAAGCACTAAATAAAATGTGCTTTTCTATATTCTTTTTTAGAAAATAATTGAATGGGTTTTTGTTAGTATGGTGCTTGCGTGTTGCTTGTGCTTTGTGTTTTAGTGTGCTAGGTTATAAAAAACGTGATTAAACGTCAATTGATCCTTCCCGGGAATTTTTTGGATTATTTCGGTATATTTTCCTTTTTATCTGAGAGCTTTTCCAATTTTTGGGTACTCCTGCATAGATAGATAGATAGATAGATAGATAGATAGAGAGAGAGAGAGATTTTCTTTTTCTCTATAGTGTTGGCCACCGCTCTAGCTAGTCACCATCCCCTACCAAGATCTAGTCATCTCTGGCTTACCCTTATCCTGGCCCGACCTAGCTTGCTCTGGCCTCTGCTAGCCTTAACTGGCCAGCTCTGGCCAGTCCTGGCCAGCCCTAGCCGGCCATGGACACCCCGGCCAGGCCAGCAGTAGCGACAGTCGGCCATCAGTGGCCAAACTTGGCCATCAGCAGCATTCCAGTCTAGTAACCCTTTTACCATCCTCTAAGACATCCTAACTTGCTTTGGCCAGCTCCTACCTAGCGTGGGCCACTCCTGGCCTCACCTAACTTCCTCTGGCCATCTTTGGCCAGCAACAGCCACCTGTGGCCACTCTCAGCCGGCCACGGCCAACTTTGGCTGGCCACAGCCTGCACTAGCTTGGCCACAGTGGCCACAAGCCAGCCTAGGTCGCGACCCAGCCAAGCGGCTAGCCGCAGCAGGCCGCAAGCAGCCATATCCTCCCCCGGCCACAATGAGCCCTCCCTGGCCATCCTTGGCCAAGCATGGCCACTTCAAGCCAACCATTGCCAACTCTGACCGGCCACAGCGAGCACCAGACGGCCACCAGCGGCCGTAGGTAGCCGAGGCCGGCCCACCGGTTCACCGCCGGACTATAAAGGGCCAGCCCCAGTGCGCCGTGGCCCCTTGGCAAAACCTAGCTGTGCGCAGCCGGCCACAGCCAGCCGTCCCTGGCCATAGCCAGCCGCAGCTGGTCACAGCCAGCCATCGACGGCCACAGCCAACCGCTGCAGGCCAACCAAGTCCCGGCCGAGGGCCGTGGTCCTCCCTCTCGCGTGCGCCGCAGCTGGCCGCCGTCGCCGGCCGTAGCAGGCCGCAGCCGGCCGTCGCCGGCCATAGCAGGTCGCAGCCGGCTGTAGCAGGCTGCAGCCAGCCTTCGCCGGCCGGGGCAGGCCACAGCCGGCCGTAGCAGGCCGCTGCCGGCCGTTCAGCAGGCCAGGGCTGAGGCCCCTTTCCCTAGCGCGAGCAGCAACATGGCTGCCATGGCCATGGCCTGGAGAAGAAGATGGACAGAGGTAGAAGACGAGGTATTTACGACTTTGCCACCAAACGATTTATTTATAGTTTTGCCACTGATCATATAATCTCCGCCGTTTCACCGTTTTAACTCCGAATCAAGTCGTTCCAGTTACGTTAGTTTCGTATCGTCGTGATCTACGCAGTAGTGCTAGTGGTTTTTATGCCATTTAATTGTGAATTTATTTATTGATTTAAATGTTAATTGGATTAATAATTATTTAATAGTTTTATAAATAAAAGTAAACTAGGGTTTCTATTTCTGATCTCATTGTGCTACGAACGTGTCAACCTTAAGCTTTGTGTGAAATATGATCTTCGCCATGTCACATGTTTATGCATTTAATCTTGTTAATTTGATTAGGTTTATTAATGCTTTAATAATGCTTTATTTAAATAAAAGCCACTTTGGTGTATATAAATAAATGCTAATATGTTTAATATCAATTTACCTTTATAATTTGACTTGTTTATATCTACTTTGAGAACGTATCATGTTTCTTTAGTTGTTCTCACATGTTCTAAGCTTTATAAATTATGAATGTTTAATTGACTTAGATAATATAATTGCTTATAAATAGAGTATGACTAAGGTTTAACCCTGCTTTACATTTCAACATCATCCAACTGATTTGACTTTATGTCTTTCTTATATATTTTGCATCTTGCTTTAGTAAATGTATCAATCTTAAAGTTTGTCTCTATGCTTGTTGCCAGTACCTCGATAGCCATGTTTTCTTTAACGATAGATCCGTCGTTCATCGTTCTTGCGCTCTTGCGACCGTAGCATCGAGTTTGGCCATTTAGACCGTTCTGTTTTTAGTTTCCCTTTTGATTAGTGTATTGTTCTTAGTCTTATCTTTTTTGTGTGTTTGTTTGTGTTGTTTGGATGCTGCGACTAGACGAAGAGCAGTTGTTAACGCTGAAGACTAAGGTGAGGACTGACAATTACAGCTGAGGCTGGAGGCCAGAAGAGCAGCTAGACTTTGGATTTAAGGCAAGTGCAGGCACTTTTGATCATATTGCGCCTACTCACTTTTAATTAATACATTGCATGTGTCTTAAATCGGCAAACCATAGGAATGACTAGCCACTCTATCCATATATCACCTATGGGGGTTTTTTAGTTGATAGGGCATTAGGTTGCTAGTGCTCTACCTCACCTTTCACCTACCTAATGAAGATAAAACTTGCTTCTTAAAATATGTTGGAGCCGTGGGCTCTTGGCTTCGGCCGTTGGAGAAGTTGATGCTGATCCGCATCGTTGGTTGGCGTTCAAAGACGGGGGAAACGGATGCTAGTGGGACTCGTGTTGACGAGATCTGTATCTCCTCCCCCTTGTGGTCCTTTCATGGAGCGGCAACCTGGGACTTTCGTACATCTCCAGGCTAATGGGCTCTGGCTTGGTCTGTTAGCAGGATCATCATAGGCAGGAGGGTGGCTTACCGATGGGTAGCATAGCAATGGCGTGAAGGGTGTTACAAGTTCTAGCATGGGAGTTCTGGTTGATCCGTAGACCGGGGCGGCGGCTACGAGTACGTCTCTCATGTGCTTGGGACATCGCGGATCGGGTTACCACTGCCTATGGCCCTGTGAAGGACCTTGTTATGACCTCTGCCAGCCTATCTCGGTAATGGGATAAGAGACTTGCAACCTCAGGCATAAAGAGTAATCACAATCTAGAGTGAAAGTGTACACCTCTGCGCAGAGTTAAAATCGATATATCATCCGTGCTCATGGTCACGAGCGGCCTAGATCCTCACATGACTTAGCGAAATGGAATAAGATTGTTAAATCATGGTGATGTTGTTTGAGGAGGTGGCTACCTCTGTTTTTGAATGTAATGGCAATCCTGTGTTGCTTGAGATGGCAAATCTCAAGGTTAATGATATTAATGATATATGCTTATATCTGTGATGATAAATGATTCATTAAATACCACTTGAACCTTAATAAAGGGTTGGGTGTTTCAACCAAGATGATTAGAGAATAGGTTGCAACTTGTTAAATCTTAATTGCTACATTTAAAATGCTACCGCAGTTTACCTTTCATTCTTACCTTTGTATTAGCTTTGCATGTCATTACTTTCGACCTGTACTTGCTAAGTTTTGACATGAAACTCACCCTTGCTATAGTTTGTAGTAAAGTGTTTCTCAAAGGAAGGATAAAGAAGTTGGTATTTTAAGTGTTGGCATACAGAGCCCCTAGTCAATAGTCCTTGAGGAGAATGAAGACTGAAGAGAAGTCTTAGCCAACGTTCTGTGTTACTCTGATAAGTGTAAGTGTTGAATATATATGTTTTTGCTATAATATACATTGTTTTATGATATTTATCTATTTTCTATTGTATGTGTGGACTTCCTAGGCACACATATGATGACCTCTGGTCTTCTTTGAAAACCAGGGTGTGACAGAGTGGTATCAGAGCAAGTTGAGACACCCGTGGCAGTGGAGACACCGCCACAACCACGAAGATCAACGAGACTTCACGCATTGCGTGGGGATTTGTTATTGTTAGATGATGACGAACCTGCGGATTATGCGAAAGCTATGATGGATCCAGATTCTGAGAAATGGCAAAGTGCCATGAGATCCGAGATAGATTCCATGGGAGCTCGTTGTAAACAGTTACACCGATGCTAGCTTCTAAACCGACGGGGATGATTCACTATCTCAATTAGGTTTTGTGTTCACAATAAATGGTGGTGTAGTTAGCTGAAAAAGTTTCAAGGAGGAGACAGTGTCTGATTCTACAGTAGAAGCCGAGTACATTGCAACTTCTGGTGCTGCAAAGGAAGGTGTTTGGTTGAGGAGGTTCCTCATTGAGCTTGGTGTGTTTCTGAATGCGTCGGGCCCACTGAATTTACATTGTGATAACAATGGGATGATTGCACAAGCTAAGCAGCTTAGGGATCACCAGAAGAACAAACATGTACTCCGGAAGTTTCATCTCATTTGAGAATTTGTGAAATGAGAAGAGATCAAATTGTGCAAAATACATACGGATTTGAATGTAGCAGATCCTTTGACAAAGGCTCTTCCACAGCCTAAGCATGAGGTGCACATGAGGTATGGGGATTAGACATCTAAGGGATTAACTCTAATGCAAGTGGGAGACTATTGGGAATATGCCCTAGAGCTAATCATGTAGATGATGATATTCTGATTGTATCCATGATTAATAAAGTGTTCATTGAATATCCATTAAAGACAACTTGTATTGATTAGCAATTATGTGAATTGTTTTGTGGAACTCCTTACTTGCATGGTTATTCTAAAGTTGTCCCTGATCGACATTCTTGTGAGAACACACTTGAATATTAGACCAACACATGTATTAGTTGATGGCTATGTTTCACAAGTCATGGACATGGAGATGTCAAACTAATAATGTGGGCACATATGAGACATGTAGGCTGGACTGACCCGACATGAGAAAGTCTCTATTCACGTCATGTATGTTATGTCCTTAGACCTAAGATTGTGGTATGTACTCAAGATGTGAAATGGCCTACTTAGGGACTATCAAACACTGCTCCGTAACTAGGTAGTTATAAAGGTGATCTTCGGGTGGTCGGGAAACATGCTATGAGACATAGACAATCAAGATGGAATTTGCCCCTCTCTACGTGAGAGAGATATCACTGGATCACTCAAGTGATTGGATCAACAAATGCATGGTCGTGCTTGGGTTAAGTGTTAACCCACGAGTTGAACCATATATCGAGTGGCAAAGGGAATAGCTTGTATATGGTAGTAGTGGTTTGTCTGATATGATCTTTGCGTATGCATAGGAGTTGTCACGCCTTGCTAGGGGCCGCTGTCAACTATTGGGCGAGTAGGAGTACTCGGCCCATGTCAATGTGTGCGTGAACCCATAGGGTCGCACGCTTAAGGGGCTGGAAGCCTAATTCGAGTTGGACCCGAATTAGACAAGGCTTAGGGTTACTAATGGGCCTCCAACTCGTGAGCTCATTGGGGACGCCTATATAAGCAAGGGGTAGGGGCACGGTCAGAGTTTTTTGACACGCCTTTGACAGCCGTCGTCGCCCTCCCCATGCTCACGCCTTCTGCTCCTCGCGGACCTAGCAGTCCGGAGGCGCATCGCTTCTTCCCTGCTTGTGTGGGATTCCTCGGAGGTGCTGCATCTGGAGCACTGGGATGAACCGCGCGAGGGGATTGACGTGACGGACGATCACGCAACTGCACTACCTGCTACGACGCTTACAACTACATCGAGTCGTCTTCCGCTGCACCCGCACGTCTAGTGGTAATCCCATAACCTGTAACTAGCAGTAGATCCTGGTTTATAAGATCAAAAAATTTTGTTTTCTGGCTACTGTAGCACCCTCATAACCCTACAGTTGTATCAGAGCAATGTTGACTGTAGGACGTATGCCATGATAACACTGGTTGATTTCTAAAGCTTATTTTGCTACAAAACTATTTTACTATCCGTTGGTACTTGAATCTGACTACTTTCTTCACCCTTGTCTTGTATCCCCTCCTTGAATAGCTTCCTTTGAGCTATTAATTTCTTATCCCCTTGGATTTTAATTTTTGTTGGTTTACTAAAAGTTTTTTGACCTTGTCTTATTCAAAATTTACGATGGCCCTTTATCATCTACAATCTGCCCTTTGGGATGACCGCCATTGTGGAAGAAGCACGTGTAGCATCGATGTTGTGATGTGTGCTTATGATGCTTGTTGTAATGTTGTATATCTTCTGTGTTCTCTTAAGGAAGGCATAGAGGGTGTAGTTCAATCTTTGTTAAGTGGGGTAATGTCTTCTATCATGCCTATCATTCTGATCAATCCTGATTCTTATCGTCTTACACCATAGGTTCTTGACATTGGTTTTCATGCTTCCTTCTTTAATACAATTCAATGGAAGATCGACACTAGGAGGATGCACCATCAACAACCCTCAAGTAATAGTTTCCTTGGATGTTATCAGCAAAGTGGCGCAGCGGATGCGTGGTGGTCCTGTAACCCATAGGTCCTAGGATCTTTGTTACATGGACTAGTGATCTTTTCCACTCCCCACGTCATGGATGGAAGGAAGTTTGAAGATTGAAAACCATTCTTTTCTTCAAACCTTGTGAGTATCTTTCCGTCTTGCATGTGATGTTTGTCCATGCAAGATCCATACTTTTGTTGGGTGAGATATCAGATGTGATAGTAGAACCCAAACCCGAATTAACCTTGATCATCTGTTTTGTCTCTACCCCAAGTCACCACGAATCTCGGGATGAGATTCATGTTAAGTGGGGTAGATTTATAACATCTCAACTTTTCTATTGAGTGACTTAAAGACCAAAATCTCGAAAGAGATCTTCTAAAGAGGTTCTAACAAGATGATATTCTCATCATTCCTCTCGGACTTAAGCAAGTATTCTATTAAGTGGGGTAGCATTTGCTACCAACTTCAATCAACCTTGAGAGCCTCTGGCCATGGGACATAAAAATCTAAACACCCATATTGGCTTGTCTTTTCATTATTACACTATACTGAATTATGTTCTACATCTCATCGACCTCTTATGTCCTGAGTCACAAGACTACAAGATCTAAGGATCAAACTGTATCTTGTAGTCATCTTTTGCTAACCCTTACTTCTTATCCTAACATCTCATAGGACTGTTAGTAAGGAAAACATGAAGGCCTGAAGTAATCAATCCTTATTCTCTTTGCTGTTCATAATCAATCATCGTATGACTAATACATCTTGAATCAAGGAGTTGAGAGCAGCATAACATCAATCTCAACCTTCATATCATTTTCTGCCAGTATTGACATTAGACCATACATCTCAGAAAGACATAGAGATTTGGGTCAATCGCTCTTATCATCCACCTTTACCTTTATTGTCGATCATTCTTCATATCTAGTCATCGAGCTTTCACCGAGCCTCAATGACTACTAGCACTTGAAAGTCTTCAAGTTATTATTGAAAGTCGATCTATGACTCCCTTGTTAGCCCTTCTGGTGCTCCCTAAATCCTTATCTTGTATGTGCCAAAGCAACTTTATAACCTGCTTTGTCTTCTTTCTCTTAAGCCTCTTCGAATCTCGGGACGAGATTCATGTTAAGTGGGGTAGATCTATAACACCCCAAAATTTGTATTTTGGGTTGTTATTAGAAAGCACTAAATAAAATGTGCTTTTCTATATTTTAGAAAATAATGGAATGGGTTTGTGCTTGGTGCTTTGCTTGGTTTTGCTAGTGTGAAAAAGAATTTCTAAACCTCGAGCAAGTCACGTCTAGGTTTTCTTCGAATTTGAAGATAAAGCTTCAAAAACCCAAGTTTGCCTCGAGAAGGTTTTGGGAAAATATTTTTAGGAAAATCCTTTCTCTTGCTTAGAGAGAGCGAGCGAGAGAGAGAGAGTTTTCTTTTTCCTTTATAGTGTTGGCCACCGCTCTAGCTAGACACCATCCCCTACCAAGCTCCAGTCATCTCTGGCATGCCCCAACCTATCCTAGCCTGGTCTGGCCTCTCCTAGCCTGAACTAGCCAGCTCTGGCCAGTCGTGGTCAGCCCTAGCCGACCATGGCCACCCCGGCCAGGCCAGCAGTAGCAGCAGCCGGCCATCAGTGGCCAAACTTGGCCATCAACAACATTCCAGTCTAGGAACCCTTTTTTCATCCTCTAAGACATCCTAACTTACTTTGGCCAGATTCTACCTAGCTTGGGCCACGCCTGGCCTCACATAGCCTCATCTTGCCAAACATGGCCAGCAACAGCCACTTGCGGCCACTCCCAGCCGGCCACGGCCAACTTCGGCCGGCCACAGCCAGCAATAGCTTGGCCACAGTGGCCTTTCATGGAGTCCACTGGCCAACTATGGCCAGCATTGGCCAGCTCCAGCAGGCCGCGGTCATCTCTGGCCGGCCATAGCCAGCCGCCGCCGGGCACAGCCTGCCGCCGCAGGCCACAGCCAGACGTCGCCGGCCACAGTCCGCCATTGCTGGCCGGCCAAGTCCCGGCCGAGGGCCATGGTCCTCCCTCTCCCGCGCGCCGTCGCTGGCCGCCGTTAGCCGCCGCCAGCCGTACCTGGCCGCATCTGGCCGCCGCAGCCGCCCGTAGCAGGCCTCTGCCGGCCGTAGCAGGCCGCAGCAGGCCAGGGCCGAGGCCCCTTCCCCCGGCGCGAGAAGCAGCATGGCTGCCATGGCCATGACCTGGAGAGGAAGATGAACAGAGGTAGAAGACGAGGTATTTACGACTTTGCCACCAAGCGATTTATTTACAGTTTTGCCATCGATCGTATAATCTCCGTCGTTTCACCGTTTTAACTCCGAATCGAGTCTACAAGTAGTGCTAGTTGTCTTCATTTCATTTAATTGTGAATTTATTTATTGATTTAAATGTTAATTGGATTAATAGTTATTTAATAGTTTTATAAATAAAAGTAACTAGAGTTTCTATTTCCGATCTCATTGTGCTACGAACGTGTCAACCTTAAGCTTTGTGTGAAATATGATCTACACCATGTCACATGTTTGTGCATTTAATCTTGTTAATTTGATTAGGTTTATTAATACTTTAATAATGCTTTATTTAAATAAAAGCAACTTTGATGTATATAAATAAATGCTAATATGTTTAATATCAATTTACCTTTATAATTTGACTTGTTTAGATCTACTTTGAGAACGTATCATGATTCTTTGGTTGTTCTCACAGGTTCTAAGCTTTATAATTTATGAATGTTTAAGTAGTTTGGATAATATAATTGCTTATAATTAAGCTATGACTAATGTTTAACCCTGCTTTATATTTCAACATCATCCAACTGATTTGACTTTGTGTCTTTCTTATATGTTCCACATCTTGCTTTAGTAAATGTATCAATCTTAAAGTTTGTCTCTGTGCTTGTTGCAAGTACCTCAATAGCCGTATTTTCTTTAACGATAGATCTGTCGTTCGTCGTTCTTGCGCTCTTGCGACCGTAGCACTGAGTTTGGCCATTTAGACCATTCTGTTTTTAGTTTCCCTTTTGATTGGTGTATTGTTCTTAGTCTTGTATTTTTTGTATGTTTGTTTATGTTGTTTGGTTGCCGCGACTAGATGAAGAGCGGTTTGTTAACGCTGAAGACTAAGCTGAGGACCGACAAGTACAGCTAAAGCTGGAGGCCAGAAGAGCAGCTAGACTTTGGATTTAAGGTAAGTGCAGACACCTTTGATCATATTGCGCCTACTCACTTTTAATTAATACATTGCATGTGTCTTAAATCGGCAAACCAAAGGAATGACTAGCCACTCTATCCATATATCATCTATGGGGGTTTTTTAGTTGATAGGGAATTAGGTTGCTAGTGCTCTACCTCACCTTTCACCTGCCTAATGAAGATAAAACTTGCTTCTTAAAATATGTTGGAGCCGTGGGCTCTTGGCTTCGGCCTTTGGAGAAGTTGATGCTGATCCGCATCGTTGGTTGGCGGTGAAAGACGGGAAAACGGATGCTAGTGGGACTCATGTTGATGAGGGTATCCGTATCTCCTCCCCCTTGTGGTCCTTTCGTGGAGCGACAACCTGGGACTTCCGTACATCTCCAGGCTAATGGGCTCTGGCTTGGTCTGTTAGTAGGATCATCATAGGCAGGAGGGTGGCTTACCGACGGGTAGCATAGCAATGGCGTGAAGGGTGTTACAAGTTCTAGCATGGGAGTTCTGGTTGATCCGTAGACCGGGGCGGCGGCTATGAGTACGTCTCTCATGTGCTTGGGACATCGTGGATCGGGTTACCACTGCCTATGACCCTGTGAAGGACCTTGTTGTGACCTCTGCCAGCCTATCTCGGTAATGGGCTAAGAGACTTGCAACCTCGGGCATAAAGAGTAATCACAATCTGGAGTGAAAGTATACACCTCTGTGCAGAGTTAAAAATCGATATATCGTCCGTGCTCACGGTCACGAGCGGCCCAGATCCTCACATGACTTAGCCAAATGGAATAAGATCGTTAAATCATGGTGATGTTGTTTGAGGAGGTGGCTACCTCTGTTTTTGAACGGGATGGCAATCCTGTGTTGCTTGAGATGGCAAATCTCAAGGTTAATGATATTAATGATATATGCTTATATCTGTGATGATAAATGATTCATTAAATGCCACTTGAACCTTAATAAAGGGTTGGGTGTTTCAACCAAGATGATTAGAGAATAGGTTGTAACTTGTTAAATCTTAATTGCTATATTTAAAATGCTACCGCAGTTTACCTTTCAGCCTTACCTTTGTATTAGCCTTGCATGTCATTACTTTCCACCTGTACTTGCTGAGTTTCGACATGAAACTCACCCTTGCTATAGTTTGTAGTAAAGTGTTTCTTAAAGGAAGGATAAAGAAGTTGAGTATTGGAAGTGTTGGCATACGGAGCCCCCAGTCAACAGTCCCTGAGGAGAATGAAGACTGAAGAGAAGTCTTAGCCAACGTTTCGCGTTACTCTGATAATTGTAAGTGTTGAATATATATATTTTCGCTATAATATACATTATTTTCTGATATTTATCTGTTTTCTGTTGTATGTGTGGACTTTCTAGACACACATATGACGACCTCTGGTCTTCTTTAGAAACCAGGTGTGACAAATGTTAGTGCTGGCAAATTGGTGTCATTGCAGGGATGATAGAATCAATACTATGGACTAGATGATCCAATGGTGAAAGAAATGTGATCACTAGAAAATCATCTGATAACCAATGCTGAGGCTATATTTCTTGGCCTAAAGTTTTAGGAACACCATATGGTTTGGTAGCCTTTTTCAATTGTCTAGGGGTATAAATTGTAGAAATTTTTTTATTGCCTTGTAGATACTTTCATAATATTTCTGTGGATCACAATATCATAAAAGTAGCTAAGAGTTTGGAGCATGGAATTATGGCCAAAATATGGAGTGACACTCATAATGAAATTATGTGAAGGATAGTTAAATGTGCCCTTTATCAATTGTCTAGTGGTTCAAACAAGAGATGTTTTTTCTTTACAAATCCTATAGATAATTTAATAATTTGCGTCGAGTATATAAAACAATAAAATTAGAGTTTATCTCAAAGAGGTATGACCAAAAGAGGGAATGATGACCATGCTAAAAACGTGATCATAGGATTAAACAATGTTCGTTGTTTTTGGATCTTGTTATATAGCACTGTACAATGTGCATAATGATGACTACTTTTTTTCCAATATGAACTAGTGCTCCGTATATACTTATCTACCCAATCATTGGAGGTTGTTGGACACTAGAATAGTCTCTAGACACACTTGAAAAGAATTCCAATCCACATGAAAGCATTAAGCTTTCATTCAAGTGAGATTAATAAGGCAATGCCCATTTCTTCATTTACCACATAATCAAAACAACTGGTATATTTCTTTATCCTTTGTTTATTCGAATATCTGATCAGAAGTATCTAGATACACATTTTGAGACGGAAGATTTAAGATAAAGAAATCAAAGCTCACAACATACCTGAGAATGGGGTCATTATTATAGTACAGAGTAACGCTGACAAAAAAAAAAAGAATAAAGAATAACACTGAACAAAAAATATTAATTTTTATGCCATTCTGGATGCTTGAGATTTCTCTTATTCTGTATATTACCATGAAAATTTTGAACAGTAACAAAAATTGAGAAATATATCTATGTCGTGGCCAAAAAAAATCATTTGGCAATAAAGTCACACATCTAGGAACTAGCTAGCCTCCCACCTGTCAATTTGTCACTGGCATGCATCGATCGTCCAAACCTGTCAGTTAATAAATACTTATAATAACGCCAAACAAATTTCTTGAAGCTATAGCATGGCCAGGGCTAGCAATGAATCACACTGTTTTAATTTAGGACAAATTTGCATCACTAGAGACACAACAATGCAACTACTACGTACACTCATGCAGGTTCTCTCTTTTCTCGGTTGCTCGAAATTTAAATAATAAAATTAACTTACATCTTAATAATTAATTATCGATTGGCCATCATATAATATATTTCTGATCGAGAAGTGTAGTGCAACAACAAGAAAGTAAAAAGTGCTCTAAGATATATAATTGCGACAAATGAAACCGGCCTTAATAACTGATTTGAAACCATATGCCTGCATGCATGTTTCTGTGTTAACGATGTTATTTAGATCAGATCCCCTGGCCAAATCTCCAAAATGAATCCTAACATTAGGCCATTAATGTTTTCTATTCCATTGATATTGATGATGTGAGATCATCATCCGGCTAGCAGTAGATGGGAATGTGATGGCCATCTCTAGATGGCCAAAATTAAGGGTGGGAAGATACGCTTAGCTAGCTACTTGTTGGTGCATTTGAATGAACCAGCCTCGACGCGCTAATTCTTGTGATCCTGCAAATCTTACGCATAATTTGTTTCCACTTCATGGCAATGGTGGGTTGGTGGTTCCAATCTTTCCTTCCATTCCACAGGGACGGGAGACGAAGGCCAGCTATAAAATGACCATCTCCGCCCCTTCCAAAATCTTGCATGCCGTTACAGCAGTAGCCATTTCCCCTTCGATTTCATTTGCAGCCTAGCCTAGCTAGGGCATCGCCATGGCTCGCAAGAAGGTGACGCTGCAGTGGATCGCCAACGACTCGACCCGCCGCGCCACCTTCAAGAAGCGTCGCAAAGGCCTGATGAAGAAGGCGAGCGAGCTGGCGACGCTGTGCGACGTGGACGCCTGCGTCGTCGTGTACGACGAGGGCGAGACGCAGCCGGAGGTGTGGCCCGACGTCCCCAAGGTGGCGCAGGTGCTGGCCCGGTTCAAGGCGATGCCGGAACTGGACCAGTGCAAAAAGATGATGGACATGGGGGCGTTCCTGAAGCAGCGCATCGACAAGCTCAAGGAGCAGGTCCACAAGGCGCGGCGCGAAAACCGCGAGCGCGAGATCGTGCTCCTCCTCCACGACGCCATCATGGGGCGCCGCCCGGGCCTCGCGGGCCTCTCCGTCGAGGACATCGCCAGCCTCGGGTGGATGGTGGAGAACCGCCTCGCCGTCGTCAAGCAAACCATCGAGCACCTCCATGGCAAGGCCGCCGCCGCCGCGGGGAAGCAGCCGCAGGGTGGCCAGCAGGACAACAACGACGTCGTCGTCCCGGCGGCCCCGACGACCCTGCAGCAGCAGCAGCTGCAGATGCCGCCGCCGCCGCCTCAGGTGAGTCTGCCAACGCTGGTGTCCTACAGCTTCGGCGGCGGCCCCGCCGGGCATACGGACGGCGGCGTTGTTCAGCATCAGGCGCCGCCGCAGCTGCAGGCGAACCCGAACAGCTGGTTGATGGAAGTGGCCAAGGCCGGAGGGGACCTCGGCGCGCTCGTCTACAGCGGCTTCGGGCTTGGGCGCGGCAACTTCGGAGACGGCGGCGCCGGCACCAGCGCTGGGGCGGCTGACATGCTACCACATCTGGGCAATTTCGGCGCCGGCTTTGGGTGGCCTGATCCTGCTGCTGCTGGCTCTTCTTCTTTCCCTCCGATGTAAGGAGGCGCTCCGTCCGCCACACAGTCGTCGCATCGTCTCGTCTCGTGGTTGCCGCATGCATTTCTATGCTATCGTATCCTATCGTATTTTGCCGTGCCCGGCCGTCGTTCGTGTCCCGGATGTATTGTACCGCCTATATGATACTCCACTACCTATATAGTTGGTCATTTCTATATGTATGGTTCGTTGTCGAGTCGTCCTAAGTATTGTACTTGTCATGCGACATGCAGGCATGGTTTTTTATTAAGCTATTTTATTATTGCTATGATGTACGTTGGAACAAAACGGGATTCGATCATGAATGAATTGTCACTGTTTTTAAACATCATATCATCGATACATGTAATGGTTTATATATTTTCTTCCAGACGTACATCGATCGTGCACAACAGGCTACCTAACCTGCTCGAGAACATCTTCTATATTTCATTTTCCACAAAAGTTTGAGGTAGTTTTCAGACCAAGGAACATGTCGGACATGCGTGTAATCGGTTGTTGGATTGAGTTCGATTCTTCCTAAACCTAGAACCAATAGGTATATATGTAGGTACCACCATTGTAACAACGTACGAGTTTGACTTGGCACTTGATTTTTAGATTTTTAGATGGCGGTGAGTAGTGCCTAGATGTCTGATCTGTGTATGTAGCTGTTGTTCGCCATGTATGGACTATGGTTTCTTTAAGGTCCGACGTTCTCGTCTTGTGTGCTTCCGCGTTCATCGTTGGAGTTAGCATCAATATTGACACTGACTTTAACAAAAAAACATGTTTTCCCTTGATCACCCAGACATGTGGGCTCATGTGCATACAAATGAAAAAGGAGGATGTCGGCTCGTAAATGGGCTTTGGCCGAAACCGGAAGGAAATAATGTTGTACTGTGTTTGGTGTTATGGGCCACAACTTAATACGGAGTAGTAGATCGAGGAAGCGGGAAGTGGAAGTCCATGGGCTTGACCTAGGAAAAAGACAGGAAGCAGGCTGAAAGCACAATAGAATTTCCACTAAAAAAAGCACTATAGAACCATGAGTAATTCTAAAAAAAAGGCTATAGAACTATGAGTTGATGTCCCTTTTTTCTTATCATCATTAAAAGAAAATTCAGAACAATAAAAAAATAAAACTGAACACTCGGAAACATAATATTCAATGGCATGAATACAATGTGTAGATATATATATCATTCATTTATGATAGATTTATTTTAGTTTAAAAACAATTATTTCTTTATTTTAGTTTAAAAACAATTATTTCTTCAGGTAAATATTCATGGTAGCTGTACCAACGTTGTACAAATTTTAAAACCGTGCGAAAAATGTACATTTCCCATTACATACTATAATTAGGTACTCTAGGTTATGACAGATATCTAGAGGGTACAAAACAAGTAGGTCTGTGTTTAGTAGGCTCTTAACCAATATTCAATTCTAGGGCACAGACTAGGGTTATGTTGTCACACCCGGTTCTAAAGACAAAACCAGATATACACTATATGTGAGTCTTAAAGGACAAATCTCACATATAGCGATAAATAGTATCAATTATAATACTTTAAATATAACGTACACAATATATAAAAGATCACCTAACGAACAATCAGCGGAAAGACGACTTCAAACTCCGGGTGTAGACTTCACTCCACTGGATCCAAACTGACTGGTTGACCACAAGCCTAAAACTTTTTCTGAGGTGGTGGTGGGGAATAGCAAGAGTGAGTTTATCGAACTCAACAAGTATAGCAACAAGGTGGTATAACTATAAATCGATGACCAATGTAACATAAATAATGTATAACATATAAACGATAAATAAATGAGCATCTTAACAGAACCAGAATCATCATCTAATGTAAATGTCTCCAAGGCCGCTCGTGTCCTTGAGTAAGGCTAGTATACCAGTTTATTAAACTCTGCGCAGAGGTGTACACTTTCACTGTGAGCCGTGATTTACCCTTTCGCCCGAGGTGATCAACCTCTTAGCCCACAACCAAGGAAGACCGGTAGGGTTCACTATATAGCATTTCAAAGGTTCGTCTAACTAATTAGGACTGCCAGATCATCAGGTGTAGGAACCCCCTTCCAATATGGCACAATCCTTTCCGGCTATACTCATAAGGACAGAGGCTGTCCTATACCCAACTCGGCACCCCTAACTAACTAGAAAAGGTCCTCATACTGAGCTAAAACCAGAGCCATATAGCCCTCACAGCTGTACTATAAATCCCGGATGATCACGTACAGATAAGATCTTAATTTGTTAAAAATTCATCTTTTAACGTTTATGCTTAAACATTAATTAAGTCACAAGGTCATGATCACAGAAATAAAACCCAAGATATACCTGCCTTAATTCTCAAAATATCCCTGCTGATCCCGCTGATCCTCAAAAGGTCCTTGATCCTCAACGAATCCCTCACCGTCTGAACTCGATTAACAGTAACAAGGAGCACCAAGCAAACCAACCGGGCACACATACACAAAGCAAACAAAGAGCTATTAGGAGACAGTACACCAAAATATCACAACAGTAGCAGATGATAGCATAGATCTGTTCTACTCAGATGATTCCAAAAAGTATAAGTTTACTCAAAACAGAGTTAAAACATGAAAGTTATAAGTGTTTAAAGACAGTGGCAAAACTGTAATTACAACAAACTATTTATGAATTAAAATAAAATAGAAAATCAGAATTTCCACCGGCCAGGGACTACGACCATAAATACAAAGAAACCGGGGGGTCTCTTTTACAAAATCACCCACGAAGGGGTACAAGTGATCCTGGGCCATCCGATCCCGGATGGACGGCCACGATTGAACCCGAGGTGGACGACCGGAGACGACGGTGGCGCTGCCGCGCGACATGGCCGGCGACGAGCCGAGCTCGCCGACGAAACTCAATCCGGCGTTCCCGACCACCATTTGGCATGGGACCGGTACCAAAACAAAGAGGGGCTCGTGCCACGCTCACCGGTGAGGAAGATGGCGGCCGAGACGAAGCGAGGACGGCGGGTGGCTCGACACGGCGGACGGCGGCAACCTACGCACTGTCGCAACACGGGTGAGCCGGAATTGCTTCAAATTGAAGGCACCGGAGTGCTTATGAAGTCATGGCGGAGCTCTATTGCTTACTCACGACGTCGAAGAGGCCACCACGACGACGAATTTCGGGCAGCGGCGGAAAACGGCAATGGCGGTTAGGGTTTCGGCGGCCCTGCTGCGCGAGGCAAATGCGGCGCTTGCTAGGGCTGCGAACACAGATGACACGATGACGGCACGAGGGTTTTATAGCCCAGGGCGTGGCGCAGACGGGGTCACAGCGGAGGCGGTGCTCGGGTCGGGTCCGGCTCGGTCTCACGCGCAGGTTGGGGAAGAAAAACAGGGCTTCCCCTGCTGGTCCCGCTCGACAGAGAGACAGAGAGGGAAGGCAGCGGCGTTGGCGGGCTTGCTAGGCTTGACCGCTCGGTTCAAGAAGACGGCAGGCGCGCGCGCTGCGTTGCGGTTGGCTTGGCCACTTGTGGCCCGTGGCGGCTGGGCTGCTGGCTTGCGGCCTGGCTAGCCTTGGCCACTGGTGGCCAGAGCTGGTCGCTGTGGCCGGCCGCTACTGTCGCTGCCTTGGCCATGGCCGGCTGGGGGTGGCCACTGGTGGCCAGGGCTGGTCGTACTTGGCCAGTAGGGGCTGGGGTTGGTCAGGGTCCACTAGGGAGCAAAGGTTAGACAACAAGTTCAAACAAGTCAACAAAAACTTATGCAGCAACATGAATGCATCAACAATTGGATAAATAAATCAATTTGACTAATTAGAAACCATGCAAAATTTGGGCATGACAACTCTACCCCCCTTAAAAGAATCTCGTCCTTGAGATTGAGTTGAGCCTGCTCAAACAACTGCAGATATGCTGCCCTCAAAGCATCCTCTCTTTCCCAAGTTGCCTCAGCCTCTGAACACCAATTCCATTGCACTTTGCACATCTTGATAACCCTACTTCTAGTTACCTTCTCTGATGTATCCAAGATCCTTACCGAAAACTCTTCATAAGTGAGATCCTCTTTCACAGTGATTTCATCTAGAGGTAAATGTTCCTTCTTAGGTACACGCAAGAACTTCTTAAGTTGAGACACATGGAACACATCGTGCACACCAGACAAACTCTGAGGCAATTCCCATTGATAAGCCACTTCCCCTTGCCTCTCTAGGATTTTGAAAGGACCCACATACCTCGGTGCTAGCTTCCCCTTCATATTGAATCTTTTCACACTTCTCATTGGGGACACTTTCAAATAGACATAATCTCCTACATCAAAGGCCAATTCACTTCTTCGAGTGTCTGCATAACTCTTCTGACGAGATTGAGCCACCCTAAGGTTTTCCCTAATCCCTCTCACTTGCTCCTCAGCACCTCTAAGCACATCTAGCCCAAACACCTGGGTCTCACCAGCTTGATTCCAGAACAAGGGTGTTCTACACGTACGTCCATACAAAGCCTCAAACGATGCCATCTCGATACTCTGTTGATAGTTGTTATTGTAAGAAAATTTTGCATAGGGCAAACTCTTATCCCAACTAGTACCATATTGCAATGCACAGGCCCTCAACATATCCTCCAGAATCTGGTTGATCCTTTCAGTCTGACCATCGGTCTGAGGGTGGTAAGCGGTACTACAATTCAACCTGGTTCCCAAAGAATCATGTACCTTCTGCCAAAACTTTGATGTGAATTGACTACCTCTGTCAGAGACAATCTTCTTAGGAACCCCATGCAAACACACTATCCTCTCCATGTACAGTTCCGCTACTCTGGTCCCTAAATCAGTGGGCTTGACTGGCAAGAAGTGAGCAACCTTAGTTAACCGATCTACGATTACCTAGATTGAATCATAAACTTTCTGAGTACGAGGTAGACCCACTATAAAATCCATGCCTACTTCTTCCCACTTCCATTCAGGTATCTTCATTGGTTGTAGCAATCGAGCTGGTCTCTGATGTTCGGCTTTCACACGCTAACATGTATCACACATAGACACATACTTGGCCACATCCTTCTTTATACCAATCCACCAATACTTCTCCTTCAGATCCAGATACATCTTTGTACTCCCGGGAGGAATTGAGTAAGATGACTGATGCGCCTCTCGCAGAATTGCCTGACGAAGGTCCTTCACCTTAGGCACACAGATCCTATTGCCATACCATAAAGTACCCTCCTCATCAATGCGAAAACCGGGTGCCTTTCCTTCCAACAGCTTCTTTGCTATATATTTCTGATCCTTGTCTTCTAATTGACCCTTACGAATCTCTTCCTCTAGTGCAGGTGTCACCTCTATCTCCAGGGCACTAGCAACAATGGCAAGGTTCAAGTCGGACTGGGCAAAGATGTACTTCAAGCTCTTGTGGTTAGTGAAGATATCAGTCTTGTGCCCAATTAGATAGTGCCTCCAGATCTTCAAAGCATGAACAACCATTGCTAACTCGAAATCATGAGTAGCATAATTCAACTCATGCCTCCTCAACTGTCTGGATGCATATGCAACAACTCTACCTTCCTGCATGAAAACACATCCTAAACCCAGACGAGACGCACACAATAGATAGAGAACTTCTTACTCAAATTTGGCAACACCAACACTGGAGCTGTAGTGAGTCTCTTCTTTAACTCCTCAAAGTTAGCTTGACACTTATCAGACCACACAAATTTGGCATTCTTCTCTAACAAAGCTATCATGGGTTTAGCAAGCTTGGAGAAACCCTCAATGAACCTCCTATAATAACCAGCCAGACCGAGAAAACTGCGAATCTCACTTACATCTGCAGGTTGCTTCCATTTCAGAACATCCTTTTCCTTGCCAGGATCCACTAATATTCCACCATTAGAGATAACGTGCCCCAGAACAGAGACCTCCTTCAACCAGAACTCATACTTACCTCGCTTGGCATACAGCTTGAGCTCTCTGAGCTTCTTGCAAAACTAACCTCAAGTGTTTAGCATGTTCTTCTCCTGTCTTGGAGAACACCAGTATATCATCAATAAACACCATCACAAACTTATCCAGATACTCCATGAACACATTGTTCATCATGTACATAAAGTAGGCAGGTGCATTGATCAAACCAAAAGACATGACAGTGTACTCATACAACCCATACCTAGTAGTGAAGGCTATCTTTGGTATATCTAAATTTCCAATCTTCAACTGATGATAACCAGAACGCAGGTCTATCTTAGAGAACACACAAGCACCTCTCAACTGGTCAAACAAGTCATCAATTCTAGGCAATGGATACTTGTTCTTAATGGTAACCTCATTCAAAGATTGATAATCCACACACATTCGCTGAGTTCCATCCTTCTTATCAACAAAGATCACAGGAGCACCCCAAGGTGAAGCACTAGGATGAATGAAACCCTTCTCCTCCAATGAACCCTTGATAGAATTTAGCATGCTAAAGATCTCTAGATCACTCCCACATATGTGGACAGGAACTCAACACATCTCTCTTAAGTTCTTCATGTAATGGTACCATTAGATACATCATAACCTTGAAGAGAACTTCCTTCAATCAAAATTATTTGACAACCTTGGCATACCAGTGAAGTCTTTTGAGTATTCATTGAACTGTAAATAAATCCATTTTCACGCTCCTTTGTCATCAACGCCAACTTGTCTTGAGTTGAATTTTGAACTCTTGAGCTTCAATGTAGATGATCCGTTAGGTCACTGTCCAAAGCACAAAACACTTGCACATGGATAGACACAACAATGGCGATAGTTGCTCTTTCTAAGTGAAATAAAACCTTGATCTTGTAACTTCTTTAGTTTGGCTACCCCTTAAGAAAATTAAGCTAGGGCACCAAAGGATAGTTTGCATCTTCTTCTATGCAAGTTGATTGTCATCATATCCACCTGTCATCCCAAAGACTTGTGTGCATGGGCAAGAAATCCCTCGCGAGTATAAATTCAGTAGCACAGTAAAACATCCATAACTCCAGTTCTATTAATCCAATGAAGTTGCACCTTATACCGTTGGAAATCTTATAAAATTCTCTACAACTTTGTTTCAGATCAAATCAATAGATTCTGAAACTAAATTAGTGGAAAATAGACAAATACAGAGACTGCTCATAACTTCCACACAACACAGAAACTTCAGATTGTAACATATATATCTCCCAGGTTAGAACAGATATGAAGATGATTCTTGCGGCATTTGAAAGGTACAGAAGTCCAGATTCTTTCACAAAACTTTTATGACCATTTCTCAGACCAACCTTGAGATATAATAGAAATATTGTAGACTACTCCATATTTTAGACAGCACAGATGCGTCATCTTGTAATTTTGGTATCTCCCAAACCAGAACAGTTTTGATAGTCATTCTTACTGTTAGAGAAGTTTGCTGAAGTATACTTTTATCCAGAATTTTATCAAGATTTTTGGTCATCCAAAATCCAAGGTGTAAGCAGAAGAAGACAGATTGCTATAGAAAAACAGGATAGGGAGAACCGAAGAACCAAAACCCAACTATCTTTTTCATTACTCCTTATAGCTTAGGCCTATGAACTAAATGAAACTATGGATAAACACCACAAGATCATTGCACTCATTACGAAGATCCAAATCACACATGAGCATAAGACAAGCATGCATCACACCAACGACACTACACGTATATTTGTATAGCAATGGTGGGCATCCTAAGGAGTGGATTATAGATGAAAGGCCATCGTAGACTTGTACAAGATGAGATTAGAAATTTTTAGTAAACAAACAAAAACAATAAATAAAGAATATAAGAAGTATTAGCTCAAAGGAAGCTATTCAAGGATGAGGTAACATGACAAGGTTGAGAAATAGTCAATTCAATGAGCCAAGGAGGTGGCAAAATAGTTTATAGCAAAATATGTTTTGCAAATCGACCATTGCTAACTAGGCTTGCGTCCTACAGTCAGCATTGAGCTGATACCAACTTGTCACACCTGGTTCTAAGGACAAAACCAGATATACACTATATGTGAGTCTTAAAGGATAAATCTCACATATAGCGATAAATAGTATCAATTATAATACTTTAAATATAACGTACACAATATATAAAAGATCACCTAACAAACAATCAGCGGAAAGATGACTTCAAACTCTGGGTGTATACTTCACTCCACTAGATTCAAACTGACTGGTTGACCACAAGCCTAAAACTTCTCCTGAGGTGGTGGTGGGGAATAGCAAGAGTGAGTTCATCGAACTCAACAAGTATAGCAACAAGGTGGTATAGCTATAAATCGATGACCAATGTAACATAAATAATGTATAATACATAAATGATAAATAAATGAGCATCTTAACAGAACCATAATCATCATCTAATATAAATATCTCCAAGGCCGCTCGTGTCCTTGAGCAAGGCTAGTATACCAGTTTATTAAACTCTGCGCAGAGGTGTACACTTTCACTGTGAGCCGTGATTTACCCTTTCGTCCAAGGTGATCAACCTCTTAGCCCACTACCAAGGAAGACTGGCAGGGTTCACTATGAAGCCTTTCAAAGGTTCGTCTAACTAATTAGGACTGCCAGATCATCAGGTGTAGGAACCCCCTTCCAATATGGCACAATCCTTCCCAGCTATACTCATAAGGATAGAGGCTGCCCTATACCCAACTCGGCACCCCTAACTAACTAGAAAAGGTCCTCATACTGAGCTAAACCCAGAGCCATGTAGCCCTCATAGCTGTACTATAAATCCCGGATGATCACGTGCAGATAAGATCTTAATTTGTTAAAAAGTCATCTTTTAACGTTTATGCTTAAACATTAATTAAGTCACAAGGTCATGATCATAGGAATAAAACCCAAGATATACCTGCTGTGATTCTCAAAATATCCCTGCTGATCCTGCTGATCCTTAAAAGGTCCTTGATCCTCAACGAATCCCTCATCGTCTGAACTTGATTAATAGTAACAAGCAGCACCAAGCAAACCAACCAGCACACATACACAAAGAAAACAAAGAGCTATTAGGAGATAGTACACTACAACATCACAACAGTAACAAACAATAATATAGATCTATTCTACTCATCAAGACGATTCCAAAAAGTATAAGTTTGCTAAAAACGGAGTTAAAACGTGAAAGTTATAAGTGTTTGAAGATAGTGGCAAAACTGTAATTACAACAAACTATTTACGAATTAAAATAAAATAGAAAATCAGAATTTCCACCGGCCAGGGACTATGGCCATAAATACAAAGAAACCGGGGGTCTCTTTTACAAAATAGCCCACGAAGGGGTACAGGTGATCCTGGGCCATTCGATCCCGGATGGACGGCCACGATTGAACCCGAGGCGGACGGCCGGAGATGACGGCGGCGTTGTCACGCGACATGGCCGACGACGAGCCGAGCTCGCCGGTGAAACTCAATTTGGCATTCCCGACCACCATTTGGCATGGAACCGGTACCAAAAAAAGAGGGGCTTGTGCTGGTGAGGAAGATGGCGGCCGAGATGAAGCAAGGACGGTGGGTGGCTCAACGCGATGGACGATGGCAACCCGCACATGACCGCAGCACGGGTGAGTTGAAATTGCTTCAAATTGAAGGCACCGGAGTGCTTATGAAGTCACGGTAGAGCTCTATTGCTTACTCACGATGTCGGAGAGGCCACGACGACGACAAATTTCGAGCGGCGATGGAAAACAAAAATGGCGGTTAGGGTTTCGGCGGCCGCTACTGCGCGAGGCAAAGGTGGCGCTTGCTAGGGCTGCGAACACGGATGACACGATGACGGCACAAGGGTTTTATAGCCCAAGACGTGGTGCGGATGGGGTTGCAGTGGAGGCGGTGCTCGAGTCGGGTCTAACTCGGTCTCACGCGTGGGGTGGAGAAGAAGAACAGGGCTTCCCCTGCTGGTCCCGCTCGACAGAGAGATAGAGAGGGAAGGCAGCGGCACTGGCGGGCTTGCTGGGCTTGATCGCTCGGTCCAAGAAGATGGCAGGCGCGCGCTGTGTTGCGGTTGGCTTGGCCGCTTGCGGCCCGCGGCGGCTGGGCTGCTGGCTTGCGGCCTGGCTGGCCTTGGCCGCTGGTGGCCAGAGCTGGCCGCTGTGGCCGGCTGCTGCTGTCGCTGCGTTGGCCATGGCTGGCCAATGCTGGCCATGACCGGTTGGGAGTGGCCACTTGTGGCCAGGGCTGGCCGTACTTGGCCAGTAGGGGTTGGGGTTGGCCAGGGTCCACTGGGGAGCAAAGGTTAGACAACAAGTTCAAACAAGTCAACCAAAACTTATGCAATAGCATGAATGCATCAAAAATTGCATAAATAAATCAATTTGACTAATTAGAAACCATGCAAAATTTTGGGCATGACATTTCTCTAATACTGACTACAATGGATCGAGAATTTTGTGAAGGAAATCCATGACATGATGTGTGATGGGCTCTATCTTGGCTATCATTTCCAATGTTACATTCAAGTCTCATTTGTGTCATTTAGTCTCATTTACCTATCATAAATCTTAGATTACATAATACATTCTTTCATTACCAATCAATCTATATATGAACCAAAGTCATGCATAATAGCAAAAGAACCACAATCGAACTCAGCGATGCCCTCCATTGGCAACTTTGAGCAGAAGGTGCGAACCTGTCACCCAACCAAACCACCATCAAAGTCATAGTTAGGCTCCTCGCAAAGTCATAGTTGAACTAATGGTTAGAAATGAAGTCTCTGTTACAATATTCATATCGCCAAGAACTCACCATATTATACTTATTGATATACGCAAAGTGGTTTGCAGGATAAATGACTATTTCGAGTCTAGATCTTATGTAACATCCTAGATGTTAATACGTAATTAAAATATTAATAATGTGCATTATCAAGCATAATCTTTGGGCATCATGGCATAAATGCATTCATGTTCTAATGATGTCTTTTATATGATGCTTTATTTTATACGTGAAATGATGATGTTTAGGGTTTATTTAAAGTTCTTTGTCATTTTAAGTGTTTCTGCAAGTTTATAAAACAACCTAAAATTTTCTTGTTATCTTGTGCTTTGCTTAATGTTTATGTTAGGTCAAACTTGATATGTCTCAACTAAAACAAATTTAGTTTCCTTAGGTTGCTTGTGTTTTTGATCTGATGAATGACATGAAATCATAAAACCCTAATTTTTAATGTCACTTTCAATCCTTGATTTATGCCCAATATGGATTAAGGTGTAAAGTCATGCTTTACACTTAAGTCATGTGTAGGGTATAAGTTCAAGAGCAACATTTAAAAATTGGGCTCCAAGTTTAAGTTTGGAATTGGATTCCCAAAACTTGCTTCAAGTTGGATAATTCAAGTTTAAATTCAAATTAGGGCAATATTAAAAATGTTTTTCAAAAGTC
Source organism: Bothriochloa decipiens (assembly GCA_023333625.1). NCBI lineage: Eukaryota > Viridiplantae > Streptophyta > Magnoliopsida > Poales > Poaceae > Bothriochloa > Bothriochloa decipiens. Next base: position 51,764,598 of record CM041629.1, read on the forward strand.
AACTTGGTCAACCAAGGGTACTATTGGGTCATTGACCTAAAAATGTCCTTGGATGGTGTTTGTGATCACTAATGACCAACCAATTAATTTAGAAACCAAATCGAGTTTGAATTCGGTTTCAAAAACCCTTTATTTCAAAAGCTTGTTTTACCCCTTTTTCTATATTTCAAAATATATAAGGAATTTTGATATACTCTCAAAATATGGTTTGTAGAACTTGACAAGAGCTACAATAATGGTATTTAAAGTTTTTCCAGTTTTCAAAAGAATTTCAAATGAATTTAAAAATACAGTTTTAAAGCATTTGTCCACTTTTTATTTTAAACCCATAATTCAAAAATTATGCATATTTTGGGAAAACTTTGTATATGAAAAATGTTTGGTTTGAAAATTTGAGCATTCCATAGTTTTGAATATTTTCAAGTTTTACTGAAAAATCAAAAGTAATTTCAAATATTTATTTCTAGGGTTTTGTTCCCCTTTTGAATTTGATTTCATATTTCAAAAACTAGGCAGAATTTGAAAAGGTTAATTATATGAAAAATGTAGCTCTTGAAAAGTTGTGTAAATGATATTTTGGGATATTTTGAAGTTCCTATGTAATTTCTAGAGAATTTTGCAAAATCCCAAAATGACATCAGTGGTACAGTGCATGCTGACGTCAGCATTGTCTTCCTCCCCCTCTGTTCACTGGCGTCGCGGTGTCCTCCTCGCCATCCCAGCTTGCTGGCCGTCGCCAGCACGCGCTTGTCACTAGAAAACTCCTCGCCTACGTGTCGTCCGCCCGTGCTTCGCCTCCTTCCTATAAATAACGGAGCCGGCCGCCGCTTTTCTTCCTTTCTCCGATCGCCATCGCCATTGCCATCGACCTCCATCTGCCGGCAAAATTCGCCGCCACCGCACCATCGTCACCCACTTGCTCTTGCTCAGTGCTCCACCTCACCCTTGCGCTTCTTTTGAGTCAGCTCGTGCTCGCTCTCGTCGCCCGAATCGCCCGTGCACCGTCGTCTTCTTCCCGACCGACCTCAGCACCGCCGCGAGCCCATCACCGTCGCCCACCGCTATCGTTGGTCATTTTCCTTCATCTTCTTCACAGTCGTGCCCGCGGTGAGCTCCTGAGTCTTTCCATGATTGCAATTTCACTCCTACCACACCGTAGCCACCGGCGTGTGCGCTCGCCGTCGATGCTCTGCTCCGCCGCCGCCATGCGTGTAAGCCTCGCCGGTATGGTGCCGCTTTGGCCTAGTTTTCTTGCGTATCGCGACCGTGTTGATGTGTTGCGTGAGTCCATGTGCTCGTTGTCGCCGGAGAAGGCTCCGGTGAGCCTTGCCGCCGTAGCCGTGCGCCGCCGTACCGCCATGGCCGTCGCCGGTCACGCTCCGGTGCCACCGCAGCCGCATTAGCTACCTCATCTGCATCGCCTCGTCGTGTAGAGCACGTAGGTGGCAACCGCGCCGTCGGAGACCTCACCGTCGGCGAGATTTTTCTGGTCAAAATCGCGCCGCCGTGGTCAACGTCGGGAAAGGAATTTTCCTTTTCTTTTTCTTTTTCAGAAAATCATTTTAAATGTCTTTTTATTTATAAAATCATAGTTAATTATATACTACTCCAAAAATTATGAGAATTTATGTGTATGCTCTTTATGATGTCCTCTACCTAGAAAAAATATAAAATACCAATTTTGAGTAATTTTTGCATAAGTTAAAATTAGCCCTTTTAATTGAAAAATACATCTTCAATGATTTTTAATAAATAGAATAATTAGCTTTTAATTTTGAAATTTGTTTTTCCATCTAGTTAGATGAAGATCTTTTCAAAATAAAATTTTGAGCTCATTTAAACAACTTTAGTTTTATACCTTTATTTTGTGCTTTTTAATTAATTAATTAATCCCTTTAATCATTCTTTATCATTATAGGATTTGTTTGATTTTGGGATTGATTGATGACCTTGGGTCATTAACCCTAATGACCTTTGGTACTTTAATTAATTGTTTGCGCTTATCTTAATCATGCCATTAGGGCTTAATCAACGTTATTTCATGTGCCTAATGAACTTCATTAATGAAGTAGTTAATCCTAATGAACTTAGTAAGCTTTGTTGGCTTGCAACTTTATCGTGAAGAAAAGTTGTACTCAAGCTCTTAATCTGGTTATGCATCCATCAAGCATCATGTTTATTATTCCATTATGTTGAAACATATGATATCGCGTAGCTTTCGTTAACGGAGAGTTTAACGTTGCCGAACTAGATCCCAAGGAAGAATAGAATCAAGAGTTGGGTGTTGATCCAGAGCCTGAGATCATCTACCCCGACCATCAAGGCAGGCCCCGGATGCATTTAAACCCTTCCTTGATTTTATAAAAGTTTTATCGCTTCAGTTATGAAATATTGCATTAAGTAATAGAAGTTGAGTGATAACCCACCAATTGCATTACCTGTCTTATTTCCATATTCCTTGTTACTTGTTTTTAGAAAATGCGTAGTTATGCTTAGCCCTGCTTAATTAGTAGGTTTCAAAAAGAAAAGAATGAAAAGATGAGGTTGGTTTTTCTTGATGGAAATATGATGATAGTTAATAAATTGAGTTCGGACGGCTAACTTGCATTGGGAAAGGAGTCCCTTTGTAGTGTTTTCGTCTGTTGATGACCTAGGCCCCGTCCGTTGTGGGCTTGCTAGATCAAGACTAGAAAATCCACATACAATGGTGTGGTATACCGTGGGTTCGCGCCCCATGTATATCGATACACTGTGGGTCAGAGGTCCCATGTATATCATGTGGTTGATATATGGCTGAGGTTGGTATCCCAGTATATCATGTGATCTGATATGCTTAGGAGTTAGAGTCTCTTGTATATTGGGGATCTAGGTCCTAGCTGGGTAAAATCGATTCAAATCGCCGTTGCTTCTCGGAGAAGAAGACTTGATCACTGCCCTACATCGTAGTAACAACTTGAATGATGGTTAAGGTTTAAGAATGGAGTTGGTTGGTAATCTTGAGCTAAGAGCAAGACAACTTTACTTTCTATCGAGCTTTTCTGCAAAAATTCTTATCTCTTACAAGCCTTATCTTGTCCCTCTAGCGTGCATTTCCTGAGTCTTCACCCCTCTTTTTCGTTGGGTCAGTCTTGTTGAGTACTTTTGTACTCAGGGTTTGTTGAACCCCTGTTGCAGGTGCTAATTGGTGTTCAAATCAAGTTCATGTCGGTGGGCTCGATGTGATCTGGTTGTCCTCTCTTGACTTAGGTGCTCTACCTAAGTTGTCTTCTGTAGTTCTTCTCTACTTTCGCAATTGAAGTTAAGTTTGTAAAAGTTAACTTATTCATATTTTGTAAATTCTATGTTATCATTCTTCCGCACTCTGATATATATTTTGTAACAAATGTTGTAATGTTGGAGCTACTCCTTTGTTGATCCTGGTATGAGTTGTTAAATGTGGTTTAATCGGGGTCCTTTGAGGGCACCCGACAGGGCTTTCTAAGTTGTATGGGACGCATGCATGGCTATTAGAGGTCTTTGAGACAATGATAGGTGCATGTGGGCCATATAATTTAGGAGGTTCTGCCACATCTTATCTTCTAAGTAGTGAGTATATGTACAAATTAAATATAAGTATGTAGATCCAAAGTATTTCCATCCACTATAACCCTACACCTTTCCACCCCATTGAGGCCTCAAACTCCATCTCTATTATCTTCTAAGAAGTGAGTATATGTACAAATTGAATATAAGTATGTAGATCCAAAGTATTTCCATCCACTATAACCCTACACCTTTCCACCCCACTGAGGCCACAAACTCCATCTCTATTAAATTCCAAAACCAACACCCTCAATCTCATACCATTCTCAAATTAGAGGGAAACTCGCACCTCCTCGTCTCAACCATCATCTCAACACGAACCTTAACTGCCTAGGGGGAAGAATAGTAGTTGATCTCCTAGTAAGCATAACAATATATAACCTATGGTCATCCAAGATCACAAACATGGCTTGACATAAGGTTTTATAAGTCTGTATAGGTTATACAACTGCAACCTCATGATTGCCATCATCAGCAGTAACTGCGACCTAGGCTCTAGTTGATATAGTTCCTCCGGCATCGTTAGCCTTGAGTCAACCTAGAAAAAAAACCGACATCCTCAAGGCTATGAACCACATCCTCTGGGACTC
>CM041629.1:51795092-51806266 GCA_023333625.1 Bothriochloa decipiens
CTAGCTGGTGATTTGCGTCGTGTGTCACTCCAAGGCGCGGATGGCCCCTCGCCATACCACTTCTTGGAGCGTGTAAAAGCTCTAATCTTCCACTTAATGAAGCACGTGCTAATGTTAAGGCACGCTTTCGAAAAAAAAAACATAAGGGGGTAGAGTATTAGGGTGTTTAGGTAGGCTATGCCACTCAGAGGGGGTTCCATCACCCTCACCAACCGGAGCTTCTTCGGGGGCTACTACATGCAACATATCCATAAGGCTAAGTCAATTGACTTCGCTTGGATCAAGAGCTTCGAGCATGTGGTGGAGACTGGAGATCACCTAGAGATGTTCTAGGCCTTTCAACTTTGGGAGGTGAATGCATTCAGATATGATTAGGACAAGACCATCATTCATCGGTTTTATGCTTGTTTGGTGTTTGACTTTGACATCTTTCGTTGGATGATTGGGGGGCACCGATACGGGTCCATGTTCATGGAGTTTGTAGTAGTGATCAACCTAAACTACGGCTTGAGGCAAACATGACTGCCCCCTAGTCCATCGAGTCACTAGAGGATAACGAGATTGTGAGGTTCTAGTTCTACTACCTTGAGGATAGGATTCGTCCTACCATGATCACGCATCTATCAAGGTACAAAATTGCTCCCAAGCATAGAACCAGGATGTTGTGTTTGTTACTTCCTTTTATGTGACGATGGATATATATAGGGTGATGAGGGCTTATCATCCCATTTCAATGAAATTGTTGTTTGTCATGTGGTTGAACTCGTGGGCTCCTATTACAGTGGTTGGCAACGTAACATACTAACACTACGTAAAGAGGCACAAATGGTCGGTTTGGAGGGAGGCATTTGGGAAGTTCTAATAAGGGCACGCCAAATCAGACATCGCCACCCAACCTCGTCGGTGACAACGCAATAAAAATGTGATCGCGAGGAGGGGGAGGAGGCGTCGCTCCGGTAGCTGCCTCTACTCGGGACATTTGTCTCCGATGATGCCTCTGCTCTGAAATGGCTACCGCAAGAATCCGAGATAGAACTTGCAGTGAGAGTTAGACGGAGATACAAATTTACAATATTCTTAATACGTCTAGCAAAAAAAATTTAAAGTTCACTTGGTTAATTTAGAGAAAGAATAAACAAAATGATAAAAGAAAACTAGAATGCCAACATTAAATGGTGATTTTGCAAAGTCCACAATAAAATACTAAATATGCGGAAATACCGTTCACTGCTGAAGAGGTTGAGGCCACCTTGTTCCAAATGGCGCCAAATAAGTCGCTAGGGGTGGACGGGTTCAATGCAGGTTTCTTCCAGACTCACTAGCGGTTGGTGAGACCATGTGTCCCGTCGGTGGTACTGACATTCTTGAATGGAGGCGACCTACCTGAGGAAGTGAACAAGACTTTGTTGGTTCTCATCCCCCAGGTATCTAGTCCCCAGAATCTTTCACAGTATCAACCAATTTCTTTATGCAATGTGCTCTATAAAATTTGCTCCAAGACCATTGCAAATAGACTATGGTTCATGTTGGAGGATGTGATCTTGATTGAACAAAGCGCTTTTGTGCTGGGTCGCTTGATTACAGACAATGTGTTAATTGCATATGAGTGCGTCCACTACCTGAGAAATAAGAAGGGCAAGTCGGGTGACCGTGCAATCAAATTGGACATGGCGAAAGCTTATGATCGAGTTGAGTGGTCATATCTGGAGAACATAATGAGATCTCTGGGTTTTCCTGACATGTGGTGTCAACTGATCATGAAGTGTGTTACTTCGGTCTCCTTCTCGTTGAGAGTGAATGGAGTTTTTACAGATAGTTTCAAACCATCGAGAGGACTCCGGCAAGGTGATCAAAAATCACCTTATCTGTTTCTGTTATGCTCGGAGGGCCTATCCTACATGTTAAAGAACATTGGCCCTCTGTATGTATTGAGAGGAGTTAGGGTCAGCTGGCATGCGCCCTGGGTGTCCCATCTCCTGTTTGCCGATGATTGCCTAATTTTCACTCAGGCGTCGAAGAGAGGAGCAGATCGGGTGGCAGCGATTCTTAAGGACTACAATTGAGGATCGGGCCAACTTGTAAATAAAAATAAATCTGCAATTTTCTTCAGTCCTAACTATCAGCAAGAGGCAAAAGAAGAGGTTCATGAAAGTCTACAGATCCCAAATGAGGCTTTGGGTGAAAAGTATCTAGGTTTGCCCACTACAGTGGAGCGAGGGGCAGGAGATGCTTTCAAATACATGCCCGGAAGAGTTAGGGGCATGATTGAAGGTTGGACAGAGAGGAACTTGAGCTGCACTACAAGAAAAGTACTCCTAAAGGCTAATGCTCAATCGGTTCCTACCTACCCAATGTCATGCTTTAAGCTACCACTAGCAATTTGTCAAAAGTTAACCTCGGCAGTATCAAATTTTTGGTGGGGGAGTTCGCTTAATAACCATAAGCTCCATTGGCTTCGGTGGGAGAAGCTTACTCGGCTGAAGTGTGATGGAGGGATGGGTTTCAGAGACTTCTCGCTTTTCAATAAGGCAATGTTGGGAAAGCAAGGATGGAGACTCATGATGCGACCAGACTCGTTGTGTGCTAAGGTTCTGAAAGGGAAATATTACCCAAATTGTGATTTCCTTTCAGCGACCAAGAAGAGACGTAGTTTGGCAACATGGCGAGCCATCCTTCATGGCGGGGATGTGCTGTCGAAAGGATTGGTCAAAAGAATTAGGCCGGGTGATGTATCAGTTTGGGAGGACAACTGGATCCCGGGTTTGAGATCACTTAAAACGCTGGTGAGGATGCCACTGGCAACAACGGTGCGAGTGTGCTACTTATTCATACCGGGTACCAGAGTGTGGGATGATGCCACCGTGAACAGGTCATTCATGGCGATTGAGGCAAAAGAGGTACTAAAGATTAAGCCGAGTCTGCGTCTAGAAGAAGATGTGACGGCATGGGCGCTTGAAAAGCATGGGAACTACTATGTACGTTCGGCTTACAAGTTTCTAAAACAAGAACAGATGGCGGATGCCATGGCCTCGATGGGGGAGACAATGAGCTCGGAGAATGCTGATTTCTGGACCGCTGTCTGGAGGCTTGATGTCCCGCCCAAAGTGAGAGTGTTCTGGTGGCGGGCGATTCACAACTCCCTACCATCAAAGGCTGAATTGAAGAGAAGGCATGTGGAGAAGGAGAGCTATTGTGAGGTGTGTGGTGACCCTGAGGAATCTCTATTCCATGTGCTCTTCCGATGCCCGATCGCGAGAAGGTTTTGGCAAGAGGTGAAGATGGTGATGGGGATCACGGTACCAGCCTTCCACCCATGTTCATGGGCAACAGACATGTTTCAGCCGGATGTTTGCCCTCCTGCTATAGCGACCACAGTGGTGTGCCGTGCGTGAGCACTGTGGTCTGGCAGGAACGCCCGCCAGCATGACCGGAAAGTGTGGGAGCCAGGCGCCACAGCAAGGTTCATCTCAAAGCTGATGGAAGATCTTGCCTCGTTGAAGACATCGACGAAACCAAAGCAAGCTGGGGTGACATGTCGATGGATGAAGTCTGAGGCTGGGTGGATAAAGGCAAATACAAACGCGGGCTTCGATCAAGACTCAGGCACAGCTCGCACGGGAGTCGTTCTACATGACTCCGATGGCATAGTGGTGGGAGCGGCGGCACGGTGGTTCGATGACGTCCCGGACGTCACCACTGCCGAGGCTTTAGCTGCGAGAGAGGGCCTGGAATTCGCGATGGAGCTAGGGCGTGACCGTGTCATCCTTGAAGTCGACGGTCAGAGTTTGGCTAATCACCTCAAGGAATCAGCGTCGGCGAGATCATCCATTGGTGATTTGTGTTTTGATATTACAGAGCTAGGGAAGGGGTTTTCAGATTTTAATTTAAATTGGGTTCGTAGGGGAGCAAACTCGGTAGCCTATTTATGTGCCACTAGGGTGACTTCTACCGAATGTTGTTTCTTTTGCTTGACTCTATCCCAGACTGGCTGGTGGAGCTGGTGGTCACGGATTGTACCCCTTATTACGAATGAATGAGAAGCTCTGTGATTGCTCAAAAAAGGAAAACCATAAGGCCTCCAGGCACAAAAGTTAAATAAGCAACGGATCAAATTTGCTCTATGTGTTCCCCAAGATAACCATTTTAATTAGTCTTTTAATTTTTTGGGTTCACAGTACCGCATGGCGTGACAAGAATCTCCCTACCATAGTACCATCAGTTGGGTTTACCACGCGACACATAGGCGGCGGAGCAGCACAAGGAACAGTTCGTCCACGGTGCACCAAAAGCCCAGAGGAGACCCACACGCGTTCCTCTCCACGCATTTGCCTCATCGCCTACCCTGCCCCTGCTCTGTCCTAGGGTTTTAAATTTTGGTATTGCAAAAATTTCTGCAACTTCATGATATTCGGTTGAAATTTTGCTGAATTTTTTTAAAGACTGGCGCAGGAAGTATTTTTTAAAAAAAAATATCTAAGAAAATATTAGTATAATTTATGACTACACATCTATTAAACAGAAGAATATGCAATATAAGCAATAGAAAATATGAGTCACATTACGTTCAAAAAAAAATATGAGTCACATGTATTAGTGTATTACAAAATTTCAATTTTTTCTTTCGGCCACCACTGAAATTACCCAAATTTTAAACCCTGCTAGCCCTAGCTCCCTCCCCTCGTCTGCAGTAATCATGGTGGCTTCGTGCTGGATCACGACTAACTTTTGGCCGGAGGACCAAATAAACCCAGTTGATGATGCAAGAACTACTAGATGTCAAGTAGTTCATGGCCATGGCGTCAGAAGCGTTATGTGAGGAGACGTGTGGAAAGAGATAGCTGTCTTTGCCTACACCGGCGTGACAACAGCACCATGGCCCGCTCACCATTAGCAAAGGCGGTGGCAGTGCATTGGCGCTGCACCCTAATGGAAAGTTTCATATTTTACAAAGAGTGAATAGATCGAGATGGAGGCATATGCCCCTAGGTAAGTGCCACGTCTCCTCGCCTCCGACTCCGTAGTAGAAGCCCATGACCCTAGAAAAGGCACCACATCTCCTAGCCTCCAATTTTGAAGCAAAAACCCACCTGGAACGTGAGCCCGTCACTGCCGGTACCACCGTGCTACTCCTCGGCGATGGAAACCACCTTTAGCTCAGAAGTGGCAAAGTTCTTTGTGCGACTCCTCAACAACGAAAACCATGTCCTTTAGCACAGATGAGAGCACAGCGTGGTGAAGTTTTGACAGCCGTACAAACATGCAAACGAGAGCATAGCGTGGCAAAGTTTTGACAGCCCTACGAACATACTTCCGGGATGGAGTGGTGCGATGAAGTGGCGTTAACTCCAGCGCGGGCATCAAACTGGATGCCTCACGTCATGGATGAGCCTGGCAGACACGTCACAGGGTGCCTTTGAGTGGTTATGAAGAACGCCTTGTTTAGAATGCCACCTCCCTGCTCGAGTCACATTTCATAGCAAAAATGTTTTCATATTACTCAAAAAAAGCAAAAAAGTTTTCATCAATCAATGTTTACAAGCATACAAGTTTTAGTGCCCTCATCACTCGAATGTGTCTTTTTCCACAGAAAGAAATGGAATGAAAGACTATTCATAATTGGAGCAAGTAGAACATATGTATAGAAAAAATTCCTTTTCTTGCAAATCTAGAGAGATTCCAAATAATGCTGCTTGTAATAATATAAAAAGTTGTAAACGCTTCCCATGTTACAGAGCGTAGCCAAAAAAACGAAGAATTACTAAACAAACAATCAGTGAACTAATGACCCCTAATCATACGTCTCTTCCCACCACCAAATTGAAACCTATTCCATTCTTGTTCGATCCAAGAAGGCCTTGAGCGCCTAGTAACTAGTGGAAGAAGTCGTCACCGTAGTCGTCGTCATGCCTGCCATCCATCGGACTCCACTCGCAGTTGATGCACCGAAAATTGCTCCCGCCGCCGTTGGTGACCCGCACGCCACAGACCGGGCACTTGTTCCCGATCGGCGAAGTGAACTGGGGAATCGGAGGCTTCTGTAACACCCTAGGTTTTTCAAATCTATAAAAAAAAATAGGCAAAAAGATTTTTAGTGAATAAATAATTAGACAAAATAAATGTTTAAATAAAAAAGGAGTTGAATCATGATAGAAACATGCTTGAGCATTCATGCTGGTGCATATTTTTCTTGTGTGATGTTTGAATTTGAATTTGAATTCAAATTTATTTGAAAATACAAGTGAAAATGGGCTTCAAATAAAAGAAAATCCATTTTTCCTTCCCTCCCCCTCTCCTTCCTGGTTTCCGGCGCGGCAGCTGAGCAGCCCAACCGGCGGCCCGTTCCTCTCCGCCTCCGCTCTGGCCCGCTCACCCTTCGCGCGGCCCGCTTCCTTTCCTCAGTGACGAGCCTAGCAGCGCCGTGTCCGCGCGCCATCCGCCTTCTTGGGCTGAGGACGCCAGCCCATCAAGCCGCTCCGCGCGTCGTCCTTCCGCGACCGCGCCTCCTCTTCTCTAGCTAACAAGCGGGCCCCGCCCCGTCCCCTTCTACCTCCAACCGGCCTCGACACCGAGCCGGACGCCAACGCCGAGTCCGACCGCGCCACCCCGCACCGCCGCTTGGTCGCACTGCCTTGCTCGGGCTATTTAAGCAATTAACCGCGACTGCGACACCACCTAACCCTAGTCAGCGCCGCCTTCGTCTTGTTTCGTCAAGCCGCAGCGTGAAACCCTAGCCGCCATTGTCACCGGCCGCCGGAGCTCGAAATTGGCTGCAACCGTCGGGTCGTCCTCATCATTGACTAGCCGGCAAGACTTGCCTTGATCTCCTGAGCAGCTTGGAGTTTCTATTTTGGTTCAATTTCATCTAAACCGTGCCATCATCGTATGCAGTCGGCCGCCGTCCGCCATCCTCATCCGCACGCCGTCCTCGTCACCTCTCGGCCTCCATCTTCTACGCAGGTGAGCGCGGCATGAGCTGCTCTTTCGAATGGTACCGGCCACAGTCGATATGGTGGCCGGAATCGTCGGGTGGAGTTACGCTGGCGAGGTTTCTCACCGCCGGCCATGTCCGCCGCCGCGTCGGCCGTCGTCCCTGGCGAGCCCGATTACCCCGACTGATCTGAGCCGTCCATCGTGAAACGAACAGACAGAAACAGCCCGTAACCTTTTCGCATGGCAAAATTGCCAAAACCCCCCTGAGTTTTGGTTTAATTTCAAGAATCCTTGGCGGTTCCGCCAGAGTACGTTTTCCCCACTGGGAAGCATATTTTTCTGTTTAACAGATCCATAATACGCTTTGTCCACTGGAAAGCATATTTTTCTTATAACAGCTTCCAGAATACGTTTTCTTCTCTGAAAAATGTATTTCCTCTTTTTAGTTTCAAAATACGTTTTCATTTATTTACATTTTATCTATAAAAGCTTGTTATTTTCATGTTTTAACTCCGATTTAGTCCATTTAAATTCTGTTAGATTCATAATTTTACAATCTATGCAGTGGTGCTACTGTTGAAGTATTTTGAAAACTTTATATTTTTAGTTTATATTTTAAAGTATTTATTTATCTATAGAAAATCTTTAAAAATTCATAACTTCGCCGTTATAACTCCGTTTTCAGTGAACTTGACGTCTGTGTGATCGTAGCAATGAGTAGAATAGTTTTATAAATATTTTATTTTGTTTTAATGACATTGGTGTATTATTCCTCTAATAACTCTTTGTTTGCTTTGTGTATGTATGCTCGATTGGATTATCTGGTATTGATTGTTAATGTCGAGTTCAGACGGTGAGGGTTTTGTTGAGCAAGGATACTTTGAGGATCAGCAGGACCAGCAAGACTTTGTGAATCAAGGTAAGTATAGCATGGATCTTTCTTGTTACCTATTCACTACAAATAACATTGCATTTGCATGAGTCCGCCTGATGACCTTAGAGATTATAACTAGATGTTGTTATCTTGATTCCTTGACACCTTTGGGTTGCATTGGGTAGCTATGATGCTAGTGCTTAATGAATATCATGATCTTGTGGCTTGATGAGTAATTGTGTCATGAACAGTGATAATGACTTTTAACCCTGAGGGCTAATCAGTAAGAGAACCTTCGGGATTGACAGTACAGCTGTGAGGGCTATATGGCTCTGGCTTTAGCTCAGTATGGGGACCTTTTCTAGCTTGTTAGCGGTTCCCTTAATGGCGCAAAGAGGGTGTGTTTTGCGTTGGGTGTAGTTGGACCCTTGTCTGTATGCGTATAGGCTGCGGTTGTGTGCCATCAGAAGGGGGATACTACATTCGTAGGGCACAGAAACCTCAGCGGCCCTAACATGTTAGCCGAACCTTTGAAAGACTTCATAGTGAACCCTGCCGGCCTTCCTTGATAATGGGTTAAGAGGTTGGCTGCCTCGGGCGAAAGGGTAAATCATGACTTACAGTGAAAGTGTACACCTTTGTGCAGAGTTTAATAAACTGATATACTAGCCTTGCTCAAGGACACGAGCGGCCTTGAAATCCTTACACTAACGATGATCTCTCTTGTTATGTTAAATTGTTCATTCAATTGCTGCTATACTTAATTAAGCATCATTAACCCATGTTATGCTTGTTGAGTACGGTTGTGTACTTACGCTTGCTTTACTTTTAATTTTAGAAAATCCCGGATGGGTAACAGATGAAGGTTGGAATGAGAGCTATCGTGAGGAGTATTAGCTTGGTGTTCATCAGTTGACGTGTCCCTGTGTGGAGCTTCCGTGATAAAGATGTCTTAGTTATTTATTTGTTTATGCGCAATACTCTATAATAAATCTTGATTCGTTATGTAATAAACAGGGTGATGATACTCTCTGTAATTTATCTTTTTATATGTACGATTATTGTTAAGGCACGTGTAAAGACTATTTATACCTTCTATTTTTATCGTTAAAAAGAGCGTGACAGGTTCGAAGCCTTCCTCCGCCTGCCCTTCTGCGTCGCCTCCGCTTGCTTGGCTCGCTCCGAGTAGGTCGGTGGCATCGGCGACGCAGGTGTCGGCGTCGGCGGCGGCGCCGGTCTCCGAGCCATCTGCACGACCTGAGGCCGCTGCGGCCTTGGTTGTAGATCCGGCGTCCTCGGCGTCGGTGGTGCGGCCTGGCGCTGCGGCGGCGGCGGCGGCGGCGGCGGCGGCGGCGGCGGCGCGGGTTGATTGGCCGCCACGGTGCCAGGAGGCGGGTGCTTGGCCAAGAGCGCGTGCGAGGCGGCCTGGACGAACATGAACGCGCCGTCGGCCGCGGCGCAGGGGTTCTTGTCCGGGTGCACGAGGAGGCAGAGCCGCCGGTGCTGCTTCTTGATATCGTCGTGGGTGACGCCGCCGCCGCCAGGGTTTAGCCCCAGCACGGCGTACCAGTCGGTGGGGCTGCTCCGGGCCGCCGCCGCGTGGACTTCGTAAGCCGCTACGATCTGCGGCGTGCCGGGGAGGTGCGGCGCCAGCTTGACCGCGGACTCCATCCACAGCCTGGCGGCGCGGACGTCGCTGGCGAGGAAAGACTTCTCAGCTTTCGCCTGAGCTCGCGGGCCTGCTCCTCTTTCTCCTTCGAGTCCGCCATGGACTCTGACGACGCGCTGGATCGGTGTTTGGAGCTGCGAATTTGCGAAATGCCATACGCTGTTCGCCGTGTCGCTGGCCCCTAGACATTACCGTTCCTGTATATATAGGCAAGCGCAAAGGGGGAAACGAGACGGAGTCGGTGCAGAGCGTTCGAGTCCGAGTCAGTGCAGGGGCGGACCCAGCGAAGGACAGTTTTTTTTCTCTCTGGTGTGATTGTGAAAGTTAACTTCCTGAATTCAGGTGTACTAGAGGCGTGGCAGAAACCAGGATGCTCTTATACAAGATTCTGGAATGGCTTGTGGAATCTAGACTGTCTGCCGAAGGTGAAGCATTTCCTTTGGAGGCTAAGCCACAATACCTTGGCAGTTGGATATGCGAAAAGTACTGGAGACTTACAGAGGAGGGGGGTGGAACTTGAAACATGATGCTGCATGTGCGGTCGACTCAATGAGTATGGTGGCCATCTACTGCTTGACTGCAAAGAGGTGAAGAAAGCTTGGAGAGAGCTGAAACTTAGAACAGGCGAGAAGCAGACCTGCAGTTGCAGAAGCCCAGATAGAGAGAGATGAATATATGAGATAGTGTTGAAGATGAAGGGGAAAGAATAACTCACGGTGATCATCTTGTTATGGCTATGGTGGAGTGAGCGAAACACGTGGAGAGAAGTTGGTAGGAGAAGAACTGCAGCGGAGCTAGCATGTATCGCTGCATTTCAAGCCGACTGAGCACTGAAGAATGACAGATTGAGCGCTATTGTCGGAAATTCGTCAGAAAGGCTGCTGGAACAAACCGGTGACAGGGGAGCTCAAGCTGAACACCGATGGTGCTTTTTTTAACAGAGAAAAGAGAGATGGGGATGCGGTTTTGTACTCCGTGATAATCAGGGCCGTGCAGATGCAGTAAGCTCTGGGGCTGGGCGAGTGGATTTCCTTATTGATGCTACATGCTGAATTGCTGGGCTGTCTTGCCTGCTTACAGGAAGCAGCTAAGCTGGGCATTACTCGAATCAGCTTAGAAGTGGACGCTGCTCTGCTGAGGGATGCAATACTATCGGATGACTACAGATTGGTCACGGCTAGTGGTGTGATTACGGAGATCAAGAAACTCATCGGTGTTGAATTTATGTCTTTTATTGTATCCGTCTGTAAATAAACGTGGTTGTAATAGTGTTGTGCACGCTTCTGCTGCTTTTGGTGTATTCTCCCAAGTGTCTGCTATAAAACTTGGAGAAGGTTTCTCATGACTTTGAGGAATTAGTTGCAAAAAAAAAGTAGTTGAATTGGTTGACTAGCGATTTCACTGGGTCAGATGAGTAATGAAAGTCCGGGAAGTTTCAAAAAAAAAAATCCATTGCATAACTGATAAAGTACAGATATGCAATGAAGATTGCGCAGTCTAAACATTCCAATACTTGAGTGACATTACTACATCTTGGCGAATGAGCTAATGTCCGGCAAGACAAGAGCTTGAGATTTACAACACCAATCTATATTAAGCCTAATTAATTAGTCACGGTCACATTAGATGTTTGATTGTAATTAGGAGTATTAAATATATATAGACTAATTACAAATCCAATTACATAAATAAGGACTAATT